>OY282512.1:146136912-146671912 GCA_958296145.1 Hydrotaea cyrtoneurina
TTTGACTTAAACAATAGATTTGACGGCGTTGAGTAAAATGGAATTCAAAAATTATTCAAATGTTTCCAATATGAATACAAAAATTAAATATTACAAATATAAAAGGCACACAAAACTTGTGTAACTGAAATAATTTTGTGGTAAAATGTTATTATCGTCAAACCAGAAATTGGTAGAATAGAAAAAGGCCCCTACTCATTATTTTTCGAAATTTGTTTTTCGATTGACACATTCTATTAAAGTCAGTTTGGTGGGAAATAAACAAGTTATAAATAAAAAAGCATTAACTCACATACACACAGTTTTTTTTAATTAATAATTTTCAGGCCTACAAAAAATTTTTTTTATAAAGGTGGGTAACTTTTGCCTTCCCGAAATTGCACAATTTTAAGAAAGAATTCAAAAGACGAATTTATTAGTCCAAAAATGACCCGGTCGCCAAAAATTTTTTATCTGTATCTGTATATTTTATAGCGGCATTTTCAAACGAAAAATGGGTCGCTCTAAAATCTGTTGTCTGTTTCCACTTGTTCCAAATTGGACTCATATTAGATTTGGAAACTTTGTCAATAAAAATATTTAACATCTCTACTAAATTTTAGTTCTTTTTTTTGCTATTTACAAAGATTTCAGAAGTCCGGTTTTTTCCTAAAAAACGTAGAAACTGTGCCTTTGTCGTTCTGAATAGCTAAGGGCTCACTGCCTTCGGAAAGTTCCTTATTATTGAAATGGCGTATTTAAGTTTTCTTTGATAAACGAAGTGAACATTTGGACTTCTTTGTTGGTTCATAAATCGTCTATGTTTTAGTATCCATACATGACACCAGCGGATTCGATTACACTAGTCAACAGTCAAAATGTACTCGGGATGCGATAATTTTTTCTGTGTAGATAACCTTGACATGAGCTCGAAAAACGCAATAAAAAATTTTTTTTTCGTTTGGTTTTTTTTTTTTTTTTTTTTTTTAAATTTTAAAAAAATGTTTTTGGTTAATTTGTTTCGTCCGGCATAACTCGGGAACCACTAGCCCGATTTAATTGAATTAAATTTTAAAAAATTGAGTAAATGTATGAATTTCAAAAATTTGCTCGACATATGCAAAACTTTGTCTATGGTAAGGTTTTTTCTTTTTTATTACAAAAAAAATTAAAATTTGTTGGGTGACAAAAATATATGAAAATTTGAAATTCATAACCGATTTTGAAATTCATACCTTTACTCAATTGCGAATAAAAGCGAAACGCGTGCATCGATTTTCATGATCTTTGTCTCATTTTGCTCATAGGTTATGTGACTTTACGTAAAAGTAATAAGATTTGACATTTTTTTTCATTTTGGATTTTTTATGGATTTTTTAAAAAAAAAAAAATTTAAATCTTTAGGCAAAAAATAAGTTTTTTCCTTTATATATTCATTTTTAACTTGGAAACTGTTGCTTGTATAGGAAAACAATAAATGAACAGATTAAGGGAATTGTAATTTTAATTTTTTTAAAATTTAATTCAATTAAATCGGGCTAGTGGTTCCCGATTTTTTATTGCGTTTTTCGAGCTCATGTCAAGGTTATCTACACAGAAAAAATTATCGCATCCGGAGTACATGAAATTTTTTTCATTTTGTTGAGTAGTGTTATCATTGTAATTTTTCAGTCGAATTTCATTTCATTAGTCTGTGACTGAGTGAACTTATCTTGTTTTCGTGCACTGTTCGTACATACTTATCGTAGGCATGTCTGTTTGTAATTGTACTTGTTTTCTTTTTGGGTATGGAAATTGTAACTCACGCTGAGGCAGAGGCTGTATTTTATTCGGCCACTGTTAAGCAGAATTTAAAGTGTTGTTCTCGTCGTCGTCGTGGTCGTCTGTCTGCTGACTTGACAAAGAATCCCGAAAGTGAAGAACAGAACCACCAAATTGAAAACAGCCAAAGTATCGGCTCAGATACTTGGATGAATGTGTGTCCGAGCAGTAGCCAACAGACAGACAGCCGGACAGACATATGGAAGAATAAGAACAGCAACCGACAGCTTTTCATTTTCAAGCTGATAAACGTACACTACACGTTCGCTACTAACGGTTAAACTCGTTATGTTTTCATTTCAGAATTACTCACACGCATACATACACACACACACACACGCAGCAACTTTGTATGCTCAACTGTAAAATAAAAAAACATTGTAATTGCCGGTGCGATCCAAAGATTTCGCTTTCTATTCAAATATAAAAATGAACGCAAACGAAATGCGAGAGAGTTACAGAACACATTTCAAGTTTAATGAGATGCGTGAGTATGCTCGGGTACGTGTGTTTGTGTAAATGTGAGCATTGGACTCGTAAGTAATGGGTGACGGAGAGTTCCTTTAGAAGCTTCTTAACGAAATGTGTAAAACTACTTTGTTCATATTGGTAAAATTAGGAATATTTTCATAAAATCCTGGAACATTTTAAAGAGACATTTTTAGAGAGACAATCATTTGTATTTGAGTATGGGATTGTGAACCAAAATAAAAATGTTCTTTGTCCAAATTGTATGTTCTCCTAAATACGTCCGTGTGACAAATCTGATAATGCAAACTTTTATAAACCAGCGCGAAAGTGTCAATAAATAACATTCATATCTGAATAGGATGGTTCCTAAGTTAACAAGTAGTAATTGTATCGATGTATTAAACATGTCATCAATGTTGCTTCCCACTGAGGATGATCGATCCGTCCCAACGTTTAAAATTTTCCCATTTTCTGATACCTTTCATATAAATTAATTTGTATGACTATTTTCCTAGAGATATTTGACATTTGTGAAGTAAACAGACAATAAAAGTCATGGAACGCTAATTGTCCTGAAGAAAGCGGAGTACTTAAGATTTTTTTTTTTCATTTTGAGCATCAAGTCAAATTTTCATCTGATTTGAGATTCTGTGGAGCCGAGAACATTGAGATTAAGCCATTGCATCGACCAGTGACCTCGAGTTTATGTAATGACAAGGTGTTACTGTGAGCCATCCGGAATTTGGACTGGAGGACTAGTGGTGCAACTAGACACAGAGCATGTGCGATAATGTCCCTTTGAAGGGATATAGTTCGCATTGGAAATCGCACGAATTGGCCTCTCCCTACATCTTTGTTTTTGGTGTTTTGGTACCATAACCGGGATACAATTATACAAGTTTGAGAGTTTGGTTGTACAGACGTTATCTACATGATTTTTAACAATGTTGAATAACAAATATAATGGGCAAAAGGACATTTGGACGTTAAAGTTCGACAACGAGACCCAGTATTACCGTGCAGCGACTAAAGTTGCAGTTTGCGACTTTTTTTCATGATGAATTCCCGCTAGAATTATTATTTCCAACAGGAATTCATATACAAAAAAATAAAGCAGTTGTCAAAAAAATGTCGCATACAATGTAACGAAGTTTAAAAAAAAATTAAATTGATTATAAAGTTTATATAAAAAGATGATTGTTTTATTTTTTTTAAAAAAAAAGTGTGCGACGTTTTTTTTTCAGAAAACAACTTTTTGTGCGACTTTTTCAAAATTCTCAGCGGTAACACTGACGAGACAACAGGAATTCATCCAAAAAAAAAAATAAAAGAGTTGTCAAAAAAATTTCGCTTACAATGTAACGAAGTTTAAAAAAATTTAATTGATTATAAAGTTTATATAAGAAGATGATTGTTTTATTTTTTAAAAAAAAAAAGTGTGCGACAATTTTTTTTTTCAGAAAACAACTTTTTAGCTTACAATGTAACGAAGTTTAAAAAAAAATTAAATTGATTATAAAGTATATATGAAAATATGATTGTTTTATTTTTTAAAAAAAAAAAGTGTGCGACTTTTTTTTTCAGAAAACAACTTTTTGTGCGACTTTTTTCAAAATTCACAGCGATAACACTGACGAGACAACAGGAATTCATCCAAAAAAAAATAAAAGAGTTGTCAAAAAAATTTCGCTTACAATGTAACAAGGTTTAAAAAAAAATTAAATTGATTATAAAGTTTATATAAGAAGATGATTTATTTTTTTAAAGAAAAAGTTTGCGACGTTTTTTTTATTTCAGAAAACAACCTTTTGTGCGACTTTTTCAAAATTCTCCGCGGTAACACTGACGAGACCTCATTTTCACATAGAAAGAACAAGTACAGAGTTCTCGAACAAGAAATGTTATTTTGGTATTCCAAGAATACCAAATGTAATTTTTTGTTTCATAATAAAGAGGAAGGTGTGCCGTTAATAATGAAAAACAATTTCAGCCAAATGGCCACCACGACTTCGCTTACGGGACCATATCCCTCTCATAAAATTGTCCATAACCAAATCGCAGAGTAGCTGCCCTATGTCCTCGATAGCCTCACGAATTCTATCTTTGAGGTCTTGAATCGATGGTGGGCTGATGGCGTAGACCCTAACTTTCACGTGGCCCCAAAGGAAGAAGTCGCAAGGTGTTAAATCACAAGATCTCGGTGGTCACCTCTTCGAGAGATAACACGGTCTGGAAACTTTTTAGTCTTGCGAACTGTGACTGCAAGATTTTCACCATTTTACATATTTTCCTTAACATTTCACGGTGAGCTTTGTACAACATAATTTGTAATACTCCTGACCAGGACCTACAGTTTAATGTCGGCTCCGAACGGTTTATGTTTTTCTAGAGAAGCTTCAAGAAAAATCACTTTTCCATCAAAGTTAAAAAAACTTCCACAATTATTTTTCACTTTTGCTTCATCTTTCTGTTTACTTGTTTTACTCCATGGGGAAATCCCAAATTTCCCGTTAATGTACGTCTGGCTGTGTGTTCGTACATAACACACATTTCCAGTTTTCCCCCCTTAAGACAAAAAAAAAAAGAATGAAAAACGAAAGAAAATTTATAACCAGCAATTGCTAGGCTAGTTACACATGAACGCTATGTGAACATTACGACAAGTGCTTTCTGACCAGCATTTCTAGTAAAAAAAATTTCATTTTTCTTTGAAGACGATAACACGACCAACCGACAGACAGACCGACAGACAGACACTCCGCTCATACGTATACAAACCAAAACAAACAGTCGTCGTCGTTGTTGTCGAAGTTTACGTTTATAAACAAGTTGAAAATACGGACAGACCGACGAACGAACAGACGGCTGGTAAATAGAAAAATTTCATTTTCACAGACGAAACACAAACAACATCATCATCATTGCACACACACACACACACACCACCACCAACAGTAAGATCATCTGAGATCCCATAATAACTAGAGAAAGAGGAGGTTGGGCGGTCGGCTGGCATTAGCAGCGGCAGAAACTAAATACATGATACGCTTTTAAATGAGATACAGTTAGAGTGAGCGAGTAGCGTCATCTAAGATTGCAACGCCTAACATACGCTTCATTATAACGAACGCCAACTGAAATAACGACGACATCCAGCCAGCCAACTGGGCAGAATTGTTGGGAATGAGAGTAGCAGAACCCCCCCAGAGTATGGGGGGGGGGATTGTTATTCTTAAAGCTCTCAAGCTCATTATTTGCTAGAGCTGCAAGTGAGATCATGTGTCTGTTGTACTCTCAAACATATGCAATGTTGCCAGATTTTTGTAATGGAGAGCAGTACATTTGTTATAATCCCAAATTGTTGGTGTCAGTCAAAAATCGTCTCCGAGTACTTGGTTCTACTGTTGATGCTGTCATCGAAAATATCCCGTTTAATCCCGCGTTTATAAAAATGTAAAACAGCTTTACAAACCGTTGTTAAGTAAAAAATTTTGCCATGGAGCTGCGGTTTTCAGTCGTTACACTTTTTTGTGTGGTACCGTTGTTATGCGAACAATTCATTATTCAGGACCCTCCGAACATTAAGGCGAATACCGTATGCTAGAGCTACACGCTGAAAAATACGTATTGTTTAAATGTTTACACACAAGTAAAACGCGTGTTTGATCGTTGTAGCTACAGTTGGGTTTCGGGAATTTCCCGACGGGAATTCTCGAGAAATTTTTCCATCCCGAATTTCGAGAATTGCAATTTTTAACATTTCGGGAAATCCCGAATCTCGAGAATATCTCAAGATTTCTCGAGAAATCCATTTTCTTTTAAAAAAATTGTTGTTGACAAATTTTAATAGAAAAAACAATTCATTCAAAAATAAGTGTCTTAGAGACCGCTCTATACGAGTTGTTATTGACGGGGTCTCATGGGGCAGACTGTGAACCCAATCTACTCCTTTGCGGATGACAGTAACCTCTGTCATTCGTACTCATTTGAACATCGGCCATGTACCATGGCGGTCGTGGACAAAAGGCAAACGATGAACGACTCACGCAACCCCGATTTGGCGACGATTTGTGAGTAGGGCCAAATGAACAGAGTAGATTTTAATGCACAAAAGACCCAGTGCTGTTTGTTGTCTCACAAACGTTCCACTGATCCAGCATCGTCGTCAATCTCTATGGGATGTTCTGGATGTTCTGGCCATGAAGATACAGGGTGATGCTCGCAGGGCTAGCCATATATTCGAAATGTCGGAAGAAGCATTCAAGTTTCTGGGCTTTTTAAAGCGGTGCAAGAAATACTTCAACCCATCTGATCTCGTGAATATTTACATCAACTACATCCGGTCAAAAATGGAATATAACTCCCATATATGGGCAGGGGCTTCAAAGACATCTTTGCAGCTTCTGGACCGTGTACAGAGGAGAGCGGTGGTGATGATAGGGGATTGTAGGGTATCCAACTTATTAAATTCAACAAGGTACAACATTTGGGTGTGTATTTGCAACTGTTTTCGTAATAATTTTTTTTGCATCTACGCTCTTTAAAATAAAAGCAATTACCGAGAAAATAAAATGAATTGTTATATAGAAATTCACAAATTAAAAAAAAAATAAAAATACCACAAAAATGTGTACATATATATTTGATATTTACCCATTGCCAATTCAAGTGTAGTTTATATTTTCCCTGAACGAGTGGAATGTCCTTCTGAACTCAGTTGTCTGGAATGTCTGGAAATCAAAGTTTTTTTTTTGACTACGTTCGTAATTATTTTTATTCACATAAATAGTTCACCTGACACTTGGCTCTATACTTGTTTGTAATGGGAACAAATACTGCTCTCGGAATTATGTTTAATGACATACTTTGTAAACTGATTTTTTATATACAATTCTTTATTTGGCAGCTCGAACCTGTCGCTAATCCTTGACACATTTTCGACCTGAGGTCGTTTAAAAAAAAAAACAAACAAAGCTGCATTGCACACAAAACCATTCACAGCCAATATTTGAATTTATGGCCAATTAAGATAAATCAGAGCACAACTGACATGAACCGCAGTATAAGATATACTGAAAAGAAGAGTTAAATATGCACGATCAAATATTCTTTGTCTAAAACATAACAAAGCAACGATCGAATATTCATCGATTCCATGGCAAGCAGCTTGGCAAACAAAGCTAACGAAACTCACAACGAAAACGGAACTTCCGTTAATCTGCGTGTTATTGAATTTGAGATGATCGATATTAAATATTTAACTATAAATAGATAAACTAACATCACTGTACGATATCATTATTTGTTCGACCGTTGTCCACTAAGCAACCAAACGTAATCACTCAGAATGGTAAGTAGTATTTTCATCATTATGGATCATGGGCACGGTGAATTCAATTTTCCATTTTCTGTCACTCCCTTAGAAATTCTTTATTGTGTCGTTGGCTTTGGTAGCCGCTGTTGTGGCTGACGTTTCTGAGTTGGGCTATGACTATCACGGTTCATCGCACGGTCACTCTCATGGTGGTGATGGCTTCGTTGTAGGCAGCGGTGGTGGCGGTTTTGGTGGTGCTGATGGTGGTTTCGGAGGTGTTGAAATCAGCTATGGCGCTGGTGATGCTGGCTTTGGCGGTGGTGAAGGCGGTTATGGCGGTGTTTCTGTTTCCAACAGCTATATTCCTCCAGCTGGCCCCGCCCATGTTACCGTTGAATCCCATTACCAAGCCCCAGCTCAGGTCCACCATCATGCTTCTGCTCCTGTTAACACATACATTCCTGCTGCAGTCGCAGCTCCAGTTTCTGTCAACACCTACATTCCCCCCGCATCTGGTAGCGGTTTCGGTGGTGATGCTGGCTTTGTCAGTTCCGGCAGTGCTGGTGGATTCGGTGGAAATTCTGGTTTCGGCGGCGATGCTGGCTTTGTCAGTTCCAGCGGTGCAGGAGGCTTCGGCGGTGATGCTGGTTTCGCCAGTTCCAGCGGTACTGGTGGTTTCGGCGGAGCTGGTGGTGCAACCGACTTCGGCGATGATGGTTATCGTTACAAGACTGTCCGTCAGCGTGTCTCCCGTCAACGTGTCTAAACGTCTTAGCAATATGTTAGATTGTATTAGTTATAGTAACCAAAGAGCTTTATAAGAATAATAAATATTGGAAAAGAAAAAAAAAAGGTTAAATAAGTTTTTTGCTATAGAGAAGTTCCCCGTTTATTGCTAGGAGGTAAGGGAAATATTAGTGGGAAATGCACATGCGATACGAAACGGTGGGCGCAACTTAACCAACGTTTACTCCTTGTCTCTTAAAGAGCGTAGAGGCAGAAAAGAAAATACGAAAATACCTGCAAGTACAGACGTGTTCTCACTCAAATGTTGTACTTTTTTAAGATAAAAATTAATTAATTTAATAACAAATACTTACATCAGGCCAAATACGCAATACTAATAACAAATAAGTTATATTTGCAGCGAAATAAACTTTGATTAGAAGCAAATACGCTTTACTTGATCCAACCTCCAAACACGCGTGTGCAAACATTTAACAAATACCGATTTTTCTGGCTATATATGACACAAGTCATCCTATTCACTATTTAAGAGATTACGAACCGATACACTATATATTTTTTGGGAAGGTTATGTTAGTTAATCAGTTCTATGGCGTTCATAGGAATTGTAAATCTTATAGTTACATCACAGCTACTAACTTCTCCGATTGGACTCTGAAAATCATTAATAAGAATTCTAAATTAAATTGTTGGCTTAATGCCTTCTTCAGTGAACATAACATACTTTATTGGACATGAATCCCTTTTTGCTGGATATTCGATTGATAAGCATGCGACTGGCGAGCTGCTCAGTTTGGTCCTTCGAGCATCTCGAAATGGGCTACGATTTTGCTTGTAAAATCATCTTTTCTCACGAAGCCTATTTTTATCTCGTCGACTGTGTTAACAAGCAAAACTTCCTTACCTGAGATCGAAAACTCCGTACGTGATCGTCAAGAAGCCAATGCAACCTCAGAAAGTGACATATTCAAAACGCAGTTTCGCGAAAAAGGACATGGTTTTAGCACGCTGATGTCACGGTAATCGTGTCACTTTTTCTTTTTTTCCCTCAAGAACAGCTGTAAGTCTCTAATTTAGGTGGACGTTTGTTCTGCAATATACACTAATATACGACTTCTAGAGTTGCCTGACTTTTGTCTGGAACCAATACTCATATCGGGATGGACACTCGTATGTATATATCAATCATGGACCATTCTAATATATCGTGGCAAATTTTATCAAACTCCAACTTGATATGCGACAAGAAATATAGTTGAGAAAGATCTTTGTAGCGGACATCAAATCATGTGAAATGAAATTGAGTTTGGAGTTTTTTCTTTGCGTGCTGCGTGGAGAGATTTTTACTTGCATCCAGTTCACGAAATTATTCTGATTACAAGTAATCTCATAAACATGATTAAGAATGCCTTCGCAGCTAACCTAAGAGTAGGTTAGATCATTTGCAGTAGCCTCAATCCATTATCGGAAGTCTCTTCATTTGTCATTAAAATTCCCAAAGGTCTCTATCCATGGGATTCGCAAAACGCATATTTGGCCTCTAAGTATTTCTCTTCCTTCGGTGTTTGAAGACCAGCGTCGATTGAACACCTTAAAGATAGAATTCGTGAGACTGTCGAGGTCATATGGCAGCCACTTTGCATAAGATTTTTTGGGTCATCTTTCGTTTTTATTTTTGCGGCATTTTGCATTTCGTTCATATTCTTTCTTTATAGAATCTATGGAGGGTATACGATTCGGCCCCCACGAATTTAACAAAGTTTATTCTAGTTTATTCATTTTTATTCACAATTCTACAAATTCCTCAAGTCGTCTAGCAAACTCAAATCCGTAGGGTGGCAACACCGCTTACGCTCAAGCTAAAGAACTTTGTACGTTTTCTCCTAAATAAAACCAAACAAAAACTCTTGATCTGTCCCCCCAAGGAGAGAGTGAGAGCATTAGTGTGAAAGTTTTTGTTTTTCAAAATATTCAACATAAAGGCACACACACACACACACATCGAGCGAGAGAGAGAGGGAGAGTGTGCGAGTATGTATGTATGGGTGTGTAATCGACAATATGATCTCTATGCTGGCTGAGCATAAGATATACCAGTGAGGGAGAGAAACTTAATTTAAGTTTGTTTTTGTTTTTACGTTGGCGATCAATTGAACTCATACGTACGTGTGTGTGTGTGTGAGTGTGTAGGTATGTATGTAAGTAAGTATCTTTGGTGGTTCGTTCGTTCGGTTTGTTGTTCATACATTTGGTGGGTTTGACGATCAGTTTTACGTAAAAATTTCACTGAAACGGTCTGCTTTCGTTAAGACAACGGATACTAAATTCATTCTCTGTGTGTGTTTTCTTCTTCTCTAACGAAACGAATAAATATCAATAATAATTATTTTCTTCTTATTGTTTTGTGGAATGAATGTTTGTTGTGTTGTGTTTTTGTTTTCTGTTTGTAAAAGAACGAATTATTAGAAAACCATAGACACTCGAGCGTCTGACGCCTCCTCCTGCATATATAGAACATCGAATAAACACTCACGAAAACGCGAAGTAACGACGTACAACAAAAAGAAGAACAACAGAAAAAAAAACAGATCCAAATTGAAGAAGAAAAAAAAACTCTAACAAAAAAGCAAACATAAAAAAAACGATCACATAACACCAGTAGATGCTAAAATTGAACATCTGCTGATAGGAAAAAGTGGAGTATTAAACGATCCGAAATTAAGTAGACCTAAAGTCGGCATCCCTCCCCCAAATTAACACACCGAAAGCACCAACATCATCAGCAACATGTCACATCAATGCAGTTGCGGCCGCGACCTCAACAACAACTACGTTGGCTATACAAGTGCCTATGCCAATGCCAACACCAGCCTAGATCGAGAGGCCAACTCGGCCACAAAATCGTCGGCAGGATCACAGACTCAGTTCACCGCTAAGCTAATTGTGGGCACAGTGGGCGCCATCAAAGACCTGAGGGAGAAGGAGAAATCGCGTCAGACAATGACACGTGCCACCGAGCGCAGAAATTAAATGGCGGGGACGAGATCCCCGCTATTGCGGCACTCGACACTCATTTCGCGGATTCTGGTGTTTTTCTTCGTTCAGAGGGGGGAAACAGGCAAAAAGAAAAGTGTGCGAATATGGAATGCCAGCGATGGGGCGGCTGGGCTGGTTGGGTTGTTGAATGATGAATGTGTGTGTGCGAGAAAAATGTGTGATTACTTTTAGAGAAAATTTAGACAAACAACAAAAAAAAACAGCAAAACGAAATTATTTCTTTTGTAATTTAGTTTAAGTTCCTGTTTTCCTCTTTTTAAATAAGCAAAACCTAAAAATTAGGAAACAAAACAAAAAAAACGAGAGTCTATTTAGTACCGTCTTCGGTTTTGAATTCCACCAAATAATGATCTTTTTGTGAAAAAGTTCCGGTGAATTCAAAACGTTTTTCCTTTTTTTTATATATTGTATTTCTACGAATTTCCTTGTGTATTTTTATTGATATGTTTTTTTTTTTGTTTCTTTGTTTGTTAAGTTATTATTGTAATTTATTTTGTTGTGTATATTAATGTGTTTTTTGTTTCTGTATCGACTTTCTTCAATAGACTTAATTACTTTTCTTTTCGAGCGTTTTGGTTTTTCTTTTGTGTGAACCATTTGTTATGATGTTAACTGTAACTTTCTTTGATATTTTCTTTATTCGGGCTTTAAAGTATTTTCGGCTTCCGTTTCCGTACAAATATGCGTGAAGAAGCTTTAAATTAATTGGTAACGGGTTAATTATAAACTATCTATAATTTTGATATATTTCCAACAAAAACAACTTCTGCAAAGAAGTCAAATAATAGAAGATCGTGGTCTGTCGCCGGTCAAAATAGGGAAATCGTGATCTAGTTGGCGAGTTTTCGGTTGTTTTGTTAACATTTCCATGTAATTATTTTACTTGCTGATACGTCGTGTGTTCTGTATTCAACATCACTAGATTTACACTGTAATTGATTTTCGTTCAGGGACAAATGTGTTGTGTAATTGAATTGACTTTATTTCACATCAATCAATCTTTGGCATTTCGATAGAAATTTCATATTTTTTCTGTAATCTACATTTCTTGCTGTTGTCAATCTGCATAATTATGAAATTTTGATAGAAATTTGAAAGTAGCTGCATTTTTGTCAGCCAGACAAATTGCGTCGTACATAAATTAAATTGAACATAAAAATATATCTCGAATATGCTTACGACAGTGATCCAAGGCACATGTAATTGAAAGTTACAAAATTCAGGATGGAAACGAATTTTTGATGTTCAGTACTCCAAATGGATACCACTTCGATCTCTACCATTATCTCTAACACATTTTTGTCAACAAATCGATATTATTCTTTTTTTCCAAAACGATCCCACTAACCACAACAGGAAATATTCTCGTATTTAAACGTTCACCAGAAGTGGCGAAGCCAACTTTTTTCGAACTATGACTTAAATCACATTGCAGGCAACTTATGAAGCAGGGTTTTTCATATCAAGGTGTCCGTCCAAATATATATTCTCTGCATTTTCTGCTTTCAGAGAAATATTTGTTAGGCTCCTAGATCTCGTGGACCGAACAGAGATGGTCCCTACTATATATCAAAAGCTTCTTCTGCTTCCAAAGATATTCACATGTTCGCCCTCCCAGTACTTTTGTTTGCATTACCGCATAATGTTAACTCATTACCGTATGCATTATTTTAAAACAAAACGTAAAGACTTGTCTTGTGAATTATTGTGTTGTCTGTTCTCTCTTTTACTATCGCTCTCTCTTACTCACGGAGCTCATTTAAATTCATTGTTTCGTAGTCTTTAAAGGGATACATGGGAAATAGGAATGTTCTATTGTGATGGGCTGATTTCAAATCACCAAATTTCTGTTTTTGTTTCACATGAATCTTTTACTATCAAACATTCTCACATCCCTACACTTGCTTGTGCTCCGTGTGGACTTTGCAGAAAAGTATTTACTTTTAAAAGTTCGAAAGTGTATTCATGGGAATTTATGACAAATATCTTGACAATTTTCCAATAAGAGTTTTGAGTAAGTTTTTTGATGAAAACGGCCGCTGCTCACCGATACTAATTTTTGCCAAAGAACTCTCTTCGCTGAGAAATATTCAAGAAAGGAGACATTTAAATACGAAATTTATAAATGCCAACCCTGTCTTAAATTTGTTACTCATAACGCAATTGAAATTGTCTACGCTTGAAAATAGCCAAGAGACTCGGTGAGCAAGACGTGATGTTTTCAAATCTAAGACCTTTAAATTGCTAGGGAATAATTTTCATGTCAAGAATTGAGATCAAATCTAACTTTTCTTTGTATGAAATTCATTGCGGTTGACAAAATTAACCAATTGATTTAAATCGATGTCATATTGATAAATTTGTGGTGGATATTGTTTTGGATATAAATGAATGTATTTCGGACTATTAATGTAAATATTCATCTTGTCCAAAAAAGAAAATCAGAAGAAAGGCATTTGAAAATAATTGTTGAAAAAATAAATATATGAACACTCTATTGTTCACTCGAAGTGGTATCAATTAAGAGATCAACATTTCAATTGGGCTCATATTGGTGTAAATGAAAATTGAGAATATGGCCCCAAATAAAATTCCAATGAAATAAATTTTTTTTTAAAATTTTGTATCAATTTCCGACAATTAAAGTATTTTAGAAAACTAATTTCATGGTCTTCGAAATAAATAACACTGTTAAGTAAAACCATATCATGAAATTTTACCGACCAGAGGCAGACTTTTGTAGATAATACACAAAAAGCGGATAATACAATTTATAAACAAACAAAACCATGAAATCTTAGTTTAATAATCTAATAATAAATACATTTCTATAGTAAAGTGCAATATTAGGCATTGCTTAACAAAAAAAAAAAATCAATAACTATTTCAAATAATTCACTTACAAAGGCAAAGACAAAAGTTTCGAAAACTATTTGGTTTAGACTTAAGTTTTGGAAAATTCCATAAAATGAAAACAAAGAAAATCGATAACAAAAAACATAAGAAATACAAAATTAATTACAATCAGTTATAGTTTTTAAACAATGCCAGTTAAACATTTTGTGTGTTTTTGTTTTTTCTCTTTCTCTACAAAATAAATGAACAAATTACATCATCTTATTATCGCCGACAGCAAAACGAAAGAAAAAAGTAATTACGAAAACTAAATAAAATGTTACACAAAAACTGTAATCTAAAACTGAAAACCATCAGAATTGCAATCAACTGCATGTACATACATATCAAACAAGAAATTGATTTAGAAAAATTCAGAAATAGAAAAACAGAATTCAGTAAATCTGAAAAGCATCTTTCTTTGTTATTTATAATCACCAACTGTTGTTAAGCCGTAAGCATTGTTTAAGTTTACATTTTCAATAATTAACCATAGGCTTTAAAAGTATATAAAATGTATACACAAATACATATATACATATGTGTCTGTCTACCCCAGAATATTGTAATTTAACAATACGGAAGAATCAGTTTTTTTTTACTCGAGAAAAAAAATCCATACAATCCATGCTTTTATTAATTTTATTATGCAATTTGTGTTGTATTGTCTTTAATCGAAATCAATTTAGTTTCTTTTTGTTTCTTACTCTTTTTTGTGTGTTTTTTTTTTGGTTTCGCCGTTCAACCTGTTGCATGAAGTAACGTAATTTACCATATTTTTTTTTTTGGTTTGTGGTGTGTGTGGCGACCAGTAAAACGAAAAAAAAACATTCCTTGTTTTATGTGATTTTTCTTTTTTTTATAAACTTAGGAAGTAAAATGTATGATTTTTTTAATCTTCTAGCTATAAGTCTCTATAAAATAATATATCAAAACAAAAATCTAAAATAAAAATAAACATGAATAAAACATTCAAAATAATTCAAAATTTTTGTTTCTTTCTGGGGAAGAGCATTACTATCAAATCAAGCAAAGCAAATCAACTAACTGCATCTTTGGAAATATTTCATTAGTGAAAAACGCATGCAATGAAGGCCTCCAATGCACAGTGTAGGAAATTGGACTTCATGAAGCCACAAGTCTGTAGACTTGTACTTTGTTGCAAATATGGCGAAATAGTGAGATGGTGTTGCGGAAATCATTCAAATTGAAAGGATTTTGCATGAAAATATTTTTAAAAAAATGTTAATTTTTGTTTTGGTTCAAGGTCA
The DNA here is from genome assembly GCA_958296145.1 of Hydrotaea cyrtoneurina. Lineage (NCBI taxonomy): Eukaryota > Metazoa > Arthropoda > Insecta > Diptera > Muscidae > Hydrotaea > Hydrotaea cyrtoneurina. The sequence continues at coordinate 146,152,468 of OY282512.1, forward strand.
GCTGATAACGATAAATCGTTCAGATTTGAAAAAAATCTCATTTATATATGTATCTCACACATATACAGGGTTCTTCAAAAAGAGGTGTTACTTTGGTATTCAAAGAAAAATTACATTTTTTTTTATTGTTTGGCTAACACTCAGGGGATGTCCCCTATGAATGCAATGTACTGTGGTAGCGATAGTAAAGAACGGTATTGGAGGGATGGAAGAGGCAGTAGTGTTTTTTGATGTTTGCCTTGAATTTGATAATGTCATAGCAGGCAGGAAAAACACTTGCTGGAAGATTATTCCACAAGCGAATAGTACGACTGAAAATGACAATGAAGGAATGAGAGACCCTGGATAGCCTTAATCCTAACATCAGAGACCAGACGACGGATATCTGACGAACAGAGACCGTTGAAATATCTAGAGAATAGCGATACACAACCCACATTCCGGCGATGCTGTAGGGAGACAATAGGGTTGGATACTCTTCCATCCCCTATTATCACCACACGGTCTAGAAGCTGCAAAGATGTCCCTGGAGCTCTTGCCCATATATGGGAGTTATTATCCATTGAATTGACTTTATTTCACATCATTCAATCTTTGGCATTTCGATAGAAATTTCTGTTATCGAAATCCTGTTCAAGTGTTCCAAACATATTTTTTCTGTATTCTACAGTTCTCTTTGTTGTTCTAATCTGCATAATTATTAACATTTGGTATATTTATGAAAGTAGCTGGATTTTTGTCAGCAAGACAAATTGAGTCGAACATACATTAAATTGACCATACAAATTAATCTCGAATATGATTACGACAGTGATCTAAGTCACATGAAATCGAAAGTTACAAAATTCAGGATGGAAACGAATTTTAGATGTTCAGTACTCCACTTCGATCTCTACCATTATCTCTAACACATTTTTATCAACAAATGGACATTATTCTTTCCTTCCAAAACGATCCCAGTAACAACAACGGGAAATATTCTCTTAATTACAAGTTCACAAAAGTAGCGAAGCCAACTTATTTCGAACTATGAATATATCTCATTGCAGGCAACTTATGAAGAAGGGTTTTTCATATCAAGGTGTCTTTCAGAGAAATGTTTGTTCGGCTCCTAGATCTCCTGGAATGAACAGATTTGTAAGAGAGACCGAGATGATCCCTACACTCTAAAAAATACGTCTTTTTTTTTGTTTACACACAATTTAAACGCGTGTTTGGTCTTTGTAGCAAGTAAAGCTTATTTCCATCTACACAAAGCTTATTTGGATATAAATACAACGTATTTGTGTATAAGCAATAGAGTGTTTGGGAAAAACAGACAACGAACTTATTAAATTCAACAAAGTACAACATTTGAGTGCAAATAAGTGTGTATTTGCAACTGTTTTCGTAATTTTTTTTGCATTTACGCTTATTACAATTAAATCAATACCGAGAGAATGAGATGGATTGTTATATAGAAATTCACAAATTGAAAAAAAATAAAAAATGACACAAAACTGCATACATATACATTTGATATTTATCACCTACAAACAAGTTAATGTTTGTGGTATGGAAAAATATATATATGTTTTATGCGAACTTGTTTGCTGAAATTTGTTAAAATGACCATTTTTTTAGCGTGTACTAAATATTAAAAGTATCTTCTGCTTCCAAAGATATTCATACTTTCTGCCTCCCAGTACTTTTGTAAACGTGAAAAGTGGACGCTTCAAAAAGTCATATGCTCTTTTGTAAAACACAAAATTCCTTTCTCTTGCAAAGGTAATACATTATTTTGCTGCCTCCTAGTAGTGAGTATTTATCTTAGCTTAGATAAATGATCGGCTGTTTATTTCGTAATAAAGAGCAAGGTATGAAAAACCATATCATACCATTCTAATATTTCATGTAGAACTTTTCATTAATTCCTTATATCAATTCTATTAACATTGTACATCAATTTGGTGAACATTGTACATCAATTTGGTGAACATTGTACATCAATTTAATGAAAATTGTACATCAATTATAATTTGTATATAAAATTAAAGCATTTCCATTTTGCCAAAAATTCTGAAGAAAAAAAATATTTAAAAAGTTTCACGCTATGTCTTTGCTATGATTGCAACCCAAGGTATACGTATCCATTTAGAAAGCTACCTCTCTTCTTTATCGGTACTCTTTGCAATGCTTCCTACTACAATATAATCCATAGTTTTTAAAATCTTTAAAATGCAACTACAGTTTTAAAAAGACCCACTCTTTCATAGCGTTTTGCTTTTGCAGCATTGACGTAAAATGACACATATGTGACACATATGTCACTATATCGATACCCAGTAGATTATGCTGCCAGTCAGAGTGTGCTGGGTAATGCTACACGGTCTCACTGTAGTCTGTAATCTGGTGCCGCCGGTGGTCAGAAGGGTGTATGACGTAGTGTCCTAGCATGGCCTCGGTTGATTACTCAGAATTGTGACTAATTTACACATCAGCCTGACTTTCCTAGTAGTTGTTTAAACAATGTTTTCGAATTGTAACATGAAAAGAATGAACATAAATTAATTTCCGACTTAAAGAAAGGTACCCTCGATTTTGGAAACATCACAAAGCACCCCCACATTTAGTATGGGAATGGCTACCGCAGTAACTGCTTTGTCGTGACCCACTCATGTTTAGAGTTTAACATAGAGAACATTTCTACTTTCGCTGTGGCAAATTCCCACTGATGACCTCTCGGCACAGTGGAAACACCCATATCACACAAGACACTTCCGTATGACTAAAACGAAACACACATAAAAACAGAAAACAAGAAACGAAAAAAAAAAAAACAAACAATCCAAGCCACCAAACAAGCAGCCGATACTCACTCCTCTTCGACAAAGCTCCGGTGTGAAAGTTAAAAGAATCCAACAAAAAAAAAAACCCACAACAACATAAAGCCACAAACAAGAAGTTTACAATAGCAACAGCGACAGCAAGACAAAAAAATCAGAACGCTTTTGCTTTCACAATTTACAACACACACATACATACACACACACACACATTACACACCACATATCGCCTCAAGAGATGATTCAAGTCAAGCAGCAGCAGCAGCAGAAGAAGAAAGAACATGAAACCCAAGTAGAAGAAAAAGAAACAGCAGCAGACACAAAACTCGCACGAAAGCAAAATCGATCGTAAGCCCACCACAATGAATGTGTACTCCACCCGTCCGTTCGTCCGTCCACACAGAATTTACAATAAGAAAAAGTATAAAAAAAAACGAAAAAAGAAAAGAATTTTTACTAATCACACTTCGTCGCCCCAACACGACAGCAGCTTTCAAAACAACAACACGAAAGAGAAGCACACGGAGGCTTAGTAACAACAACAACACCACCAATGAGTGAAAAGAAAACAAATAAAACTTAACCGGTTGTTGTTAGTTCTACATACACACACACACACACACACAGACATATGACGAAGCAAACCCACGACGGAGAATTGCAGTTTTACACTTTTGTTGTGAAGCTTCTAATAGCCCCCCGGCCCCAACGAAGTACGATGACGACGTTGCCGCTCATGCTGATGATCAGAACGACGGCAGCGAGTAACAGTGACCCAGTCTCTCGTTTTCGTGTTATTTTTGGTATTTTGTTTTGTTCTCCACATTTCTTTCCATTTGCCCAGCCGCTCCATCGATCGGTCGCTCGGGTCGCTTGGTGGCTGGCACAAGCGTCATTCATTTATGCTTTCTTTGGCAATTATTTGTTCTTCCTCTTCTACCTATACAAATACACGACTCGCCATGATTTACGAATCGTTCGATTGGTGTTCGGTCGCTTGTGTGCTCCTGATGATGTTTACTTTACTCATGCATACGTCACGCAGACCAACTGAAATTCGATGAGTTTGTTCTTGGTGAGTACTTGCATGTACTTGCAGTGATTACATTCGAACCTTGTGCCTGCACCAGAGTTGCTACTGTGTGTAATGCAAAATTACCGGGTAAAGTAATGGGAAATTTCGCAAGTGTTCAAATACGGTAGACTTTAAGTGAGTAAAAGCAGGATTCATTATCGAATTCGAATTGGAAACTATCTTAGGGTATACAGTAAATGTAGTAAAGGAATACCAACCACCGACCGAATATTCACTCCCCGCCATATCCTGTAAAAGACCAATGAGAATCAATGCGATACCATACACCTACTACAATTTAATAGGAGAATATTATTTTGAAACCATGTCTGCGTAGGAGATCCCAGCAAAGCTTGGTAGACCACCAAGAGTTCTCAGACAAAACTTTGATGGACAAATAATTGCAAAAAAGCTGATGTTAATAAAACCAAAGAGGATAAACATAACGTAGGCCATATGATGAACGAGAAATGCGCCAAACTCATGCAGTTGCAGCCCCGGGGAAGTGAATGGATTTGTCCACCTCGAAAGAATGATGTCAGCATCGAAACAATGCGAAAGATGGGACTATTTTAAGATAATTTTATGTTTCCATTTACAGACAAATGTCTTGAACCAAAATGATTAATTCAAGTTTAGTCAAAAACATATATTGGTTTTCAATCACAGGCATTTTGGTAAATTACAGTTAGTAACATTCTCCTTATCTTACAAGAATTAAGAACGATCATGTTCATAATCTCCATATGCTCAGAGATCAATTAAAAATGAATATCATAATGTTTCCCCATTGAAGATTTTAAATGCTCAAACGAAATTAAAAATGACACCATTAAGAGAAAATTTATGATATGTTTTAAAATTGGGACACCTGTTTTGTTTTAAAAATTTTAAATTTAAAACCGGTATTCAAATGAATCTAGGGTTAATAAAATTATACTCTCGTTTTATGGTGGAAAAACGTATAAACTGTTTATTCTGAAAGTAAAAGAAAACAATTTCAATGGCTTGTGAAAAGTGCAGAGTCATTCTTCTTGTGCTATGGGAGAAAATGCAGTCAGTACGCTAAGACACATTCAAACTTCTCAAAAACATATTATTTGGCGCCGTTAAACATTGAATCGAATGTTGATCATTTCTGTCTGATGGAATTATTTGAAAAATCATAACCTTTTTCGGTCAAAAGAAATAAAATTAATTAAATGCTATAGCACACAGCATCAAAAGTATAGTTTCTACATTCCATCGATTACAATTCATTCCCAATAGCTACACAGTAATCTGAAGACAATAGTAATTCGTAAATGTAAAATTGAGGAAAATTCTATATTTTTTATTCGATTTTTCCCACTGCGGAATGTTCTTAGGATGTAAAGCAAAATAAACAAAATTAAAAAATGTCAAACTTGTCCATACTTTATAACAAAAACTTGGCAACACTCACAGCGATAATTCCATATACAATCACGACTGTGAACAGTTGTGATTGAAAAAAAAGCAACCACAAAAAATATACCTCCTCATTGCCATAATCATACGCCACATGGGACGAAGGACTAGGCATATGTTTTCCAACAAGACGTGTTATTTTTTGGTATTCAATGAAAAATGGAATGATCGGATAAAGTTAATAGTGAAAAACAACACCAGCCAAATGTCCACCACGACCACACTTACAGGACCATATCCTTTTCATGAAATTTTCCACAACCAAACCGCAAAGCGGCTGCCCTCTCCATGTCCTCGATAGCCTCACGAATTCTATCTTTAAGGTATTGAATCGACGCTGTGCTGTTGGCGTGACATCGAAAATAAACAAGTTTCCACAAAGTAAAATCATCCAACAAATGTTTTTCTACTAATTTTATGTTTAAAAAAAACAGATACTCGAAATAAATCTCTTGTGCCAGAAATCTTCAGACGATTTTAGGCTGATGTCAGGGTGTGCTACTGACTTCCCTGTAATTTGGCGCTGTACTGGGGCTACAAAGCACAGCTTGTATTCTTTTGTGACGCTCGCAACATGTCAGTGTGAGAGCGGAGAGATATACAAGTGGGAGCGGCACATCAGGTCGTGCAATGACTTTGTTTTTTTTTATGCCGGGTTTTTTTCACTTTTCGTCATAGATTTAGCTCTTTATGATTTGCCAAAAAACCCTTCGCCCCTATTTACACGAATTTATAATTGAATTAAATTTGAATTTGTATTCAACCCCAAAGCGCTTCTAAGTCAACAGCAGCATTTCATAACTTTGCTATAGTTTTCATCATGACTGTGTGTTAGTCATGTCCATATATATGCAGGCAATAAAATAAAATAAACTGAACAAAAATTCTGAAATGTATACAAACTATTTGTTGAAAACAACAAAAGCATTTGCTTTGCCAGAACGACAATGCAATTGTACTTACACTCTTGTTTGTCTGTGTATGAGGGGTTTCGTAGCGAAGAATCTCTTTGGTTCGTCTATGAACTACGAGTTCTACTTCTAAGAACGATGTTTGTGATAAGCCCTCGGCTGGTGTTTCTTCATGTGGTCATTTGGGTCAATTGAATTGCAATTGTTTTAAAAGAGAACATTCTCTAACATTGGAGAGAGAGACGACTCTCCTATTGGGGATGCATACACACATACTTGTGTGTAGAGTCATGAATGTATTGTATAAGTAAGTATTGACATACAAACATCCGTACATCATTAGTAAAACCAACATCAACTACATTGGATAAGTTAAGAATTTCAAAGTGAATGTGTGTATGCACATTTCACAGTGGACTTGAATGGGGCCTTTCAATGAAAGGCCTTCCGAACGGCTAATGAATTTACTTGAGCAGTTATACATGGCTTGATTTCTGATCTATCAGACTATTTAAATACACATATCGCTCATGTAACATTTACTTCACTAGAGTCACAATTCAAAATTGACTTTTTATTTTCTTGCTCAAGAAAAAGCTGTACATCTGTATTATACGATCATATGTCATTCGGGAATCCTACCGTTTTTTTCCAATATGGCGCAATTGAGAACTTTAAACGACTCTCTTGAAAATATCGTTTTTTGAGTTGAGCGATATGATAATTCCCAACTGAGCCATTGGCATCCCAAATGTTTCTCCAGACATTGTAACATTTTTTACTTACGGACATTGTCCTCTACAGTCCACTCCGTGAACAATATAAAATTTCAAACCCCGATCAATAAAGAAATTCCTGATTTCTGTTAAAATTACAAACAATTCACAAGACATATCTATTTCTTTTTGGATAAGGCCTTCAGCCATGGCTTAAATGAAGGTCATGTTTAAAACCAGTTTGTACGGCTACCAAATAAAGGCCTACCGAAGGGCCTTTATATCTCCTACCATCGCTGCTGGTTATGTGTGCTGCTGACTAATTTAAAATGTAATGACCGACCGTTTATACTCTTGTTACTGTTGTCGATCGACGCAATATTTCTTTTATCCACTAGACGAAATGATCGTGACATTACCTTGAAATTGTCAAACAAAAAAAAATTCATTGAATTACGAGTGTTTAGAATAAATGTGGAGAATCGCTACACAAATCGAAAGCATTTAAAAAAATGGTAATGGTTGTAGTATTAAAGGGATAAAAAAACGGAGACAAGTTGAACCTGCATGTGGTGCGTTGTCCTCTGAAGTTCGTTAGTTGGCGAGATATTACGAAAGGATTATGAAGGCGTGAGGCCTAATCACGGCAACCGTTATTGACAGTTGTTGATCGTAAAATTCTCATTTTACATCACGGCATTCGCTTTCGATTAATTATTTTCGAGAAATCGGTTGAGCTGTCGACTGTTAAGAAACATTTAGATCGGAAGCCGTGAGATAAAGAAGTCGAACCATCGACACGAAAATGTTGTCAACAACGGATTCTGTCATTAGGCACCTGACCATCACCAAACGGAAGGCTATGACAAGCACTCATTTAGCCTTAACACAATGGAGACCATCCCAGACAACTCACATGCACCAATTTGAAGCATGTTAATGAAATAACTGCCTTAGGGGAGTGATGAATGGTTTACAGCACACAGTTTCGACGCACATAACAACACAGTGCACTGAACTCCTCCCCGCGTCTTTACGTTTAAACCGTATCCACCACTTGACGTCCGCACCGTCTAGTCAACCATTCACAAATTCCAGTTCTTCAGTTCTTCAATAAGAAAATTTAAAAAATTTTATTTCCGTCCACTATTTCTATACTCTTAATCACACTGAAAGATTTTATCACACTTAGGCCCATTATCTCAATGTCAGATTAAAATGTATCGTACGATATACTACCGATTAGAACAATTTTCTTTTCTCAAAATGTACTTAGCGTTTATAGGATGGGTAAATGATAACCGGCACTTGTCCGCCGGTTAGTCGTTTATCATAACGAAAATCACGAACAGCTGACATCAGCCAGTGTTCTACAGAACCTGAGAAATATATTTTCGTTATTTATATTTTACATATAACAAAATACGCTATTTTACCTCTTCAACGAAATCCTCCAATTCTTCTGATTGTCAATTCTAACATATGCAACAACCATATTTAGAATTCAATTGATTAGAAATTTAATAATAAACTACACAGCTGATAATACACAGCATTGCCATTTATTTTTATCATTTATGAACATCTAGTTGGAGGAGTTGCCGTACTTATCATTTGTCAACCAGTTAATTTTTAACGAATTCATGAGAAATCGAAAATGTTTAACCGGCAGTATATCGTGTCTATAAAATAATGTGCCGGGCACTTTAATCGTATATTGTTCATATAATCGAAAATATTTAAAACTAGTAAGTTGTAATGCGCCTATGGCGCCCGTTAATTTGCTTGAGAAAGTATTTGTTACTTAATTTTAAAAATTTTGTAAAAAATATTTTGAGAAAACTATTTTGTAAAAAAAAATTTGTGAAAAAAAAAATCTTTGCTGAAAAAAAAATTTTTGTTGAAAAAAAAAATTCTGTCGAAAAAAAAAATGTTTGTTGAAAAAAAAATTTTTGTGGAAAAAAAAAATTGTTGCAAAAAAAAATTTGTGGGAAAAAAAAATTTGTAAAAAAAAAAATTTTGGAAAAAAAAAATTTTTGGTAAAAAAAAATATGAAGAAAACACAATTTCTGTAAAAAAAAAAAATTATTTTTTTTATTATTATTATTTATAGAATGCCTATTTAAATTAAATTTGTGTGGAAAAAAAAAAATTTTGTCGAAAAAAAAATGTTTGTGGAAAAAAAAATTGTTGCAAAAAAAAAATTTGTGGGAAAAAAAAATTTGTAAAAAAAAAATTTTGGAAAAAAAAAAATTTTGGTAAAAAAAAAATATGAAGAAAACACAATTTCTGTACAAAAAAAAATATTATTTTTTTTATTATTATTATTTATAGAATTATAGAATGCCTATTTAAATTCCTACGTACTGCGTGACAGAGTCAGTGAATCAGTGAATCAGTGTCGAGGGTAAATATATATTAAGATGTTACAAAGTATTAACAGATACATTTTATTTATTTTATGGGTAATGTAAATTAAACAAATTATCAGACTCCGACTACACAGCCCTGCTCCTGACCAGCACTTTATAGATTTTCGAGAACAGTCAAAATTAAAACATTTTTTTTTGTTTGACAAAAACTGGTCGAGCAGATAATTTCCTCTGCGATTAACTTGCGGAGTGTATTCTATTAAGTCTGTATAGATATAATATCGGGGTCTTTTAAGGGTTTGCTTTAGCTCCAATGATTTCTATTGTTTGTTGTTGATAACAAGCAAAATGCACTAGTACAAAATCAAAAATCGTCACACCTCCTAACCCATTACAAATTGTACCGTTTGACCCAGCATCAGATGTAGATAATGTAAATATATCCATTTACTCTTGCAATCAGTGGTAGCTGCTATGAATGATCTTGTTAAACGAACAATTGCACCAAAGCGATACGGTAAGCCAGCGAGTTGTCTTATACACAACTAACAGTCGATTAAGATGTTACAGGCCTTATTTTTACTACAAGAGATTTCATCAAGTTACAAACAAACGTCTACAAAATAGTTCAACATTTTTTTAAGGTACGAAGTTCTGATAAGAATGCCACCCGATTTCTATTCTAATCCATTTAGAATGATTTGGTTTAAATTTTTTAAAATACTCCTTAGTTATATAAATCCCGAGTATCACATAGTCGATCATGTCTCATCATGGTAATCAATTTATGCCACATTATTGGTTTTGAAAATGAAAATAAAAATGATCACTTTTGGTTTGAGGTACATATTGTTTTTTTAAACAAAATTTACTTTTTCGGAAAGGGGATAAAAAATAAAAATACACGTGTATCGGCGATTTTCATGTACACGTCAGAATTTTTGTTTTTTTAAGTTTGAAGTATAAAGCTCGTAGTGGCCTGTGTGAAAGCCTTTCGACCGATTTTTAACACTTTTTCCAATCGAGCTGATTTTTGGCAGGCAGACTCGTGGAAATGTCTGTATCACGTAAAATTTTTTAAAAAATAGATTTTTATCAATTCTCAGGGTTAACTAAATTTTTTTTTTAAATCGTTATGCTCTTTTTTAATGTTTCAGTTCAAAAAACATTTTTTTTTTCGTAACGCTTAAGTAGTTTAAAAATTTGGAGTCTCTTCAAGTCATGCTAAGAAAAGTGAAAAAAAATATTTTTTTTTCAAAAATAATAAAAATTGGTTTTTAAAAAATTTAACGTGATACAGACATCTCCACGTGTACGTGTTCAATTCTGACGTGTACATGAAAATCGCCGATACACGTGTATTTTTATTTTTTCCCCTCTTTCCGAATATGTGCATTTGGTTCATAGGACAGAAAAAAATCTATTTTTTGTAACACGGTGTAATTAAACAAGAATTGCTTCCGAAAAGTGAAAATATTACCGAGTTTATTGTTAATTACGTGGCAAAAGTTGGTTCCCTTAAACCTACCAAATCTCCATTTGTTGAAAATCTGCATGACGGAGGATTTTGAATATTTAAGTTGTTTATTTAATATTCTTAATTCGTTCAAATCATTAGAATGAATTTAGGACGGGACTCATCATCATTAAGAAAATCATGAAATTTAATTTATTTTTTTCATTACAGTCTAACTAATTTTGAGCTTATACAAAATCAAAAACATTTACATAAATACATATGGTGTTAAAATACTTTTCGAATGATGTCTAACATATTTCAACAGGGAAAAACAGATTACTCGATATTGTCATCTCATTTAGAAATAGTGATATTTTGCTCTTCTTAACAAAGTTATGGAAGTCAAGACATACTTTGGATTCAAATATCTTAATTATCCTTTATTTGTCTAATTTTTGATCCGATTGCAAAGGCCAGCCAAAATTGTCAATTAAAAAAAACTACGGTGGCGTATGAGTAATGAATAAGAAATATATCAGAGTTGTATGTACGTTACCATGCCCTCCTCAACAAGCGAAGCAAACAATTTTATTCGAACTTCCTTGTAGACAAGACCTTGAAAGCCTTCTTTGACCGCTTTATTTGAGAAGGTGGCATATAAAGATCTTCTTCGATTGGAGTGATGAGAATGCGTGCGGAATCCTTCTCATAGCTGGATGGTATTTCATGAGAAGAACATTCAAATTCTACTTATTCGAATTTAAGAAACATTGACAGACCACATGTAGTTTATATTCATTTTTTGCAACACGTTGCCAAATTAAAGCCATCAAATCAAATTGAAAGTATTTCTTTCCCCTGAGCAAATTTAATTAACACAACAAGCGGAAATAAGCGAAATTTCTTACTTTCAATAACAATTGAGCTTTAATGACACTTTCAACATTCAAAATGCAGAGAGAGTAAAGGTATTAAATGAATCATCATGTTTTTGAATGAACAATACTCATTCACTCGCTATCGTCCATCAACCAACAAATCGACTGTGTGGACGTACTTTAGCGTTGACGTGCAAATTCTTTGAGCTGAGCTGATGGTGGCCTAATATAACAGTCATTACGCCTCATACGTGTGGTTAACGGAGGAGGAAATGAATGGACCAATCGTGGTGTTGGCGTTCAAAAGTCTATCTCTAGTATGTAATGTCAGCCAGTTTTAACAATAACTAAACAAAATAGTACTACATAAATAAATGAGAAACATAAAAGGGGGGAAAAAAACTACAAAGAACTTTCTCCACTCACTCCAAAAAAAACCGCACGGTCGTCCATCAACTATCCGGACACCAGGCAACATGTTCGTACAGACCAACAGCCAAACTATGAACGGAATTGGGTGGAGTGGAATGAATGGGACGCATTGACGTAGTGTTTATTCGTTGTTTGATTCCATGTCGGCTGGCTAAGTGGCTCTGATGATATTTGGTGATCGCATTGGCTTTGGTGATTGTCATTGTTGTTGCTGTTCCTTTGCGTTGTTTGTTGTGAATATTTGGAACTTTTTAGAGCCCGCAGCGATTTTATGTCACTTGAAATAAGATAGTTGTGCGAGCTGAGCAGAAGAGGATTATATGTAAATAAAAGACGCCAAAAAGATTAATTTCATTTTTATCACCCGCTCTGAGACGGATACACCGAAATGAATAAAATAAAATTGATGTGATCCAACTGCGAAATGATATTCGAAGAAAACGCAAAACATAAGAGCAATTCCCTGTTAAATTGACGACAAATCTTCAATTAGCAATAATAACCTTTTAAAATGTAACGGAGGTACTAAGTGATCAGTTGTGTGGACAGGTCCGGAAAACATTAATGGATAGGGAGAGGTTATAGACCCCACACCAATATCAGCACATGTATAATAGATACTTAAAGATCACCGTAGTGTCCTGCCAAGATTCCTCTGGCCACAGTGGGATATCGGAGTGAAACCTGAGCCATGGTAGGCCGCGGAGCTATCTAAACTTTGTGTACAATCACCCAGCGCTTTCAGCAAGTTCTCATCGTCATGTCGGGATAAACTGAAAACTCCCAACAGATCTGAGAGAAGGCCAACTGCTGTAGTGGGATTTGCCAAGTTAAAATGTCTCAGACAGTGTATTTAACATTATCCACCTCACACAATTAAAACAACAGAAAATTGGAACTACGAACGAAAGTTGGTCAACCGTCACGGTTAGTTCAAGATTCATCTTCTGTGTATATCAATCCTTCCTCTTAGTGAGAAGTCAAGGTCCATCCTGTACCTAGGTACCCTAGGCCAAGGGTACTTCACTGCTTTGATAACGAAGTACGTAATCAAATTGATGAAAGTATGGAGGACGGAATGCATTATTAGATCTACGAACGTTCGAGGGTGTCAAAATAGATTCAGAGATCATGACCTCGTTATAGCGATGGCGACAACCAGTTGAGCTGAGGGCATCAAAATAAATGCACTTGGGAGTTGTTAATGCAGTAGAATTTGGTTTACCAAGGACAAATCAATAAGAATGACCACACATTACCTGGCGATGTCCACCCATTACCAGGTAATGACCACCCATTACATGGTAATAAGTACCCATTACAAGGTAATGACTGCCAATTACCAGGTAATGCCTACCCATTATAAGGTAATGATTACCCATTACAAGGTAATGACTACCTATTACAAGGTAATGCCTACCCATTATAAGGTAATGATTACCCATTACAAGGTAATGATTACCCATTACAAGGTAATGACTACCCATTACAAGGTAATACGTACCTATTACATGGTAATACATACCCATTACATGGTAATACGTACCCATTACATGGTAATACGTACCCATTACATGGTAATGCCTACCCATTGCCAGGTAATGCCTACCCATTGCCAGGTAATGCCTACCCATTACCAGGTAATGCCTACCCATTACCAGGTATTGCCTACCCATTACCAGGTATTGCCTACCCATTACCAGGTATTGCCTACCCATTACCAGGTATTGCCTACCCATTACCAGGTATTGCCTACCCATTACCAGGTAATGCCTACCCATTACCAGGTAATGCCTACCCATTACCAGGTAATGCCTACCCATTACCAGGTAATGCCTACCCATTACCAGGTAATGCCTACCCATTACCAGGTAATGCCTACCCATTACCAGGTAATGCCTACCCATTACCAGGTAATGCCTACCCATTACCAGGTAATGCCTACCCATTACCAGGTAATGCCTACCCATTACCAGGTAATGCCTACCCATTACCAGGTAATGCCTACCCATTACCAGGTAATGCCTACCCATTACCAGGTAATGCCTACCCATTACCAGGTAATGACTACCAGGTATACACATTACCGGGTAATGACTACTCACTACAATACTCATTATCAGGTACGAGGTAATGTATAACCATTACTGTTCATGGATTTTTTGTTTGCGTTTGTAGGTCATCACGAAAGCAGAACAAACCGGTCAATATACTTTTATTTATCAGAAAATGGTAATTTTTTAAAAAAATATTTTAGTAGCGAAATAGGTCACAAATAGTTTAAGATATGCTTGATGGAATGGGATTGCATGCGGAAGAAACCGACTCAGAAGTAAAATTCACTCTCTAATCCAGCATTACCTTCCATTTAAAACCATTTTAAACCAATGCAAATCTCTTTATCATATTAATTTCCAAAGTGCTGCTTGGACGGTCTAATGTGGAATGACTCAAAAATAACAAAACTCGAAATAAATTCCCCTTCCAAAAGTGAAATGGAAAAGAAAATTTAAATGAAAGCAAAACAGAACTGGATTCTTGACATCGAGATGGTGTTGAAGCTGCTGCAGTCAAAGCTGATGCCGATGCTAATGCCGGTGTTGATGATGTCGATGCCGATACTGATACCAATCATGTTGTTGCTTTATTAGCTTTGGCCAGCCAACTGGTCAACATTCTTTTCCCCTCTCCCGTCCTCTTCTAACCCACCTTCTTCAGCAACTTCCTCTGCTGCCATGGCAGCATAGAGTGATATCAGCCAAAAAAAAAAAAAAAAAAAACGCCGGCCATCGATCAAGAAGAAAACGCGCTGAGATTTTAATACTTAATAAATAATACCAAAAGTAGTGGCAGTAAACGACGATGCCGGTGAATAAAGCAAGCGTAAAATCAAACAAAACAAAAAAAAAAAGTGAAAAAAAAACTTTTACAAAACCACATTCGAGGGGATTGAATGGAGTATGGCTTAAGTGGCGATGGTGCTGCTGCTCCGGCTCTTGGTTGTTTGGATAGACAGACGACCAGCCGGACAGGCGGACAGACAGACCGAGTGTCAGAGAGACATTCTTTCTACGATCTCCGCTGTGACTTCTAATGAAAATCAAAAGGCGAGAATCAATTCAGTCTACTTTACGGTGATCTGTGAAACAAACGCAAAATTCGTGTCTTCGTGCGTCGTTGTAACCAAATACTGACGCGTGTAAACGTTTCGTGGCCAAAAAGGATATTTTCAAGTGCGGACGTGTGCGAAGAGTTCCAAAAATACACAGTAGCATAAATACGCATTCAAAGACAGGTGATTAACACGTAATCCTCAATTTAAACCAGTAGCAATATGAATTTCACCAATGAAATGTGATTTTGTGTGATTTGAAATGACGTTGCCGTCTTAAGGCAAAGTGCGATTAAACGGCAGAATGCCCTGTTTCCTCATAAAGCAGACTTTCCATTTAAAGTAGAAACATATGTGGGACATGGTGATGTTGAAAACTTTCAAATGTACGCTGTCCTCACAGCTGGATCAAAAGTATGGTGACCATAGAAATTATTCTGAAATTATGTGAATTGCAGCGGTGTCTTATGCGGAAGGTTTTATATTTGTGGATCACGAATTTCACATCGGAATTGAACGATTCGAATTTAACTGAATCAATATGCCTACAAAGGAAATCAAAATACAAATATATTTAGTCTTTGCTGATCAGAAAATCAGAATATAAAGGATTAAAATTGTGAATTCTCCGAAAGGGTGCAATATTTCAAAATTTATTCCTAAACATGAGGATGAGAAATATTAAAAAAAAAACATGTATAATTTGCCCATGCTTTTTGAGTGTCAACAAACACTACTCCGTCTATCCTCGTTTCGACACCTTAATTTTCGAGTTTTGATCTTCAGAAAAAGAAAAAAAATACCGGGGTTTTCGTTTCATTCCTAGTACCTCATGTAAGCTCAGAGTGGACAAGTATCCAAATACTTTTTTAATATCTCCTCGACTCGTTCAGATAACTGATTCGGTTACGAATCCCAATACTCAATACCCAGGCATCATCAGCGGCGTAACCACATATCGCTCATTTACTTCAATAGTTTGCAAATATAGGAAAAAACTCATAGGTTTTCCGAATAAGTCAGAACGTATGTATGTATGTATGTACAGGGTTATCCAACAAGAGGTGTTATTTTGGTATTCAAAGAAAAATTGAATTTTTTGAGATAAATGATCGGATGTTTATTTCATAATAAAGAGGAAGGTATGCCATTAATAATGAGAAACAACATCAGCCAAACGGTCACCACGACCACTCTTACAGGACCATATCCTTTTCATGAGCATTATTTCCGATTACCAAATCGCATAGTCGCTGCCCTATGTCCTCGATAGCCTCACGACTTATCTCTTTGAGGTCTTGAATCGTCGCTGGGCTGTGGGCGTAAACCTTATCATTCACATGGCCCCAAGGGAAAAAGTCTCAAGGTGTTAAATTCCAAGATCTCGATGGCCAATTGTAATCACCTCTTCGATAGATAACACGGTCCGGAAACTTTTTAATTTTGCGAACTGTGACTGCAAAATTTTCCCCCAATTTTGTAGTGAATTTTTTATAATTTCAATGCATTGTTGAAGCGTGAATCGTTTCATTTTTAGTAATGGCGTAGTTTCTACTTGTCATATGTCAAAGAATAAAAGCTTCAAAAGTGACAGCTACCGAAATACCGGGTGATTCAAAATAACACCTCTTGTTGGAGAACCCTGTATAAAGTCAAATTGAATAAGAGATTTACAGCATTTTCTTGAGCAGAAAAATAACAAGTGACTTTTGAATTGTGACACTATTGAAGTAAATGAGTGATATGAATCTGAGATTACAATCTCGATTTGAGTTCAAATAGTCACCATTGCTTGTGGCTAGAATTTGCTTGAACAGGATGGATGGCAGGTGAGGCATGACACATTCGCCGTTTCGGTGTTGCCAAGTACATTCAGAACATCTGCGTTTATGAAATCTGTTTTTTTTTTTGGGGCATCTGGCATATCAGTCCTTTGGTTCATAAGGTGTGATTCTCACATAACCAAGAAAGGCTACGCATTATTTCCAATTGTTGTCACATCCACGACTGTTATTTTTCCAATGCTCTACAAATTTGATCCAATTTCTGAGGGACAGACAACAAAACTATAGTATAGCAACATCAAAAATCACCGTGACTCTCGAAAATGCAATAAAAAAAATACACCAAATCTTGTTCGATCCCAGTACAAACATTTTAGGCATTATAACTTCGTTCAAATTAGTTCGAAATTGTTAAACTTACAAGCATAGAATAATCTCACTTTTCTGAAAGCCTGGGTCACCGTCATTGCACTTTTTTTAAAGGTGTCCATAAAACAACCTTTAAAAAAAGTGTAGGTGATCTATTATATGAGCACATCCACACTATTGTAGTTCTATCGACAGGAGTAGATATAAAGCGTTTTTTTTTAGGCTTTACTGTCCAAAGACTACTCCATGCAAATGTTACACAGGGCTGCAATAGAGGTGATCCATTCTGAAAGTCCAATTTTGGCACACTTTTTTCCAATATTTCGCCCGGTACATCATCAATGACATGTGTACTGGTGTCTTCTAGAAGAGAAAGTTAAAAAAAAATCTACTGGGGTAAAGTAAAACAAGCGCGGCGGCTGTCAATTGACAGTGACAAAACGTGCGACTAATTGATCACCAAATTCACCTCTCAATTTGTTCAAGGAATCGCGTGTAGCGCAGGGTTGTCCGATTTTTTCTGACTCTGTTGCCAAAATCGGTGCTGAAAATCGCCAAAAATATTTTATACCAGAAAACCACTATTTTTAGGAATAATGCCAGATTTTAAATAAATAAAATCTAAGGAACAATGTTGCATATTTATTCATTAATAGACTTCGTTTTTTTGTGATTATGAGTTCAATATCAATTTCGTAAGTCCGAGAAAGTATTGGGCTGATCATTTCTATAAAATTCGCCAAAATAGTAATAAATCATGAAAATCGCCATTTCGCCAAGTTCAAATTTTAGTCGCCAAAGGCATTAAAAACTCGCCGCTTTTGGCGAGAAATCGCCAAATCAGGTCCACCAATCCAATTCCTCAATTTTCGCCAAAAAAAACACCTTATCGAACGGTACTTTCCTCCATTGACGTTGAGTCCATCATCGTCATCGGTCATTGTTAGGTGTTTGGTTCTAAAAACGTCTAGATTTCGTATGTGCGAACAATGGCCGATAATGGGTTAAAGAGGTACGCTCCCATGATGTCACTGCTCAGCTCTTGAACATCCTCTGACTACTCTTCGGATCAAAATCGGCAATTGCGTTTATTGACGAACCCACTGAGCCAAAAATGGCTATTTATTTAGTCTCTTGGCGAAGGAAGTTGTTCGGCTATTTATTTATTCTCTTTGTGAATATTACAACCAGGGTTGCTAAAAGAACAATAAAAATCCCACCAAAAAGTTTCTTGAAATGTAGCAAAACCATTATCTTTAAATTTAAATATCGTACTTTTATATTTCCTTTATATTCCTATCAAAAACTGTTTGAGATACTTTCCGACATCGTTTAGAAAGGCAATACATTTCTTCAGCTGATTTCCTATTCAAAATTCGTGTAAAAAATTCACAAAATATAAAAACAAGAAAATCTCAGAGATCATTTAGCTACATTCGCAAAAGTCGTACTTCAGAAGTTATCTTCCAAAAGTTGAAAACATTTCTCAATAATTATAAATGGAACAACACATGTATCTATTTGCACAATTTCATTACCCTATTCCACAACAAATATACAAAAAGAACTTTTGTGATGCGTTTTAGGCCGAGACACTCCAGTATACAGACAAATATGTATCTATAATTTAAATTTATTTCACATTTATAATAACACGAATTATTTGCCCCATAGTACGAATACATGCTAAACTAAAATAAACTAAACTAAATTAAGCAAATTATGATTGCGATATCGCCACAACACCGTCTGTTGAATGCAACGTGGTGTGTGGCACGGTTCAAGTCGAAACTTTAATTATTCGCAGCAGCGTCAGCATTCCAACACTTTGTTATGCTTCCAATTTATTGTAACACCCTACGCCACAGAATGGTGGCATTTTAGACTGGAGACTACAAAATAAATCAATGCTATATTTTATTTTTATAGAGTTCGCAGGGATCGAATAGGACTCCATAGTAACTGCCTTGCAGCGTCAGCCATGAATTAGGGTATCTTAGATTCGCCTTGACCGAATTTAAAAGCAGCGTTACTTGCATTTTTTTTTTTGTTCTCTTCAATTTTATATAATGCGATCGTCTGTCTGTCCGAGTGCTTTGATTGACTTCATAATTAACATTTTCTCTTAGCAGAACGAAACAAAAACAACCAAAGAAGTGCAATTAACATTATTAATAATAACAATTATTAATACATTTTTCTTCTTGGCAAAAAAAAAAAAATGCATAAAATTAAAATGCGGTAAAGTTCTGCCGGCTCTTGTGGTTTGATCGATGTAATCCACAAGACGGCACTGCTTTGCTCGTCCGCCTCTTCGTCTCACCGTTCAAATTAACAATACTAAAATAGGTGTGTGTGTGTGTAATCCCATAAATATTGATGAGCTTTAGTTTGAAAATAATTTGTTCCATAACACACTCGTACTATGAAATCATCATTTTGGTACCAAATGAAATATTTTTTATAACCAGATGCATGTTGTTTTTTTTTTAAATAATCAAATAAATCATGTGTAATTTGTTCAAACGTAACGAATGGAAAATTTCCATTCTCCACATTATTGAAGCATCTTCTTTCTTTTTTTATTGTAATCGATACGTGACACTTCTCATTTGCATTTACAAGAAAATGCATCCGAAGTCTCAATTCATCTACACACCCGAGCAGATGCTCGGAGTCTGGAGTCTTTGAAAGAAAACCAAAGGGCTAAGAGTCAAGACATTGTCTGAGTGTTGAATATCCATTAAAATATCGTAGACAATGTAAATTCATCTAAGCAGATAGATTAGGGAATTCTTTAGGTCTCCAAATTGGGTCAGTTAGGTCAGCCGTAGAAAGAAGATTAGTGTTTTTATCTTCCTTTCGTGTGCCAAGACTGTGGTGCGACCAATTTTCTTCGCTTAATATAATCCTCCTATGGACATGGTAATATGGATTGTTTTCTATGACAGGGGATCGTGGAGATTAATAGCTGCAGAATAATAATTCTCAGAAATAGATTTTATAAAAGCTCTACATTACAACCTCATTGACTCGAGACTGTTGGTGTGGCAAAACTTCCTTCCAGTAGACTCCCATTTGCCCATGCGGTATGGACACGAATATCAGTTTTAGCTAATTCTTTATATTTAGAAAAATATTTTCCATTAAATTCCACGTGAAAGCATGAGTTTTCACTTCTGTCTCGGCGAAATCTGACTTTCCGATGATGCTGTTGTGACACAAAAGGACATTTTTGTATTTTAATTTGTTAAAATAAAAACTTCATTCAACGATAATCGATATGTGTGTGAATAATTCTTTCGGGGTACTCTTGCAATCATGTCATTGATGAAAAGCCACAGGTAAATCATTTTAACAAACATCACAAGTACGAGTTTTGATAATTGATTTCATATTGGCCCTCTCAATGCCACAAAGTTGAATACACTTCATGACAACAATTCAGAGGACAATTTTCTTGGTACAACAATTTAGTCAAATCTTACAAATTTCCATTGGAGTATCCTTATGTCTTTATTTCCTGAGGTCTAGGAACCAATATTTTGAGTCTGATAGGGCCATGCCTGCGATTTCCGAGCGCTGTTAATTGGGCAACTTAAGGTGCCTTTAGTAACCAACAAATCACGTATACTTGTGACTAAGAGTAGGTGGCTGTTAGGACAAGTTAGTGATGTGAAGAATAAAACCCATGCACTTCGCTCAAGAACAACTGAGAATATTGCTGCTGTAGCCCAAAGTGTTGAAGAAAACCCAGGTTTGTCCATTCCTCGTCATTCTTTGGAATGAGGCATTCCACAAACGTCATTACACCGTATTTTGCATACAGATTTGGCCGTGCAAATTACCGCCACTTTACGACATTCCTATCATTTTGTCATTCTTCAAAATAAAGTTTTAAAATATTTAACTTTAAGTGGGTTGCTCATAATATAACTTCCCCTTTCCATTTCAGATGCCATGTCCTTTCGAAAGCCTTTACTGCTCACCTTTCTTATACTCTATGAAATACCCTCCCTTACCAGTGGCCAAGAATATCTACGAGAACTCCGGGCCAAAGATATAAAATTCAATGACAATTATGAATTGCCGCCAGTGGAATTACCTCGGCCCATACACGTCAACGATCGCTCGGGACGATCGGAATTCTTTGAGATCTCTGAGGATGTGGCAGAAAATGCTGGACGTCAATTGGTATCGCCAAGGCCCACATTGATGGACATAGCGCTGGAGACATCGGCCCGGGAGGGTCTCAATGCCATGCGAAGATTGTATGGCGTCATTGAACCGGAAATGATCAAAAATGGTGGGTAAGAGATAATGCGGTGGCAAAACAGCAAATTGGTAATTCGTGTATCGGCATTTCAGGTCATATCCTGAATGACAATCACCCGGGCTCTTTATTGTCCAGATTCAGTGCTCCGGAGGTGGAGAGCAGCCGGCGGGAAATGGCCGCCTATGCCACATTGACAGCGGCCAAAGCCTTTCGTAAAAAGTAAGTCTTTAATTAACAACCACGAGTTAATCTCCGCTTATTTAGCGGGTTTTCAGCGTTGTGTTCGGGTTCTGCAAACAGATGTTTGGCTTCGTATGTGTGTTTGTTTATGGCTTTTGCAGAAAAATCATGACTTCCAGCGATTGTTGTGTTGGGACTTTTGCAAAACTATCATTATCGTCGTCGTCATCGCGCTGTCGTTGCTGGCACAAAACAATCACACAAAAGTCAACTTTCACTTTGACATTGAATCTATTGTTGGCGGTTGGCTTTTGGTAATTTGAATTTTGTTTTCGGTTTTTGGTTTCTCATCATGACTTTGGGAGTGGAGTTGGTTGTTTAGCTGCTTAGCTGCTTAGACGGCATGAAGTTGACTTCGTTGGCTGGCGGTTTGCTTATCGTTGGCTGCATGTTCCAGCGATTAAAAGTTGAATGCACGCTGCTTGTCTATGCCACAAAAGGTATAATCTTTTAATACGAATTTCAATGATTCCAAACATGGTAAACTATTATTTCTGGAAAAGAGCACACTTGGCAAAAAAACAAACAAAAAAACAAACAAACAAATGCATAGCAAATGGAAGAAAAATAAATAGAAACAGACCAGGCGAAAATAATACGGGTGATTAAAAGCAAAGCGAAGCGAAATGAAACGAAAATGAAATCATCAGGAAATGACTTTTGGATTACGGCGATAATTAAAACAGATCGTGTACTACTTCAATATTATTTTAATTTGCTCCAAAGAAGATAATAATTAGAATTTTTTTTGCAATTTCGCTCGCCGCAGCACAAATTCATTAAATGGTCAAATATAAAATGACTTAGCTTTATTGTTAAGCTGTTGGCCTGAAACAATGAGCTGCAATTAAGTAGAGAACAAAAAAACACAATTAAACAAAAGTCTTCTAATGAACTTTGCATGAAAAATACATAATAGTCTGTTCAAATAAATTCAAATCTAAAATTTAAATTTATAGATAGACAACTTGGGCTTTTCATGCAATCGTCTGATATGTCAGGGTGCGTGCATACTTCTTCTGAAATCTACGAAACACTCTTCATTAGTCAATGAAGTTTTTCATTAATTTCACCGATGTTATGAAATTAATTGCATTCGCGTTCCTTTCAAAAGTTCATAAGGTACCAAAAAAGCAGTGTAATTGTTCTTTTCTGTACAATTCATGATGTTGGTCAGAAAGTGGCATTAGTTCGATATCGAATTGTTGGGGAATGCGTGTAGGAGTAGAGGTGCAAGAGACTAGTCTGCGATAATGTTGCATAAAGACGTTGTGTTGTATGGAGTGGCCATTTTCTATTAAACAAAAGTCTTAATACCTAAGATGTGAGGTAATCTAACTTTAATTGAATGAGGTCGTGGTAGATAAGCGATGCATATTTTGTAAGGTGGTATGAGAAAGCTAAGACATCTGTCGGATAACGTCAGATACTTTCTGCTCAGAGGCCTGTTGTCTTATCACTGGTAAACAGTGTGCGCACTGTCTCTATTGAGGCCCTAAAAATGTTGTTAGGTGAAGCTTCCCTTGATAGGGAAGTTATTTTGGAAGGTTGTCTCAACGATGCGGATTATGTTGGGAATTCTGCTTGATGGCTGATTAGAGTGTTGTGTAGAGCTGCAACTAGGGGGTATTAAGCCGTGAATTCCCGGGAAGTATTTCCCGTGAAATTTGCCAATTTTTTACCACCCGATTCCCGGAAACAAAATACAGTGTTATCCAACAAGAGCTGTTATTTTGGTATTCAAAGAAAAATTGAATTTTTTGAGATAACTGATCGGATGTTTATTTCATAATAAAGAGGGAGGTATGCCGTTTATAATGAGAAACAACATAAGCCAAATGGCCACCATGACCCCGCTTACAGGACCATATCCTCGAAATTTTCCATAACCAAATCGCAAAGTCGCTGCACTATGTCCTTGATAGCCTCACGAATTCTATCTTTGAGGTCTTGAATCGACGCTGGGCTGTTGGTGTAGACCTTATCTTTCACGTGGCCCCAAAGGAAGAACTCACAAGACCTCGGTGGCCAATTGTGATCACCTCTTCGACAGATAACACGGTCCGGAAACTTTTCCAGTAAAAGAGCAATGGTTTCGTTGCATGTGTGGCACGTAGAGCCGTCTTGTTGAAAGTATACGTTGTCCAGATAAATTTTATTCAACTTCGACCATAAAAAATCATTAATCATCTCTCGATAGCGCAATCCATTGACCGTAACTGTTGATCCAACCTCATTTTCGAACAAGTAAGGTCCAAGGACACCGCCGGAACATAAACCGCACCAAACAGTCACACGTTGAGGATGGAGAGGCTTTTCAACAATAACTATTGGGGTTTTCGAGCCCCAGATGCGACAATTTTGTTTTTTGACGTAGCCACTGAGGTGGAAATGGGCCTCAACATTCAAGATGATTTTTCGATAGAATTCCGGATCATGTTCATGTATTTCAAGGACCCAATCAACAAAGACACGACATTGTTGATGATCGGCCGGCTTGAGTTCTTATGTTAACTAAACTTTATAGGCCAAGTCTTTATGCAAAATACGGTGTAATGACGTTTGTGGAATGCCCAATTCCAAAGAAGGACGAGAAAAGGACAAACCTGGGTTTTCTTCAACATATTGGGCTACAGCACCAATATTCTCAGTTGTTTTTGAGCGACGTGCACGGGTTTTATTCTTCACATCACTAACTTATCCCAACAGCTCGAGTTTGTCCACCAATTTCTGTGTTGCGGTCCGACAAGGTGCTTCACGACGACCCAAAAATTCTTTAGTTTTGCGAACTGTGACTGCAAGATTTTCACTATTTTTGTAGTGAATTTTAATAATTTCAATGCGTTGTCGATTGAGTAATGTCGTAGTTTCTACTTGTCAAATGTCAAAGAATAAAAGCTTCAATAGTGACAACTGCCGAAATACCGGGTGATTCAAAATAACTCTTCTTATTGGAAAACCCTTTGAAGAGTGCTGCCTAAATTGCTGATCATCTTATGGAATGTTAACTGAAAGTTGGTGTTGGCTAAGGAGGCTGCTGTCCGGTAGACCGAGGCTTAAGGCCGCAGCACGGGTAATCAAGAGCACCTGAACTTCTGTCAGCTTAACAAGCATTGTCGTAGGCTGTTGTTCCAAATTGAATATGGATTTAAATGGACATGTAAGAATCGCAGTTGTTGGGAGTATTATTCAAGTATTCACTGGGTGTCTTACAAGGATCCAGACAAACCGAGTACCATTTTAGTAATAAATTCGGATTTTCGGCGACAGTTAAGTATTTCTCTGTGTGGCTCAAACAGCCATATTATCACCATGTCAACTAGCTAAACGATTGGCCATTGACAGTTCTGCTCTGAACACTGTGGATTTAAAATCAAAAGCTTAAAATAATTTGCTGTTCAATAAACTCATTCAGACGCCTTGAAAGTGGAGACCCCCTTTAACCGGCTCAACCCCGCTTTCCAACGAAAAATCTCACAAACAATAATGAATCTAACAAATTATCTATTCAAATGCCATTTTGTTTTCATTACAGTTTGTTTTATTTTTTTCGCATTTCTTGTTTGTTTAGTTTGCAAAAAAAAAAACAAAAAAAAAGTAATTCTGCATTTCATAGCTAACGCTGTCACACCAACGGAACGGCAGAACTTTCTCTTAGTCGCAGCAGAGTTAGTGGTAGGCAGCAGAGAGTGTCGTTGCTGGTGGCTTAAAGCACTGCTACTGCATGCGAGACGCGAAACAGCATTTCAAACGTTTGTGTTTTTGTGGGCCTTAAGTCGAGCGGGGCGGGTGCGCGACGTGTGCAGGTACTCCAAGAGTTCAATGAATTCGTTTGGTGGTAAAACGTGTTTTTCTGTCACTTTGTTGCTGGGCTTTGTTTACTTAGTGTCTTTACATTTAGTGTTTCCCCCCCACCCCCTCGCCATTTGTTATAAACAAATTTGTAAAAAAAAAAAAGAAATAACAACAAAGTAATCGTTGTTGCCTTTCATTGGAAACCGAAAGAAAAAGTTGCATAAAATGTCGGTGTCGCTACTGATGATGATGATGATGGTGCTGGTGGTGGTGGTCTTCATCATGCTTCCTAAGTGGCTTCCATGGTGTGTGCTTGTAATGTGGTTTATTTGCCAATATTAACAGAACGACACTAAAACAGAAAATATCTTTTTTAATTTCATACCCAAAAATAATAAACGAATTTCTGCCGTCAGACAGACAAACAAACGAACCAACCCAACAACATTTAGCATTACGTTTGAATTAATCGACAAGACATTGAACTTTAATGTTCCTCGATTAAACGGGCATATTTAACAGATTTGTTAAAATGAACTGGTTCCCATTTTTTGAGTTTTCGTTATTGGATGCGAATATATTTCATCAAATAGTTATTGTTGTGACAGTGAATGAATTTCGAATTGAATTTTGAATAGACGGCACTTTTTAAAATGCAAATTGTTTTTTTTTTGGTCTCGGTCAGCACGTGAACTAAGTGATGCCCCAGTTAGTTAGCTGTTCGTAGTAAGAGGGCAATAGTGCAAATATTATGGACTAGAAATCAGTAGACTTAAAAATTTGCTAATAGGTGTAGGTCCGTGGAAAAATATCATACGTTCGACGTCGACATTTAATAATCCCCTAGATTATCAAGCGCTTAGCGCGAAAAAGATGTAAGCACAATTTTTCTATAGAAAATTATCCAACACTCTTAGGGCCAATAAATGAGATCTTAGTTAATCCCCGATAAAACTAAGTTTAAACATGAAATACGTTTTTGGCTGTATATGTGGCAACACTAACACTTTTTATCAGAAAACATATGTTTCCGGTGAATAATTAAAATAATAAAAGGTTTTATTTTGAATCACCCTGAATTTCGGTAGCGGTCACTTTTGAAGCTTTTATTCTTTGACATTTGACAAGTAGAAACTACGCCACTACTCAATCGACAACGCATTGAAATTATTAAAATTCACTACAAAAATAGTGAAAACCTTGCAGTCACAGTTCGCAAAACTAAAGCATTTTTGGGTCGTCGTGAAGCACCTTGTCGGACCGCAATACAGAAATTGGTGGAGAAACTCGTGCTGTGGGTCTTAAGGCTTATCTTTATAAGTTAACACAAGACAACGTCGTGTCTTCGCTGATTGGGTTCTTGAAATGCATGAAAGTGATTCGGAATTCCATCGGAAAATCATGTTGACTGATGAGGCCCATTTCCACTTTGGTGGCTACGTCAACAAGCAAAATTGTCGCATCTGGGGCTCGGAAAACACCAAAATTATTGTTGAGAAGCCTCTCCATCCTAAACGTGTGACTGTTTGGTGCGGTTTATGGTCCGGCGGTGTCATTGGACCTTACTTGTTCGAAAATGAGGTTGGATCAACAGTTACGGTCAATGGATTGCGCTATCGAGAGATGATTAATGATTTTTTATGGTCGGAGTTGGATGATATTGATCTGGACAACAACACGGCGCTACGTGCCACACAAGCAACGAAAACATTGCTCTTTTACGGGAAAAGTTTCCGGACCGTGTTATGTCTCGAAGTGGTGATCACAATTGACCACCGAGATCTTGTGATTTAACACCTTGCGACTACTTCATTGGCCAACAGCCCAGCGTCGATTCAAGACCTTAAAGATAAAGTTCGTGAGGCTTGCGATTTGGTTATCGGAAATTATGCTCATGAAAAGGATATGGTCTTGTAAGCGGGGTCGTGGTGGCCATTTGGCTTATGTTGTTTCTCATTACACCGTGTTGCAAAAAATAGATTTTTTTCTGTACTATGAACCAAATGGACATATTCGGAAAGAGGGGAAAAAATAAAAATACACGTGTATCGGCGATTTTCATGTACAAGTCAGGCAGACTCGTGGAAATGTCTGTATCACGTAAAATTTTTTAAAAAAAATTATTTTTATCAATTCTCAGATTTTCCTAAATTATTTTTTTTTTTTTCTTAAATGGTTATCGTTTTTTTTAAGGTTTCAGTTCAAAAAACATTTTTTTTTCGTAACGCTTAAGTAGATTAAAAATTTGGAGTCTCTTCAAGTTATGCTAAGAAAAGTAAAAAAAAATATTTTTTTTTTTCAAAAATAATAAAAATTGGGGAAAATCTGAGAATTGATAAAAATTGTTTTTAAAAAATTTGACGTGATACAGACACTTCCACGAGTCTGCCTGCAAAAAATCAGCTCGATTGGATCACTGAAAAAGGGTTAAAAATCAGGCCACTAAGAGATTATACTTCAAACTTAAAAAAAAAAAAAAATTCTGACGAGTACATGAAAATCGCCGATACACGTGTATTTTTATTTTTAATCCCCTTTCCGAAAAAGTAAATTTGGTTCATAGGACATAATGTGTGTAACACGGTGTTATTAATAGCATACCTTCCTCTTTATTATGAAATAAACATCCGATCATTTATCTCAAAAAATTCCATTTTTCTTTGAATGCCAAATTAACAACTCCTGTTGGAAAACCCTTTATTAAAGTTTTGTAGTGGATTTTGATCAGACAAGACGTTTGGAAAAAATATGAGAATTAAAAATGAACTTTGGCTCGGGCAAAAGACACCTGTATGGGACTGGTGGTGGTCGGATTACTTAATTTGTTTTCTGTCTGTTTTTCAGAATTTTGTCAAATCTTAAAAATGTGTGCATATGAGAATCTATGCGAAAATTTCTTATCAGTTTGTTACTAATATGTCGAATTTTCGATGGGGATCGCATTTTAGTTTTTAGGAGCCTGTTTTCGTTTGGAATCTATTAATCAGCAGAAAGACGGTTATCACTAGGTATGACAAACTAAAATGGCTGTATTAGATAGAAGTTAGGTCAATATTAAGTGACTGGATGCCACGCCGTGTCCTTGGACACTGGATTGGACAAATCTCCACAATACAACACGACAGTGTACGCTGGGTAGCACAGGCTAAGTGTCGTCCCCCTTTAGATCGCAGGTTTATTGTTTGTTTGCTATTCACAAATCACACATAATGATGTTCGAGATGATCGTGATAATGACGAAGACAAAAACGACGGCCATAACGACATGTCTCCAACCCAATGAAGATGATGATGATGAAAGTAAAACTTTTTGTGAGCAATTAATTTTAGCCATGTCTTGTATTTTTGTTGTTTTTTTTTTGAGAAATGCCATTTTTCAACTTCTCAACAAGAAAAACAACAACGACTTGAAACGTCATTCGTACAAGCGCGCACACACACACACACACCACACGAGGAGTGTATGCAGTCAGGTATGGTCCCATACTGACACACACACACACACACACTCAGAGACCCACTAAATGAAACCGTGATTGTTGTCTCTGGGATTGTTGCTGTCTCGGCTGCTGGTGTTGGTTATTGTTGATTATTGTTATTAACATTTTATCATTCATAATTGGTTACATCAACCTGATACTTTCGATTTCTTCATTTTAACCCCATAAAAGATCGGCGTGTGCGAACACTCTTGTATGGACTAGTGTGCATGTGTGTGTGTGTGCGTATGTTTTGGTATATTTCGCTTAAAATTTAAGTTATTTTGTTTTGTTTGGTTTTGTCGATTTGAATGGATTGTTTTTCTGTGTTGTTATTGTTGTTGTTGGCTTTGTGAATGTGTGTCTGGAATGGATTATTGTTGCTTTGGCGGTATGGAGTTCAATGACCGCTCTGTTGGTCGGGGACTACAGTTTGCTGCCCCTGCTCCCTCACTGGCACACTCTCTCACACTGCATTGCGCGTGTTTTGTGCACGAATGTTTGTGTGTGCGTATGTGTGTGTGCAAACGTGATTTTCTTTCTTCCCATCGCAATGCAATTGTGTGGTGCGCGGTCGGCGGCATGAGACGAGAAACGACGAGACGATACGGCAGTATCGCGATGCGAGTACTTAACGCTTCAGTATTTGCTGGGATTTTTTTCTTTTATTTTTGCATTCAATAGTTTCGGTTGCTGTTTATCTGATTTTGGCTATTTGCTTGATTTGTTGTTGAGTTGATCGTTAATATGCCGCATTAACAAAATTTATATTGAAAATGTTTTCATTGTACACACAAATCAAGCAAAATGTCAAAATAGACATCAATCGTTTCATGTCTTCTTCTTTTTCAAGTTAATGATGGTTTTTGTACTTAAAGGATCTGCAATTGCATGTTTTTAGTTGGCAGTTTCTTTGCGTACATTTGATTTACAGACAATTTCATGGGAGCGTATGAACAATATTTTCTTAAGCACCTGAGTTTGACGATTAAATGAGTCAAGGTTAATCTTCGTTTTTCGTTTAAACTAAGTTCACCAAGGTTTAAACGCAGTTTAATCGTCCAACAAATGAGTCAAGGTTGATCTTCGTTTTTTGTTTTAACTAAGTGGTTTCAGTCAAAGTTTAAACGCACTTTAATCATCCAATATTGAGTGTTTAAACCACAATGTAATAGCCATATGATTGTGACAGCACTCAACCAAAGAAGAAGAAGAATAACAACTTTTTAGTTTAACAAATTCCACAAATCAAATAAATTAAATGAATAATGTTGCTGTGTAGTTTTTTTGATGCTGGAATTGGTTTCCGACCACCACCAGATCCATACGGGTGTCTTTTTATCCATGCCAAAGTTCATTTTAAATTCTCATCTTTTTCTAAAAATCTTGTGCCGGTCACTCGGATTATTCACCGGAAACATATGTTTTCTGCTAAAAGTGTGAGTGTTGCCACCGAAAATGTGGATTATTTCGACTGACCACCCAAAAACGTATTTGAAGTTTAAACTCAGTTTTATTGGAAACTAAGTTTTACATAATCGTGGTTTAACTACGATCTAATTTACATATGGTTTAACAACGATCTAATTTATTTACCCTTGGATCAAGGGTGCGTATTTCGATCAACATTCCAAGAAAGGAGAGGGACTACAAAATGTCGGTTAATGATATTTCTAGCGATAGCTTAGAAATTGTTCTCTTACTCATAAAGTCGCCGGTATTTTCGAGGTTACCGAGACTGGTGTTCGGTGATGCTCGTACTAGAATTTCACCAACGAACAGTTCGGCTGAAGAACGAATTGTATCTGTAGTGTGTCGTGCAATCATCCGGTCATTTGACAATGAGCGGATGAGAGTCCTTGGAAAGGCGCGTATACGGATATCTTGCGAACAATTGCACTAAAAATATCTAAAGAACAGTAATAGACAACTAACCTTCCCGATGTTGGTGGAATATCAATGAGTTGTCTACCATAATATCTCCTATCAACACTACTCCACTCTCCTCTGTGTACTCGGTCCAGGAGCTGCAAAGACGTCTGTGAAACCTCAGCCCATGCATGGTAGTTATATTCCCTTTTTGACCGGATGTAAGTGTAAATATTTACGATATCCGATGGGGGAAGTATTTCTTGCACAGCTTTAAAAAGCCTAACTACTTGAATGCTTCTTTCGACACTTCGAAAATATGGCTAGCCCAACAAGTCTCACCCTGTATGTCGATATCCACACCACCCACAGAGAAATAACACCGTTTCGTGTTGTCGCTTTTGTTCGATATTACAGATTTTCTCCTGTACGACAAGTAGATCGAGATTTTGAAGTTCACATACATTTATTTTCGATATTTCTAAACAAGCATACTTTTCCTATAAAGAGAACATCAGTGTTGTACACAGATTTTATTTATGATATCCTTAGGTTTTCATTGTCCGACGAAAATTGTTTTGGTTTTTTAAGTTATGTTGGGTTTTTATTTACTGTTGCAAGCGTCCGCAATAACCCGATAACTGTTATCGATATATCGACCCCTTTGCGCGGAATTGTCGTATGTGCCAAAATCCAAATGTTACAGGAGAGCCATTTTTCTACTTTTCTCTGCTTTCGCTTGCAATATCGAAATGAAAATTTACATGTGCTTAGATAATTAACTGATATAACTACACTTTAAAGTATTCCAGTGGAAAAGTTCAAGTTTTCCGAGAAAAACGTATTTATTGGCATATACGATAATTTCGCTCACAACATTTCGTAGATGCGTGTGTAGAAATTGGCACTTACGATATCATTTGTCAGTGTTAGAAATAAATTGAAAGAAAGATTTATTTGTGGTTTTATGTATTTGCTCATTATTTTTGAACTTAGAATGGTACAAAGTAATAAAAAATTTACTCAATATTTAACAGAAGCATGAATTCATTAAAAAAATCTTTTAAAAAAACCAATAATAATAATAAGTGAGTTAATCTTCTTCGTCACTTTCATTTAACACGTCTTTTTCGCGTACAGAATATTTTAAATTTAAATAGTCATTGTGGTATTTTGACGGTATGCTATTTTTTAAACATAGATTTTTCAAATCATTGAATTTTTGTAAAGAGATACACAAAGGTGAATTTTACAACTTTTGTATGTTAAAGGTAAAATTAAAGTTGTTTATAATTTTTTTTGTAGAATTTTCGGAATATCCATAAATGAGTTCAATTGATTTTGATTTTTTGTCTAATAAAGCTATGCGAACTTTGTTTATATTTAGTTTAACTTTGTTTGGTAGTAACATATCTGCAAAGGACTTCCAGTTTTCAAAATCTGAGTGGCCTATTTCAATACAGTTGTACCCCGATGGATTAGTTCGTGCATTGCGAATAATTGTGGGCCATTCACTTGGCGCCCAAATGGTACGCCTGCGTACAAATGATTCAATTGTGCTATGCACAGAATCAACTGACATCATTGTATGACCGGGAAGTAAATATGTTATTTGAATTTTTTCTACGAAGTTTGAAAACTTTAAAAAATGTGTCAGCATAGCTAATACAGCCTTGTTGCGGTTTTGACCAGTGCAACTGTCACAATATAGGGCTATGTCTTTAACTGTCTTTCTTTGGTCTATGATTATTAAATACTTATACAGGGCTGTGCAAATTTCATTGCAGCCTCGCTTACCATCACGCTCACCCCACAAATAACAATAGCCATTTCTAGTGCCGTTTTCATAAACGCTGAAATTGTAGTAGGCGTACTTGCGTGAGTAAAAAAGAGATATTATTTCCGAACTGGCGCAAACAAAACTAGAAACATTTTTGCTTTCATTTTGGTCTCTTAAAAAATTAGCCTTGGCCTCATCTTTGTCTCTTATATGCATCCTATAGTCATGGGAATTCTCCAAACGATTTTTTTCCTCTTCATTAAGATGTTTAATATTTTCGCACTTAGTGCACTTATCCTTTTTTGGCAAATGAAACCCTATATTATATATATTGGTTCACAATAACTGATTACCTCAAACACATGATCCGAAAAAGAATGCATGCTAAATGCTTCTCTTTAACTTTAATATAGCCTTCTCTTTAATTAACGGTAAAACGAATAGAGGCAAAAAACAAAATAAGCGAGCAATTTGCTTTACCTTCTAATTCTAACTTAGAAAGAAATATGTAGTAAATATTGCAACAATAACAATATGCAAAAATATTGGCAGATACGATAAAATCGCTCACAAGAAAAAATGGAGTGTAACATACGATTAAGTATTCACTCAATTCTTGGAGCAACGAAGTGGAATTCGCTTACAATATTTTGTCAGGTGACGTGTCTTTGAATGTAGAACAAAATTGCATCAAAAACTCAATTTCGAACAAATTGGCATATACGATAATTCCGCGCAAAGGGGTCGATATGATATTGCGATTTTTGTAACCAGCCAAGATCAACCTTTCCCAAGCGAACGATTTGTTGAGTAATTAAACAATCACGATTTAACCTCTACGAATCATCCGAGGTGAGATTTAATATTCAAATAATTTGAAGATATGTAAGATATCACTTGAGTGAAGGAAGGACGAATATGCGTAATGATGGTTTCTTTTTTTAAAACTTTTGGTTAATTTGAATACGAAATTGTCCCCGGGAATACATGCAGGCCGATTTTGAAAAACTATTCTTTCCCCTTTCCCCTATTCTAAACGAACTTCGAAAATGGTATTATTTTCCCAGGGAAAGAAGTAGTCAATAAAAGGAAGAATGTGATGTGATTTTTTGGTAATTATTCTGCCAATAATTTGCAAGCTAGTTATTACCACATTTTTTTTTATTAAAATGTATGAATATACAGAAAAAAGATTAAACTGAAATTGATTTCAAGTTGTCTCCAGTAGTATTCCAAATGGATGAGTCGTGACAGGCACCGTCATGCGATGCGTCCACGTACTGAATCCTCAGCTCATGATTACAGACCTGTAAATTTATTTTTAATTTTTGGTTTAAAATCAATTATTGATCATTCCGATAAATATCTTAAACATGAAGGCATCACTTAATTTGTTCCTTTCTATCCTTTGCACATTCTTCTCCCTAATCGTTTTCTGCTTCAGCTACCATCGCAAACGCAACAACGAACATTTTTATATTGTTCTTTATATATTTGTTTTGTTTATATTCACTATTGTATGTTTGAAATTTAATTTCAAACAAAACAGCTGACATCGAACAATCGAAATTCTCTCTCCCTTATTACTCTTCTCCCCCCTTTGTTTAATATACGAGGATTTTTTTTCTCGGGAAAAATAAATTCCCCGGTAATTATCTCCCGGGGAGTATTCAGAATCGGGCTGATCATTTTTCCGCAACAACACCTGTTTGAACTTCATCACCTTCCCCATTCATGATTTCTCATTGTGATGTTTCTATTATTCGCATTTTGAGGAAATGTAATTAAAATTAAAGAAATGATCACACATCAACCGAAATGACCAGACGAACAAAGCGATTTTTTCACTTTCTCCATAAAATTTTTCCAAAAATAAAGCCAAAGCAAAAGCCATTTGGCCGTACATGCAGGACGGACAGACCGACATTCATTCATTTCATTTTCGGTCATATTAACCGGCCCCAACAAACCACACCAATTGAACGACGAACCCAACGACCAACTTGTTTGAACAGACTTGTCTCGTGGGGGCACTGGCTTGCCACCAGTTGCCGCTGCCATTGATGATGATGTTGTTGTGGTTGGTGATTGTTGAAGACCGAAAATCGAAATAAATACTTCGCACCGCAAGTACGAAGATTCATTCGCTCACAGACAAACATTGCACGAGTAGCGCAAGCAATGTTGCATGCGCACATCCGAAGGACAATCGCCAGACGGAGGAGCAGGACAGACAGTGACCATGCTGCCTGAGTTTTGACATTTGCCTTTGTCTTTTTGCAGTTACAGTCTGAACAGTGATTTGGCGCGACAGGCTCATCGCCAAAAGGTGTCGTTGCGACGAACGGCTTTGGAGAGTCTGTGTCCGCCCAGAGATGCACCCACGTGTATGCCAGCATCGGAACGCTACCGTACGCATGATGGCACATGCAACAATAAACGCCGCCAGAGATGGGGTGCGGCACAGATGCCGTTCAGTCGTTCCCTGCCGCCGGAATACGGTGACGGAGTGGACTCGGTGCGTAAGTCGGCCGACGAGGGACCATTGTCCTCGTCACGTTTCGTAAGTTTGTTGGTGCATGGTGCCCGAGATGGAGAGGCTCCGCTGACACTAATGTTGGCTCAGTGGGGTCAACTGTTGGATCACGATTTAACCTCTACGGCTCAGCCCAGGTGAGATTTACTGCTACTAATGAATCAAATATGTGTATGAGCATAAATATCCTTTCAGATCGATTAATGGTTCCGTGCCCAGTTGCTGCGGCAGCAATGACTTTCACCCATCCTGCTTTCCCATCAAAGTGCCCCTCGATGATCCTTGGCTGTCGCCGCTGAAAGTGCGCTGTTTGGAGTTTTTACGCTCCGCTCCGGCTCAACGTAGAGACTGTGTTCTGTCGTGGCGTGAGCAAACCAACCAAGCCACCTCCTTCATCGATGCTTCGCCGATTTATTCGAACAGCGTAAAATCGTCCGACAATGCGCGCGTCTTCCGCAATGGCCTCTTGATATTCGGTCGCGGCAATCCCAGCGACGACGTCTGCCAACGGGGAGCCATTGCAACCAATTGCATACGCTCGGGCGATGGTCGCAGTGGTGAGCAGCCGGGTCTCTTGGCGCTGCATCATGTATGGGTGGGTGAACACAATCACATTGCGATGCGTTTGAGTGAAATGAATTTGCACTGGAGTGACGAGAAGATATATCAGGAGACAAGACGAATCATAGGCGCCATGTTCCAGCACATCACCTATCGCGAGTTTCTGCCCATTGTCTTGGGCCGGGAGGTAGTGAAGCTGTTCGAATTGGATCTTCTGAATGCGGGTTATTTTGAGGGTTACGATGTGAAAACCAATCCGGGGGTGGCCAATGCTTTTGCTGCGGCCGCTTTTCGTTTTGGACATTCGCTGGTGCAGAATTCGTATATCAGATGCGATCGGTTCCACAATGTCCTGAACAACAGTAAGTAACGCTGGCCGGTAGCTGGGTAGATGGCTCATCGGATTTTATGTTTCAGATGTCAGTTTGCATGAAGAGTTCCAAAGGGGCGATATCGGTTCCGTTGGCTCCTTACATCGTTTAATACGCGGCCTGGCCAACCAAAGGGCATTGAAGAGAGATGAGTTCATAACGCCCGAACTTACTAACCATTTATTCCAAACTCCAGGTGCGTTGGGTTTCCACAAAGTCTTGAACTTCAGTTATTTGTCCATTCTCATGCAGGTTTCCCCTTCGGCTTGGATTTGGCCGCTATTAACATACAACGAGGCCGCGATCATGGCATACCACCCTACACCCATTGGCGTGTGCCCTGTGGCCTCTCGCCCATCAACACCTGGGAAGAGTTTGCCAATGTTGTGGGTCCAGAATCGGCTAGACGCATTAGTCATGCCTATCACAATGTCCACGACATCGATCTGTTTGTGGGCGGCATTGCCGAACGACCCGTAGTGAATGGGCTGGTGGGACCGACATTTGCTTGCATCATTGCCCAGCAATTCAGTAATTCACGCAAAGGTGATCGCTTCTGGTATGAGAATGGTGGCTTTGAAAGTTCCTTTACACCCGCTCAACTGCATTCCATCCGAAGAGTTTCTCTCGCTTCGGTGCTGTGTCGTTCGGTGGGCGGTGGAACATTCCAGCCGCACATATTCCTGCCACCCGATTTACCGCAAAACGAAAGATTACCCTGCGGCGTGGGATCATTGTCGGAATTCGATTTGGATCCCTGGTTGGAGCAAGATCCGTTCAAGGCACCAAAGCCGTCTCCCCTACAAATACAAACACCTGCACCCATACAAATACAAATACAAACACGACGACCACCACCGCCACCACCACCGCAACATCCACTGCCGGTATTGACACAGCCGACAGCACCACCGACATTTGCACCACCCGTACTGGACCGTATATTCGAAATTGTAAAGGGCGAACTGGAGACCAATGCTCCAATTCCCGAGAGCTTCCTCAACGACAACAAAGTGGGCTTCTTGAACCGCAGACCACCGGCCACCAAACCTGTGTCGACCTCATTCAGCGGTTCGCACCGTGTTAAAAACTCGACCAAAATCAATGACAAACTTGACTTGAAGCACAAAGGAACCGCCGGACATGTTACCAAACAGAAACCTTTGCCCGGTGTCAGCAATAAGTTGGACAAGAATTCTCGGAAGGGACCGCACCGACAAAGTTCCATACAGACGACGACGACGACGACAAGAAAAACCATAGTAGT
This sequence comes from Hydrotaea cyrtoneurina, assembly GCA_958296145.1. Taxonomy (NCBI): domain Eukaryota; kingdom Metazoa; phylum Arthropoda; class Insecta; order Diptera; family Muscidae; genus Hydrotaea; species Hydrotaea cyrtoneurina. The sequence continues at coordinate 146,190,024 of OY282512.1, forward strand.
CAATAATATACCCATAGAACTGCGGACTGTCGGAACTGGTACGACCGAATTAAAGCAGGCTCACTTAGAATCTCGTACGGAAGACTTAACGCTGACCACGGGCGTATCGGGCGAGACTTCAACCACAAAGAACAACGACGTAGAGGACGCAATGCATGTGAAAGGTAGATCAGAAGACATGGACCTCATACCTGATACTGACCAGCGACATACAAAGGAATCTGCTGCAAAGGGCGATACGGCGGATAGACACGAACTGAACGAACAAACCAACATATTGGACAGCAAAGAGGCCAACATTGGACTCCATAAAACCGAAAACCACGAAAGAGAAACCCGTTTAACGACTGAAATCCAACAGGTTTTAGAATTGACCAATGTGAAACCCGACATAAGTGATGATGGAAAAGACATCGCCGAAACCAAGACGGACCATAAAATCGTTGAACCGACACACCCCAAACTACCCCACATTGCCGAGACAGACACTACTGGACGCAAATCCGACCCAAACGGAACCACATTGACGACAGAAACCGATAAGGAACTTGACTCGACCAAGACTGAGCTAACCAACTCTAGAACTGACACGACCAAGAACAACACCACTGACACCGATGACTCCGACATAGATCCGTTGGCAAACTCTCCCACCGTTGAACATAGACGAGTTCAACGGACACTGACTGCACCGACGACCACCGAACAGAAAAAAGACAAACCCCGATTTTCGTCTCTGAAGACAGTGGCCAAGTCGAATGCCACCATACATGGACTGAACAAAACGTTGACGACAAAACCACCGAAACCAACTCGGACTACTTTGCGAACTGTCGAACTGAGACAATACCAGAACCGACCCTCTTACAATACCAAACCTCACAAGGTGATAGTGGACTCGGCCAACGGAGACAATCAGTATGAAATCGAAATAAACATCAGACAGACCAATAAGAGTCCCAACCAATTACCGACTACTCCCGACTATACTACCAACTATAAGACGAAGCCATATGACCGGTATACGGCAAACTATGACAGCTACACCAGTACGACTCCTCTGTATGGCTACTTCCCAGCCACGCCCACTCAGATCTCTCAGACGTTGACACACAATCAGAGAACGAAACCGCCCACGATAATATTTCTAAACGAACATGACGAACATAGGACAACGACCAGACAGCCGGGCTTCGTACACAGTATAGTGGGTTGGAGCTCGGGAGGCCAAAGGCCTTTACCGCCAAATATCAACTCGAACGAAAGACCGGGTTACGACGGTGTCATATCACGTCCCGCAAGTGGCTCTGTGTTACCGCCAACATATCCAAATGCCAGACCTGGCTCGGTGTCCAGCTACAGCCAGGCTAATTTAGACGGCGGAGTTGTACAGGCCTCGAGTCAAGCTGTAAGCAATGGCCCATATGGAACCATTAGCGGCTTTGCCAGTGCCCATGGTGGGGACAGTACGTTCAGCTTCAACATTCGACCCAAACCAGACAAAACACAAATCAACCGACCAGAGGGACTGGGAAGTTATGGCAACGCTCAGTCGCCGCCGAACCCCTGGTATACCCAGAAGCCGAACTACGGCGAATATATTCCATCGTATGATGTTCCGCACAGAGAGGATGTACCCAGTCCATTTTCTACCGTGAACTCGCAGACTTACTATATACGCAAGAAGGCGCGACCTCAACAGAAAGAGGATTTCACTCTATACAGGGATCCCGACGTAACGGACTATGACTACTTGGGCAGGACACGAAAACCCCTGCAGAACATAACCGCTTTCGTGGACGACGACATACTGGACTCGGAGTACGAGTACGATGACGATTATGGCAATTCGCCGATGCTAAGAAAATTTAACAAAGACGGCTACCTGAGACCCGAACACATGATAGGAACCCTTTTGAAAGCCGACAACGGAACTGAAAACCGAACCGTACTCTCTGAACCACTGACGACCGGAAACTACACGGTGGACGACAATTACGTATTGCCCGCAATGAACAGCACCAAAGACTTACCGAAGGACTTGCAGAAGCCCCTGTTCCACAATATCTCGACCGACTTTCCCGACTCTCAAAGCAAGCAGTTGAACAATGACATCTTTGCCGAAGACCTACAGGGAAACGACGACTCAACGGACGACGACGACGATGACGATGACTCTTTGGAAAAGGACAGAACAGAACAGATACTAGACCTGCAACACAAACCGAGTTTAAAACGAAACCAAGAGAAGATTGCATTTGCTCCCATCATCGTCTTGACCAAACCGGAAAGGTAAGACCGTCTAGAGTTTAAATCTCCAAATAAATGGTATTAATGTATTTTGCTTCATTACAGGCCCGACAACTGGGTAATTTATGATTCGCTCAAAGAAGAAGAGCCACTGTTGCCCCAACTACCCGATCTCAGAATGGATCTCTCACCCTCACCCGAGATACCCAAACCAATTCGAGAGAATATTTGGTTATCTTTGGCAAATATCAAACGGCGTATTGCTTTAAAATCTGCTCAATCGAATACAATTTCGAATAAGATGGAACTGGGTCTGCTCTCCAAGACACCGAGTTCCACTATTCGTGTTCAGGCACATGAGGGGGAATTCAAATCCAACACAGACTCAACCTTAGAAGTTACTGACTTTTTGGACAATCGCACAATAGAATCGACCGGCGAGACAACAACAGACGACTCCAGCACTAACTCGACCGTCTCGACAGGTTCAACCGAAGAAACAGACGTGACTGATGACACACGACAATAGGGTGAATGACTGCAACTGGTATTACTAATATTCCTACTCTAACGAATTTTTCGGGAACTTTAGGCTTTTGGCTTTCCGTTCTATGTATTTGTAACTAACTATTCTGTGTTTCTCAACTCTGCATTTATTAGCTATTACCTTATTTATTTACTTTAACGCATAATTTAAGTTTTTAATAAAAACAACTTTTTAGGAAAATCGATTTTCGCAAAATTATTTCATTGCTCTCAAGAGAGTGATACCGCATTCTATTAGCGATTAGGTAGCTAGGCAAATTTGGAAGATCCCAAATAGCCAAGAAATACGATGAAGGCAAATTTGGATGTTCCGCACTCAAGGAATGACGATGAGGAATCGACCATAAAGCAGCTGTTGGCTACTGTGTTATCATTTTCGAAAACAGCAAAGGCTAATTACACGCCTATATTTATTGAAGGTTAATATATTGTGCAAAATTTGCTCCAGATCGGTCATCATCTATGACTTCTAGAGCAGCCAGAGTTCCATTAAGGACGTACCTTTGATTGGGGATTCATTCAAATGTCGACGGATCTTTACCCTATTTCGCTGATAAAATAACATTGCCAAAGTTTCGCTGGAAATAGATGACAGAGGGACGGGCGTCTCAAGATCGAAGTGATTCCAAATCGATGGGCTCTCTATGGATATTGTTTTGTTTACGGAGTTTTCAAATACTCTCTCTGTTACTTACTTAGGTTGGCTCTACAACCTGTTGTTGGTCATGGCCTGATTAATAAGTGATTTCCAAGCACTTCGGTCTTCTGCTTGGCCTCTTCAGGTCGTAATACCACTTGGCTTCTTCCACTTGGACCATCCACCGAAGTCTCCGTCTTCCCTATCTCCGCCTTCCGTGTAGGTTGGCGTCCAAAGCCTTTCTGGCTGGAGCGTTTGGATTCATTCGGCCGACATGGCCCAGCAAGCGCAATCGCTGTATTTTGACATTTATGTCGGGATACAGCTCAGCTCGGGTTCGTTCGACGCCAAAACTCCTCGTTAACACAGGTAGGGCCATAGATTTTGCAAAGGATTTCTCTGTCAAATTCACGCAAGTAGCCATGTTTCGGAGCCACAAAGATGCACGGGTAGTATAAGTGTATTTGTTAAGCCCGAAATAACGTCTTTTTGCTCGCACGATCCTACGCTTTATTTCGATGCTGATATCTTTATTTCTATTAATGGCGGAGCCAAGCTATATAAATTATTCCACTACCTGGACGTTGCAACTGCCAGCCTTCACTGTCGCAAGTTACAGTTCGCTCTGTCCTTTTGACGATGTTAATGTCGTCAGCATATGCGAGGAGAATGTGGCCCTTGTTTGCTAGATTAACTTCTGCATTTCTTAAAATCTTCTCCATCAGGTTGTTGAAGAAGTTACTCGATAAGCTGTCGCCCTGTCTGAGACCGCTTGTAGAAGTGAATGGCTCGGAGAGGACACTTCCTGTTTTTACTGAAACAGTGTCATTGTACAAAGGCGTATTAGTAAATATTATACGCAGACATGGTGTCAATGGATAAGAGACCTATACCGCGCTAGTTGGAGCAAACGGTCTTCTCACCTTTTTTTTATCGAACATAGTATGTTGAGTTTCCAATCGTCAGGCATGCTTTTCTCTATCCACATAGCAAAACTGTTGCCAGATTCCTTTACTTCTTTACACGAAGTAATGCCAGTACTCGAGTCATTCGTTTGATGTTTCACTCGCTGATAGCATTTTCTTGCATCGTTTCTACTTCCATAGACCTCTAACTCCTTACACTGTCGTCTATCCATCGCTCTCTTTTTTTTCGGAATAGAAGATTCTCTTCTCTCCTCAACTCCCGGTATCGCTAGGCTCGAACAAGAAGATTACGCCATCCCGCGCAGAGAAAAAAATGTTCTGCGTGGGTTGATCGAATGACGTCGATATTCCTATTGGCTGATAGTCAAAGTGGTTTCAATTGCAGGATTGCCAACAATAGTTCTTACGCTGTGTTTCAATCTGAAACTTGTCACTCGTTGTATATACAAATAGAGTTGGCAACCCTTACAAGGGACATCAGGAGGGGGAGTCTTGGCTAGTAGCAATTGGGTCAGCTTCGTGGAGTACGCACTGGCTGTATGTTGAGAATGGAGCTTCTCGACGTCTACCTTTCTCTTGTTGTTGCCACGTTCGTATTTCGCGGCACTTAATCGAGTGCGCAACTTTGCTCCCACAAGGGAGCTATTTGCTCCCGAATAGAAGTTTTCGGATCGAAACAATTGTACGTCCAAAAAGCTGGTTTTTTTGTGACAGTCAAGTAGCTTTATGGATATTGCGATGCTTACATCTGGTACTGCAAATAACTATGTTCATTGCGGCGAATTCGATCAGATGCATTGCGTTGTCAGATGTATCTTCATGGAGGCTGAATTTTCCGTCGGTAGGACCGAAGATGTCTTCCGTTCCAACTTTAGCAATACAATCTCTTACAACGATTATAATGGCATAGCCAGGGCAGCGGTCATAAGTCAGTCATAGAACGTGTCTGTAGTCTCATCGTCTTTTTCTTCCGTCCAAATAATATCGTCCAATAACACTGTGCGACAGCCACAATCGGTTTGGGATGAAACCACCGGGGAAAGTTATATCGGTCAAAAAAAGGTCATACGTGTCCCAGCGTTTCGTTGGGTCTCATCTAGGAATCGAGATATATCGATTTGAAGTTAGTAAGTATCGTATAGGGGAATTTGTCACGTTTTTGGCTCTTTTGTTTGACATAACTTGAGAACCACTCGTCCGATTTAGCTGAAATAAATTTTAAAAAACCAAGAATTACAATTCCCTTAATCTGTTCATATATTATTTTCCTTTACAAGTAATAGTTTCCAAGTTAAAAATAAGCGCATGAAGAAAAAAAAATTTTTTTTTTATTTTTTTTTTTAAATACATTTATTTTCGTATGTATAGGACTTGACACTTTTTACCGTTTTGGATTTTTTATGAATTAAAAAAAAAAAATTTTAATTTTTAGGCAAAAATAATTTTTTTTTTTCATACATTTATTTATAATTGCGAAACTGTTGCTTAAGTAGGAAAACGGTTTAAGAACAGATTAGAGGAATTGTAATTCTAAATTTGTTTCGGACGAGTGGTTCTCGAGTTATGTCAAACAAAAGAGCCTAAAACGTGACAAATTCCCCTATACGATACTTACTAACTTCAAATCGATATATCTCGATTCCTAGATGAGACCCAGCGAAACGCTGGAACACGTATGACTTTTTTTTTACCAATATAACTTTCCCCGGTGGTTTCATTCCAAACCGATCACTGACCCTTACCATTTGTCGCAGAGTGTAATATGACACTTTTGTTTTCAAAATTTTAACGGATTTCTACGGCAGAATTACTTAGCGAATCAGCTGAACAAATTAAATTTTTTTTTGGCGCTTTCCAAAATGTGTTCTCTATTTCCGATTCAAAAGACTTGTACTGCTTTCCTTTTGATCGATATTAATTCTTTAAATTAATGGCGAAAATATTGTAGTCGTTATGTTGACGCACCAAAGTCTGTTTAAGAAGTTATCGATTTAATTTCCACACATTTTTGGGAATGCATATTTGAACAGATTTACTTATCTTTGGATATTGTGGAAAAATAAAAACGCAGACATAATTGTACACAAAATATGTCAATAAGAATTATTTTATTTTATTATGAAATGAAACGTTTAAATTATAAGTGTACTAAAAGCCGGCGAAAGCGTACGATACACGGTGGCATTACGTTGGCGTTTCACTAGCCCGACCTGTGCTACAAATAAACATCTCTCAATATCAACACTAGTATAACAGTCGGCATATAACAACCCTGTGTCACGGGAAAATACCAACAACCATGCAACTCTGTACCGGTTCATGTGTTTACCAATGCCTTTCAAACTGTTTGTTGTTGTGACAAACAATGTTGCCATCTCCACAGAAAAGACAATCCTAAAAAGTTTTTTAATTGCGATGTAATAAAAGATCCCAAAGTAATTTCGAATTCTTTACATGAGAACAACATTTCATACTCTCTAGAATCTAATCATCAGATTTCCTATGGCAATTTCCCCTTAATTCTAATTGATTACCAATGTGATAAACAAAAGAAAACATTTAACCCCATTTGCGTTTGAAAATCTCACAAACCTGGATTTAACACACCGTAAGTTGGCAACAGTGGTTTATTTTTTGTTGTTTTTTTTTCATTTCTGATGCTGTTCTCTTCTAGTTGCAAGTGATATTTCTGCAGTGTAGGAAGTGAAAGAAATTTGGGAATAAATCAAAAAGTATTCCAGAACTTAACGCAAAATAAAAAATGTGCTGAGAAATATGATCAAATAATAATTGCGTTTTGTGGGTGCAAAACTCTTGCAGAAAAAAAGACACAACACTCAAATTGCAGTAATTTGGGTGAGGGCCGAAAATACCTGTGTGACGGCTGAGACGGAGTGAAGGCAACATGGACCACAGCCGTAGTAGTCATAGTTACGATTTATCCGATTCCGAGGATGATGACGATGAGGAATTCTCGTTGGCTGAGAGTTCGGAGACGGACTACGAGGACGACGATGACCTTCATCCAAAATCCTATCCCGGTATGAATGCGGATGACCAAGGTTTAGGAAGGGTTAATGTCAGATTCACCAACGACTTGCTGACGTATCATCAGGAGAATGTGGCCAAGAAGCTCTTGCAACGGGAAGTGAGTACTACTTGCACAATGCAATTCTGGTGTGGTATTTCATTCATTCCTTCTCAAACCTCTCTTTGTTCCTTTCTAGTACATGGGCAACTTGCGTTTTTGTCAGAGATCAAAGCCATTTTTATCAGCAGTGCCAAATAGACTAAGTTTCTGCTTTAAGGACTTGGTGCCAGCTAACTTTTTACTGGGGTGAGTTTATTTACATATGTATAGGATGGCATGGTTGTGATCCACTCATGGCAATGAGGCGATTGCAACTTGTTCCATCGTATACTTGTTTTGGGGTTGCTTCTTTCTTTATCGCTGTTCGTGTGTGTGTGTGCGTGTATATTTCCAGTCATATGTTTATGGGCCTATCTGCCTGCGGACAATTCCTGCTAAGCTACAAAGTCCATTCAAGTGAAAATGCTCCGAATGCTAACCATTACTCCTTCTCTCTAGGATACAAATATACGTGAGTATTTACCAATTACCCGGCCTATTGAACGTACTGATTTGATTAGAATTCATATTATTTGTATTGCAGTTTATTCTTTTGGATCTATCAACCTCACAGACCATTGCGTGGATTCTACAAGTGCCGTCTGTTCGACGATCATGGTGTCGACAATACAAAGAAGGTCAGCATGATCCAATGGAAGAGTTCTGATCCTCGCATTTTGATTGTCCACGGTGCTTCCGAGGATGAAAACGAAGACTCTTATATAACATATATCAAAGTTCCTAAACTGGGCTGTTTAGAGTGTAGAAAGCAAAGAGACTCTGAGGAGGAGGAAGGATGTGAGTATGATGTACATAAATATTCCTTTCATACACACTGTACGCTGTCGGGTCGGCGTCAGTTATAAGATTTAAAAGTACCACCACGTCCAAAAGAAAGAAAAATAGCCGTAAAATGAAGTGAGAAAGGAAATTGATGATGATTATGGTAAATCATACACAGTATGGGATTGTAATTGGGCGACATCGGCAAAATTGTTCACCATATATCAATCTCCATTAATTAAAAATTAAGAAATTGCTTTTCATGGTGAACGAAAGAAACCGTATCAACCTTATTAATCGACCGATTGTCAAATAATGTATTCATCAGTCAAGAAAAATCAAAATGGCGTGTCACAAATACAACTCACAAAACTGGTGCCAAATATGATATGAATGTAATGCAAGTTGTCATATTCCACCGATCAAAATTAACAATGTTATTGGTTATTTTGTCAAATTAGCTATTTACTGATCCACTCGTGGTGTCAGCACACAAACTCAAACTAAAAAGAATTAGAATAAACGACAGATGATCGACTATAATTTTGAACAGTACAAAAACATGAAAGTACTGAAACAAAAACATATTACAACACGTTGATACTCAATAACCTACATCCATCGAGAGGAACATAAATCCAGCAGTCTTTGCAATATTCACTATTTTTCCGTTTATTGGGTAATTTATGCTAAAAGATGGATCACCATTATCGATAAATGTTAAGCCTATTTAAATTGATTTAGCAGAAAACGATTCATTACAATATTAGGAGTGTTTATTGAAGAAATACGGACCATTTATAAAAAGTTGCTTCAAAACTTGGCACGCTATGATACCTTTGAATATAATCCACTTGAAGGGTATTCATGTTTGATTGCTAACCTTTTAGATCAGACTTATGTTGGTATTAGGAATAAACTAAATTTTGATATTTTTAGATTAACATCTATTGGATGATTTCTACTATTACCAGACTAGATATCTATATTTTCAATATCTCTGGCTAAGTAAAGAAGAAACAGTTCAATTGAAAGTCAAACATTATACATATCTATATAATTCTAATATTTGAAGTTAGTCAAGTGGAATGTAATCTAAGATTCGCTCCTGTCAATAATACGGCATTTATACTAGTTCAGTACAAGTTCTCGAATATCATTTCAACCCCCACATTTCATTAAGAGACAGGGGGAGGGGGGGCTTCTCCAATAGCAATGGTCTGCGAACAATCGGAACCTAATTGTTTTACTCAGCTCCAAACGGAAACGTTTTAAGTGCGTTCAGAGTTTAAGCGGGTACGCGTAAAGTCGCTGCCATATATAAAATGAAACATCAAGGCCCGCCAACTGTCACCACCTTCTTAAGAAAATCGTTTTACAAGAAGAGATGGTTCTCAAACAAAAATAAAAATTACTATTAATTAAAAATTGTTTAATCCTTCCTTCTACCACGTTGGGTATCTCACCCAACCCTGTTTTGATTTTGTTGTTGCATGCAGCAGGCGTAACTTTGTAGCTCCCTTAAAAGTCCAATAAACCCCATATCACGAGTCTTTGTTTTAATACTAAGAATTCAACGAATGCAAAACAAAAAAATACATTAGCACACACCATGTTTTACTTAAATAATAAATAATAACAAACACGAATTGTTGTGAGGCGGATTCTAGTAATCCTGAGTCCAAACGATTGACAAATAGAAAATGGATGATTTGCTGTCACGGTGCGTTTGTATTGAATTCAGTCTAAAAGGGTGGAACTGAGCTAGTTAAATCGCTTCCTTGTCAAATCAGCGTGTGGCCCATGACAAAAACATGTTTTCTGTTCTTAATTCGCTGCAAAATCTTTGTAAATGTACTTTGTATTAGTTCCTATTCACTCTTTTATAATGATTTTTTATTATTTGTATTTGCTTGTCTCTTTTCATAGATTTCCGCCGCCACATCCTCTGTATAAAATGTAATTTAACTGTACACACAAAATATTCATCGACTGAATCGGATCGTAAATTCGATCCATATTTACATCTTATTTGTCCAGAACGTATACTAATAATATCCAATGGATTCTTCCACATGTTGCACATTAGCCTTGAGCAACCGACAAAGGAACAACAAGGTGCCGTCATATCGCAACACCAACAGTTACACCAGCAACATATTATATCCGCCCTAATGTTGAAACCCTTATGCACGGGTGCGTCGACACCCACGCACTTGCATGATTTGAGTCCGCAACAGGAACGCCGTCATACACCCGTCATATTCACGCCCAACAACGATAACGACAACTTCAGCGTGGATAGTCAAACCACAAATAATTCACAGAGCAATGTCGTGAACCGCATCATTGAAGATTTTCCAGATATCGAAACGGATTCAACACACTCTGGCAGTGGTATTGCTATAACGGCGTCCCAGCAGTGGGCGGCAATTGGTTTAAAATCGCCCACTTCGATGATGACCAACCCGGAATCGCCCATTTCACAAATGTCTGTGACCCGGAAATCTTGTGACGAATTTGCCTTTTCATGCAGTCCGAATGTTTCTAGTCGTGCTAATGCCATAAGTTCTACTGTGGCTAACACACCATCATCCCCGTCGCCAGCATCGGCGACTGTCATGAAAACCAATTCGCCACTATTTCAAAATAGTCCGAGACGAAGACATCGCATTGTTACCAAATCTTTTCGCAAGGGTGTCTCTATGTTCTTTTCATCTACAGGCATTACAACCACTACTGCATCTCCCAACACCTCCACGTCAACGGCTGGCAATTCTTCATCGAGCAATGATCGTGCCTCAACTTATGAGTTCTGCGAGGACAATGAAAAGTGTGAAAAGATATCGATTTTGCGTAAGCGAAGGCTGGCAGAAAGAAAGTACGAATTTTCCGAAGATAACTCGGAAAATATTATACCTTTCACCAAGACCAGAAATTCTGCTGCAAATTCATTCAGTTCCTTTGTGAATAACTCCGGCACGGGCAGTCATTCACCACGTCATAACAATCGGCACTTGCACAGTAATTTATCGCCATATGCCTCGCCATCATCATCGCCACATCCTAACAATTCGAATGTTGCCAACACTCAGTACGAACTGAGTAGACATTATGTAGCGCCATCAGCTTTATCACCGCTGCGTCATAGCTGCACATCACCGCTAGGCTTTCGTTCTCCACCGTCGTCATCGGGTCTGATGACACCAGCTAATAGTGGAGGCAGCGGTGCCTGCACAGGCGGCGGAGTGATGCGTTCTCCTAGTCGTCATTTGGTTACAAACAATTTCTACACCAATCACAAGTCACCGCCACATAGTCTATCGCAAACCTTGTCACCTGCAACACAATACATGCTAAGTTTTAAGCCACACGGCACTCTGTCGCCTCTGCAATTGTCCATAACAAAACGTTCGCATTTAGAGAGGGGAGGCTCAATATCTCCCAATTATCAACATCCGTTTTTATCACCCCGTCGAGATGAGATACGAGCATTCGAAGTACCACTGCAAGGTGGTGCTATGTCGGAGAAGCCGGTATGTACGAAGAAGTTTCGTCGACGCTATGTGGAGGAGGACGATGCCGCCTCTGTTATAACAAGTGAAGAAGGTGAGAATTAATGTTGTTTTGTTTATGACGAAACGTATGTTTGTGAGACCTTTAAATGATAGACACATTTGGAAAACAGTTTTTGATTTAGGAGCTCAAACCATACAAACTGTAATTGGTTTTGTTTCGGGGGGTGGTCAAATTCTCCTGTTGGCTCGGACTGAAAACTCAAATACATTTTAAAACAGAAATTTTTTTTTTTCTAAATTGGTATATTATTTGCTGTAAAAACTGTCCCTGTCGTACTTGTATGTGGCCTCATCGTAGTTGTTGGCTAAGGCCTTTCGGACTGGAACGTCTGAATTCATTCGGTTGACATGTATTTTGACATAGGGTTTTTGTTCATTCTGTTCACCATTCGATCGACGCATTCTCCGCATTATCGCAAATAAATCGATTTTTCTGCGCCCTTTTTTTTGTTGGCTAAGTCCGTCTTATCCATCTTCTTTCGCAAGTCGCTTTATTTCGTTGTTTAAATCATCTTTTCTATAAAGTCCTAGGTAGACAATTTCTTCCACTTCTTCAACGCTACACCTGCCGACCTCTACAATGTTGCCGTGAAATTTGCCTGGCAGTTTCAAGCAGGGACGCAAACAGTACCCTTTCTCTCTCCGGGGAAGCCTCCTATAAATGCAATGCACTGTGTTAGCGATAGGAAAGTAGGGTATTGGAGGGAGGATAGAGGGAGTAGTGTTTGTTGACGTTGGTCTTGAATTTGAAAAACACTTGCAGGAATATTATTCCACATACGAACAGTTCGGCTTAAGTACGATTTTTTCTCTATAGTCCGTCGTTCGGTCAACCGGCCATTTGACAATGAACGGATGAGAGACCCTGGATGTTCTAACGTCAGCGACCAGACGACGAATAGTTACCAATATCTATAGAATTGCTATACACAACCCACATTCCGACTATGCTGTAGGGAGACAAAAGATTTGGATACCTTACTATTCCCTATCAGCAGAAAAGATGTCATTGGAGCCCCTGTCCATATATGGGAGTTCTATTCCATTTTATCTTCGCATTGGTAACTCATGACACATCTATTATACGAATACCTTCGGAGCAGCCTTTACTTTACCAGACCTAGTAGCCTTCAATAAGAGGGGAATTGAAAATAAAAACGACTTCGACTTTTGGGGATTCAGGAATATTTGTCTTCCCTATTAAGTATAAAAAGCTGTCCTGTACGTATTTCGCGACGAAGGCATTCTAGTATGACTATGGGATTTGCAAAACAAAGATAAAACCGTCTGGAAGAATAAACAAAGTCTAGAAGAGCGGTAACAAATTCTCATTAACCAATAAAAATTAATTTGATTTATCTTATTTCAGTGCAGTGTGTCCCGAGCCCTTGTACTAAACTTTCTACATTCCACATTATTTCAGATGATTGCATTTCACCCGGCTATCACACACTTTTGCCCATGGAGGTGCACGGTTCTTGTTATTCCGAAATGCAAATGATATCAAAGGCGTCATTTCAACAACTGCGTTGCACAAGTGTGGTCATCGATCAGCATTCCTTTGATATGGAAACGTTCACGTATTATGTCATCAGTACGCTCTGCCAAAAGAATCAGAAAACCTATGACTTCTTCTACGATTGGGCCTACGAGCTAATTAATGTAAGTATTATCAGATGAGTCTACTAATTACATTTCGTTAATGGATTTACTTTTCGTTCACGTCTAGGTTTGTCCACTGTCTCACACGATATTCTGCCTACTTATGGCCCACTTTTCTGCACACGAAGAGGTTCCGTCCTGTTTAAATTGCTCGAGAAAGCTCAGCTGTGCTTTCCATCGTCGACAGTACGAATGCCGCATACTGTTCACCTGGAATATGTTTACCGGTGAATGGGATGTTCTAGATTTTGGTGAAATGCACGATCCCAAACTACAGAATATTTTTATACGAAAGGGTTTGAAACGTACCCCCATCTCATTGGCACAACGTGCCAAAAAGTTGGCCCGCGAAATGGCCCAAGCCCTGAACAAGCTACCAGATTACACGTGCAATTTGCGTGTATTGGAGTCGAACATCAACAAGAGCAAAAAGACCATAACAGATATTGATAATATGATTGAACTCTATTTGAAGAGGCCGCGCCAAGCTAAATGAATTGAATTGAATGATCAATGAATAAACGCATACATACGTAAATTTCATTTCCATTGATATTTTGTGGTGGAATACATCCCTGTTCCCTTATTTAATTAATTAAATAATCTGTAGCTACTTTTATACCTATCAACCATGATATAATTTAGATTTTAGATTTAATTTGTAAACAAATTTTCGTTGCAATCACTTCAAATTCTCCCACTAATGGAAGCTATTAGTTGTTTTAACTTTGATTTTAAATTTTCAGTTTAGTCTAATATTTATTATTTTAAGCAAACAATGGAAATGTTTCAATTTCTTTTAATCAAAAGCAATCTTTTTATGTTTAAAATATGAAGTAATATTGTCATTTGTTTTTCTTTTAGCTTGTTTTAATTCACTATGAAATAATCTATTCAAAAATACAACGAGTGAGATATTCCTATAATTTTAGCATCAATCCAATTTGTGTTTTTATTGAACAATTAAGTACAGCGAAGATGTACATAACATTGGGGTGAAAGGTAACACTTGTAAAACTTCGTTTAAAATGGAAGATTATTTGGATAATATAACATGTGTTTGATAAAACACTCTGAAACATTTAAAACCCAATTAGGATACGATGAAGTATGGAGAGTCCGTATCATATCACCCTATATTGGAATATAATGAATACATGGAGAAAATCGATTGTGTTGGAAATTATTTTCCATGGAATTGTTCAACAACATATCTTTCGCCCATGTCCTGACAATCGTGCGATTGTGAAATCACATGCGATTTGCGAATCGCCAATAAATTGTCTTCCTGTCATACACCTCACGCGTTTTAGCCCTTTATCAAATTTTAGAAAAAGAATAAGAACTTTTGCGTCAAAAACATTAAACATTTTTTAAAAACATGTTTATAATCAAAATTGTTTAAAAAAATATAGTTTTTTGTGATCATATAGTAAATTGTATAATACATATTTGTAGTTTTTTGATACTTTTATAATAAATTCAAAGCTAAAAATATTAGTTCAAAGCATGCGATCGACAATCGCCAAATATTATGCGATTTCGATCTCTGGGACACCAATTTTGCGATTTCAAATCACAATCGTAAATATTAACAAAATGTGATAGTCAGGACAGGATTATGTTTCATGTTGGATACCTTTGGGTCTGTTTTTAAAAATGGATGTTGTTTATGTTATAATTTTATTCAAAAAAGTTGGGAATATCATTGAGACTTAAAATTCGATATATCTTCAGATATGTTATGTTGCTAGCTATTCGACCATGTCCTGACAATCGTGGAATAAATCAACAAAATTCTTGAAATGAAGCACGATTACAAATTTCGGTTTCGAGAAAAATAGAATTTGGAGCCTTGGAACACTCAAGAGATTAATTGTATTCAACATTCAGATGGAGATCATATTTAAGGGAAATATTAAAAAATAACATCCGGGTAACTTTTAAAACATAACATACAAGACCGCAATCGTCTGAATTGGAACAATGAAAAGAAAAGCAAAATGGGTAGTTTCGATTTCGACTTAAGTAAATAGGATAAGAACAGATCCGTGACTGGGCGAATGAAAAAAGAATCACTGTGAAGAACTTGCATATATTATAGACGTGTTAATTTATGAAAACCTTGCAAAATCAGAAAAAGTGGTCTTGGGTGTATTTAAAAAAAAGGAGCTACCGCTTTAAACGCCAAGCGCCATATCCTGTCATGAATAAAGTTAATCTAATCCTACAAACCAAGGACAGCTCAGTCAAATAAACACCAGACTCTGTTGAAAGAAACCAAGTGAAGACAGGTTAATTATTGGCAGTACGAGCTGGAGGGAGCACACAGAAGACAGAAATGCTTCGAAATGATTTATTAATGATTTAGTAAGCAGACCAAGAATAATAAAAAGTTGTTGTTAAAAATCATCTTGACTGATGAGGCCCATTTCCACCTCGGTGGCTACGTCAACAAGCAAAATTATCGCATATGGGGCTTGGAAAAACAAATAGTTATTGTTGAGAACGTGTGAGTGTTTCGAGGGGTTTATGGTACGGCGGGGTCATTGGACCTTACTTTGTCGAAAATGAGGTTACGGTGAATGGATTGCGCTATCGAGAGATGATTAATGATTTTGTATGGTCGGAGTTGGATGATGTTGATCTGGGCAACGCTATTGATCTGGACGGCGCTACGTGCCTCACAAGCAACTAAAAATCTTCGTACCACATCCATTCCGGTGATATTTGTCATTTCATTGTTTCCAAATCATTTCAAAAATAATGTATGGCACGGATAGATTGTGATGTCCAGTCTACTTTTTATTCACGTACATTCGAATTGTTATTGTATTGAGGACAATATTTGGTGATATTCTTCCACCATGAGGTGGAGTTGACTAATCAATGTATTTGTCAATAAAGAAGAAGATATATTTCCAATTTCAATTTACAGAGACTGTTTCCAAATTGACTGCAGAAAGGCTGTCCCACATTTCAAGCTAAATAAATACATACATCATATTGGAATACTCACCACCGAATATTGGTTACCCATTCAATCGGAATTCTGTAATTCCAAAACTATAAATTCCGTCACAAACATCCGTTC
Organism: Hydrotaea cyrtoneurina; assembly: GCA_958296145.1. Lineage (NCBI taxonomy): Eukaryota > Metazoa > Arthropoda > Insecta > Diptera > Muscidae > Hydrotaea > Hydrotaea cyrtoneurina. Next base: position 146,206,630 of record OY282512.1, read on the forward strand.
ATAATATAACCTCGTTAAATCTTTTAACAAATCACTTTCTAAAATATACATTTCCTGTTTGTATACAACCATATGTTGCTTATAACCCAATTAATTTACATAAATAATCATTTCAGTTTCACATTTTTACACAGATTTTAATTTTAAAGTATTACCCATTCAAAAATTAGTCTACTGATCATTTTCAGACACAACGATGTATTTCCAAAGTCAAAGCTTTATGGTGGTAGAGTTGTATTTTTGCGTATTTACGCTGCAGCGATGAAATTTAAAGTACTTGTAAAGTTTATAACTACCGTGTAAACGACTATGGTGGTGAGATTAACGATTTCGTTTGTGAACTATTTTCACAATGACGATATTTTTTTCAGTTTCTCAAATTTCTCAGTAATTAAAACGGATTTTTGCGGCTGCTTCCACCTGGTAATTGCTGGCGAGTTTTCGAGTAAGAGAGTAATCTCCCCAAGCATTAGCCGTTGGGAGCCGACTTTAAACAGTAGATCCTGGTCAGTGAGTATACACCATTATATCGCGCACAGCTCACTGATTCGAGAGAAAGTTCCCTCCATGGAATGTTAAGAGAAATAAGTAAGTTGTAAAATTGTGAAGCAACGCCAACAATGGTTTTTAGCTTACCCAGCTATTATACGGGACAATGAGTACTTAACACACTCAAATTTTTTTGTTTACCAATCCACACAAACTCTTTCTAACGGCAGGCCGACTTCCAACTCAGGTTGTTTATCCAAGACCAACTCATAGCACAGTTGCCCTTTCATTTTGTCTAATTAGGGCAATTCCAAAAATGAATTTTCATTTCATTTTTCATATACCTACGTAAAACATCCGTTTTCACAGCCATTTGATGTTCGAAAATTGTGAAATATTGAGGAAATGTTTTTTTTATTATTAGATGTAGATAAAGAAATAGCAATTTTCGAATTTATCGGTGTGCCGATGATATAAATTAACAGCTGGCACATTTAACATGATCTATTTTTTGTTTAAGTTCCCATTATTTATGTGGCTGTCTTTGCAGTAGGGCTTTCTCTCAACCTAATTCTCCAAGACTTCATCTATATCCAAGTTTTAAAAGTAAACGTAAATAAAACACATATAAAATATTTTTTTTCATGATATTTCTTTTTTAATATAAAGTTTGAACGTTGACATTATGACATTACCACGCGAAGTGTTGCAACAATTGATTCTTTCTTGTGGCACATATCAGCCATAACTTTATGAATGTTGGTTCTTAAGTGCTCAAGAGTTAAAGGTTTATCTGCATAAACACGGTGTTTCGCGTAGCCCCACAAAAAAGTCTAATGGTGTAAAATCGCATGATCTTGGTGGCCAGTTTATGTCGCCACGACGAGGAATTACGTCTCCTGCAATAAAGCCATATTCGCTCGAGTTGTGTGGTATGTGGCATCGTCTTATTGAAACCACATATTCTCCAAGTCGTATTCTTCCTTAGCAGGAAAAAATCAGTTATCATACGACCATAGCGCTGCGAATTGACGGTGACAGTCGTTCCCTCGGATCAAAGAGCGCACCAAACAGTGACTTTTTGTGGATGTAATGGCCGCTCCAAAATTTTGAAGAATCGGTTTTAATTACTATTGACAACTAAATTTCTGTTTTTTTTAATGAGAATGCGAACTGAACAAAATATGGTATAGAAAAAACGTCATTCTGAAAATAACTACATAACACACAAAATCGTTAATTGGTTACAAAGTTGTACAAAGTTACAAAATTTTCCAAAAAGTACTCTAAATTACATCGCTGAAAAAGAAAATACGTAGAAATACAACTCTACCGCAACAAAGCTTTGACTTCAAAATAGGAAAAAATTCAGTCATGATCAGACAAATTATTTTTAAATGTGCAATACTGCGGTAAATCTGCAAATAATCTTCAAAAATGATTAGTTAAGAAGTGTTTTCTAATTGTCAAATCAGAAAAAACTCAGAAATGTGTTAAAAAATCGGATAATTGATATGTATGTTGTTGCAATGGAAACTGTATCGGACAATTGAAAACAAAGGTATGTCACCAAATATTTGCGAATTTTTTTTATTTTTCCGGTAACATTCGTATGCGAATAAAAGCTAGACTGGACACCACAAATAGGAAATAAGCGAACCATTTTGACCGCCAGTTTTATGTTTTGAGAGAGCGTCCGCAAAATACATTTATCTTAACCTAAATCTGCCGTCATAGGCTCACTGATATCCTCAATATGGAAATGCCGATCCTGACATTTAATTACTTAAGATTGTTCTACAAACGACGTGTTACTTTCTTGGCTAATTGCTTGGGATATATTATCATATAATTGGCCATCCTTTTAATGCATCTGATTACTGACATTACACCTTTTATTTGTGATGGACCCGTACCACTTTTCTTTCGTCGCGATTCCTCATATGTACATCATCTTGCCATCATATGATTGCGGGTTTCAAAGTGATGCTTTCAAAGTCATTTGCATAGGGGAGGAGAATGCACTTTGTGTTTACTTTTGATATTTCGGATACGTATTTACACCATCTGAATGTTGAGCAAGTTGAACCTATTGAGGAAGGTAACTTTCTGTTTTTACTGAAACCCTTTGTTACAAGCCGTAATTACAAATTATAATGATGTCCCAAACGATATCACTATCGAATCATTTTCCAAAATTTAGTGTTTCATATATTTCATACGAGACTACCTAGCTCTATTCATCCTCCGGCAGATGCTGAAATGAGTTAGCACCCTGAAATTTAACATTGTGGATGATCGCTACATTGAACTCTTAATGAACACATTTTTCGTGAGGGATTAATGTTTTCTTTTAAGGAACAACCCATAACAATTTACGTTCAATATTACCACGATATACATAACTTCTTAAAAAGGAAACTAATATCATTAAAATAGTAACGACAAGAAACTCTAAGTGAACAATTAAGAACGAAGGACAAATTATACATAGGTTGCAGTTTACTATATTTCAATACAGGGAGGGGTTGGTCGAAAGCTCCCCACTTCAGAACTTAATTTCTATCTTGCGAAAACTTAAACATTCAAAAACATGAACGACCCAGAAAAGTGAACACCATATTGTCCAGACACTGATGTCTAATAATAGATAACTAACTGACTTTTTTTTTGATTATACTCGTATATAATTTGCAACATTTTCGTCATCGGACAACGGATTTTAGTTAGGCTTTACACAAAATATGATACTGAGTATTAAATTTATTAATGTAAGTTCATTTCCGAGGTAAAACAGCACTGTCTTGTTTTAAAATTTCAGGGTTCGAAAACGTAAAGTAAATCGTTTGAAGTGTTATATTAAAAATTAAAAAACGAAACATTATGTTTTTTAAATCAATTAATTTTAACGGACCTCTCACTTGCACAAATCATGAATATATATTAAAAAAAATCACAAAATTTTAAAATATAGAGTGTAAATTGGATTGTGAGCTATGATCCTAAATCTATCTATTAAACACATACCTTGTTATACAGTTCTAAGCCACATTAACAACCGAAAGTCTTCGTAGTCAGAATTTGAGTTCCATAAAGTAGAGTTGGGATTTCACAATACATGAACGTCATTCCACAAATTTTACCAATAGCAGAATTTATGTGGTTTCTCCATGGAAGCTTGGAATTAAAAGTCAAACCCAGATTGGAAGAGGTCAGCACAGAGCCAAATGCTGAATTTCAATATTAATGCAGTGATATCTTCTTTATTTTATTTGACTAACACTCAGGGGCTGACCCCTATAAATGCAATACACTGTGTTACCGATAGGATGTAAGGGTATTGGAAAGTGATTGTTGACGTTTGAATTGAATTTGATAATGCCATAAATGACAGGAAAAACACTTGCTGGAAGATTGTTCCACATACGAACAGTTCGGCAAAAGAACGAGTGTGTCGTCCGGTCAACCGGTCATTTGACAATGAACGGATAAGAGATCCTGGATAGGCGAAATGTTCTAAGATCAGAGACCAGGCGACCGATAAGAGACCCTATATAGGCGGAATGTTCTAAGATCAGAGACCAGGCGACCGATATTTGACGAACATATTTCAATATCTATAGAAATGCGATACACAACCCACATTGCGGCGATGCTGTAAGGAGACAATAGAGTTCGGTACCCTACTATCCCCCCTATCCCCATCAACACCGCTCGGTCCAGAAGCTGGAAAGATGTCTTTGGAGCTCCTGACCATATGTAGGATATATATTCTATTTTTGAGGGCGGATGTAGGTGGTGTAAATATTCAAAATATTTGTAAATATTGGTTAAGTATTTCTTGCACCGCTTCAAAAAGCCTAAACTCTTGAATGCTTCTTTCGACACTTTGAATATATGGCTTGCCCAATCAGCATCGTCCTGTATCTTCATGCCCAGAACATCAAGAGTATCTAATACGTCGATATCCACATTGACGAAGGTGCTGGATCAGTGGGACTTTTGTTCATTAAAATCGACTCTGTTCACTCACAAATCGTCACCAAATCGCAGTTGATGACTCATCGTTTGCCTTTTGTCTGCGACCTTCAGGAGACTTGGCCGATACTCAAATGAGTATGAATGACAGAAGACTACAATTGACTGGCACATTAGGATAATCATTGGTGAATATCGAAAACAGAATCGAGCCGAGAACCAATCCCGGTGGGAGGCCACAAGGCACATCCAGGACCACAACGCTTAACGAGAACAACAAAGTAAATGAATATTCTAATTTTGTGTACCAGGGTAACACAGACCATTTGGCTAAATTTTTCAAGCGACAGACGAAAGCCTCTGGTGGAAATCTAACCCACAACCCCCACGGTGATAGGCAAGCACCGTACTAACTCGACTAACGGGGCGCTTAACGAGAACAACAGTTTTTGATCATTGAGACAGATAACAGGATGTTTTAGAGACACTGAATCAATTATGTTAGTTTTGAAATTAGTATTTTGTGATCAACAGTGAAGGCTTTACTGTAACACAATTTTATCATCCAGTTTCTGCCGAAGATCTTCAATTAGAACACTAACACAGCTTCTTTTCATTCTGAATCCAGATTGTTTGTTTATTTTTATGAATGAACATACTAATTTTTCTAAAAACAATCAAGTGTTTGTGCAAAATGCTCGTAAGACTGGCCAGCTAGACGGTTCCCCTTTCCCGGTAATTCCGGGCATTAAACGAGGATTATAGTGGCTTACCTACTTACTTCTGTTTGAGGTAATAAAACAATCAAGTATATATTTTTTTATTTTTGATGAATTTTTTTAGATTTATTTTTTTTTTGTTTGTTTTTTTTATTGGTATTTGAAAAAAATATGTTCAACTTCCTTAACGCCCAGTTATGTTTTTCTTTTACTTTATACACAAAATTATTATAACACATATGATGACCATAGCAATATATATAATATTAGTATTTTTATTTTCTTGTGGGGTTTTGTATTTTTGTTTAGCTAGAAATTTGGATAATTTTTTTCAAATTTCTTATCTTTTCCGTTTTTTGTGGTTGTTGTTGTTGTGGTTTACGCATACAAAATCTGTATACCTATGTGTATATATCCTACTACAAAACTTAGTTGCTAAATACTATTTATAATATTTATTTATTTCTTTATTATTATAATTGTAATAGACTTACAAAATAAATACAATTCTCCTTTAGTTTTTTTTTTGTTGTTGTTCATATTACCTTTTTTCCGCTTTGTTTGTTTGTGAGTGTGTGTATTTGGATTATTATTTAACTAAAATGTATTTGAAATAGTTTTGTTTTGTTTTTATTTTATTTATTTTTTTTTATTTTTCGAAATATTTAAATTATTTCTTAGATCGATCAATTAGATAATTTTGTGTTGTCTATCGAATTAGGTTTTAATAAATAAATGAAGCATGGATTTGTTTTAAATAACACTTTTTCGATTATCCTTAAATAGGTTTTAAATATGTATAGGTAGATTTTACAATATCTAGTTTTGTTTCGTTTTTGGAGTTGGCCTTCCGTTGGAATTATTGCAAATTTTGGATTGGCCAGGAATGGAGTGGAACATTGTGGCCTTTTTCTGTAGTTGTTCGGGGGGGAAATGGTTTAAACATTTTGTGGGGATCTCTGCGATCTAAGCTATACTCACGCTGCAGTTGAGAATGTGATTAACACACTTTTAACTACAGGGCAAACATGGCATTATAGTTCAAACGAAACCCTGGTATTTTTTAAATATGGTTGTTTTTTCTTATTTAAGTTTTGTTTTGTTGCTACTGCATGACTCGACTTATTTTGTTTTTAAACATAACGCGTTTTTTTTTTACAAAATTATTAATTATTTTAAAATATGCTTTTGTTTACCTACATACGAGTACATAATAATATAACCTCACGATGAATTTAATGTTTTCTTTTTTTTTGTTGTTTGTTTGTTTTTAAATATAGATTATATTATGTATTTTTTTGTTTTTCCATATTTTAAATAGTTTATACATGTTGTTTAATTTAATTTATATTTTAAACTATAAACCTTCATCGACTTTTATAATTTGTACAACTAAAGCGAATATTTCTGTTTTTTTTTTTTTTCAAAAAAAAAAAGCTACAAAATGTTCATAAAGTTATCTGATTTCCCTTTGTGGCGGAAAAAGAACAGAAAAAATAACAACAAAAAATATTTGTATATATAACATTGTATAAAATTGAAACTTAAACCAAGGTAGAAAAAAAAACAAGAGTAAACATAAACCTTTTCCAAGGAATAGAATAGTTATTCTTTGTGTTGCTTTGTTTGTTTGTTTGTTAAATATGTTATGTATGGAACTATTTGGAAAATGTACACAAAAATAAAGTTATTTATAAAAAGAAAAGTACATCACAAAATTTTTGTATATTGTATAGAAATCTTTTTTTGTTTTGTTTTCATTTTTTTTTGTTTTTTTTTTTAATACAACTTTGTTACTAAATTTTTAGCTAATGAAAGGGACCAGTCTCAGACTCCCAAAACGCGTATCAGTTGCTGGAGGGCAGCCGATATTCGAACACTCAGAATAGGGATTTCAGCGTATGTTCTTGCGGTGGAGGTCGTCGGTCCCCTCGTTCTCGTTCTCTCTCTTTTGAAATTTCTAGGCTACAAAACAATAGTTTAGTTTGTTGTGGTTTCAGTATTAGAATTATTGCAATTAAGTTCCAATTGATTTCCTCTCATTTTAGGTCTATTTGTGTGTGTGTGTGTTTTTTTTTAGTTTCTAAATGTCCAATTTCTTCTTTAGCATTTTGCGTTTGGTCGCCTTGGCCTTGTATTATTTCACCTTTCGCTGTGTCAACTCTGACGCATGACCACCATTGACGCCGTTAGCCAGCACGGCGCCATTCTTGTACCCACTGCTGTAGCCATTCAGAGGCTTCGCGCTGGCACCACCATTGGCCAGACTGCCATTCGATGTCAGACCATTCAGTTTGCCATTGACATGACCGTTCAACAGTTTCTCACCGGCTTGATAGTCGCCATTGGCATGACCATTGGCCAGCATGTCTTTCTTGTCGGGCTTCTCAGCACGCTGCAAGAAGAACATTAGTAGGTTCTTATATTGCTATAATTTCGTTATTTGTTGGGAATTTTCGAATTTTGTGGTTAAATTCAGGCGTTATAACAAATATTGAATTATGATGTTGTTACAAACATAAGAGCGTTTATGCAGAGTTTGGCAGAGTTTTTCAGTTATTATTTATTTTTCGAGTTATAATGTCGTTTTGGGAAATTTGGTTTATTTGTTGTTGTGGAGATAGTCACAGCGGCAGATGATGCATTTGTCACAAATGGATGTACATAAAAAGTAAAATTGATTGAATAAGACAATTATTAATGAGTTTTAATCGATACACATACAAAGAAAACTAAATTAATTAACAGTAAATGGCAGAGTAAGCAATATGGTTACAAATATAATGATTTTCGATGTTCTACTCAAAGGGGCTAGTCAGGTTTCTTTAGAAGACACGTTTTTTTTTTTATGTTGAAATGACTTTAAGGCGGAGTTTTTATTTCAATATCGATGTGAGTCCTCATGTGATCGACAAGTAATAAATTCACTTTAATTTTATTTTTTCCCATTTTAATATTTAAAAGGATTTTTTCAAATCTAGTTCATTGGTTTGGGCACAAAATCAAGTGATTGTATCGTTCTTTACAAACACTTGGAGATATTAAAACGGAATTTGGTGTGGTGAAATGAAGCTACGTTCAGAAACCATTACCTATACGAACACGATTGAAGACTATGACAATTGTTTGCCATCGCAATAGGGCGTTAATCCATTTCAATGTCTTATGTTAATATTAGACATGCAAACAGCGAACTCATAATTGCAATTGTATGAAAAATCATTTGCAAACCGGGAGATATTTTCTAAAGTTAACCGGATCTTTTGAAAGAGTGACTAGCCCTATTCGACATACATAAAATACAAATGCATATGAAAATAATGAGGGTAATATTTGCATTATTCGTTTTATTAAGCCAATGGTAGATACGATGATGATGAGGTTAATTTTTATGTGTACAAAATGTGTCCTACAGAAAAAAAGCTTTATTAGCTAAATCACATTTAATGGCTGATTGTCTTTGCAATGCTTGAAAATGTTATTTAAATTTTCGTATGAAATCTCAAGAAAAACATTGGCAATGGCCAGTTCGCTAATGCAAATTAGAAAACCCTTTAGGGGATTTCGTGTTAAAATCGCACACACTATGTTTGGTAATGAGAATATCCAATCTCCTAGTGGAGGGCTGTCAAAAATTAAGGCTACAAAAATATGATTGGCAAACAACTACAATAAAATCGGAATGCAGACTAAGAAATAGACTAGATATTATAGTATTGTAGTAGAGTATAAAGAAGAAACTACTAATAGCTGTTTGTGAGTTGCCATGGACCAGCATGCGTCTGCCTAAAAAGACTACAAGATACAATTGATGCTAACAAATACTGGGCGTTTATCAGTGCTTTTTCCCATTTGATTTTTTTTTGTATCAAAGACACTTTAGAATACTGCAGCGGTATTGATAATTGTTAAAGCAGACTAAGCCAACATCTGGCGTGAAATTGTCTTTGGTTTTTTTTTTCACAGGGGACAACTAACACCATGTTTATCTGAATAGACTAAGTGTCTTTTTCTATGTAATTAGCAAAGATGATTGGCATGTGGAAAATGCGTACGAAAACGGTTAGTTTTTTTTTTTTTAAAAAAAAACCTTATTGTTTGTTTTTCAACAGCTATAGTCTATGAGACATTCATTTAAACATATTCACATCTAGAGTTGGATAATGTACAACTTGGTAGTCTTGCAGACTTGAATGATCTTATGTTTGGCACATACATACTTAAATTTCGAAATATGGGTCAAACCAATATAGCCGGCTGATTTCCAAATAGCATTTTTTCAGAGTGTATTTCACTCAATCAAGAAATCAATTTTCACAAGCAAGAGCAACTTATGAAAAATCTACGAATACCGAGAGTACACACTTCTCTTCTCTTAACGGATCCTCTTAAACGTCGAAAATATGAAACCGACTCTTACGAGATGTCCCAATCAATTGGTTTTGGACCGGTCGAAGCATTCAAGCTCAAATGAACGAACGGAGGCACAATACAAACGCAATTAATATTAGCCACAAAGGAAAGCAAACAACACAATGTGGAGGCTGCGCCAGCAACGATAGTTGTATATCATCATTACCAATATTATGTAATTTTTCTTTTTGTTTTATGTTATTACACTTTTTTTTTTGGTTCAAGCTGATGATGGGTTTGCGTTCGACCGTTCGATTGTCCGTCTTTCGGTCTGTGTGTGACGCAGCGCGCCGGATATTTTATTCATGGTTTTCTGTTTCGGTTTTTGTGGTTGTTAAACTTTCACTTGTTTTATTGCTCAAGACGACAATGACGAAGAGTATAAAAGACCAACGCAGCAATGTGCTGCGCTCATCAGAAGTCGCCATACAACATGTCTTGAAACGGAAAGAAAAATGTGGCCAAAACAAGAAACCGAAAGACCAAAACATTTGTTTTACACCATTATTACACCATCGCAACGAACACGCCATACGACATGATCACACCGATCTGTGAATGTGCCCATGATTGGTTGGTTGGTTCACAATGCAAGATTGGAACATGCACCAGCGGCTGGCGCATATTTCGGCGTTCGTAAAAGCCACTGCAGACCTATAGACCCATATTTATATGTTCCCCGAAGAGAGACCTTTAAATGAAAGCTAAATATTTCGAGTATTTGTCGGCCAGAAATGCACTTGTAGTGGTGGTCGGCTTTGTTGGTAGACTGGTATGACAGCGACGATCATCACGTTGTCGTCTTGCCAGCTAGTTTTTTGTTGCCAGGTTGGTCGATTGGAATTGGGTGGCGGTTATGTTGACTGACAAAACCAATGTCAATGAATTTGGTTTAAACTTGTACTCGTACATATGAAAGAGCGTGTACATTGGGATGATGCGAGAAAAAACAAAACTCGAAATTATAGTTTCACTATTGGGAAGAATCATACAAAACTTGATGAATGAGCGGAGTACAGCTAAGCTGTTCTCTCTAAACAACAAAAACCCAAACAAAGGTTTGCTGCTTGATTTTTTTTTGGGGGGGGATATGCGCTACTTCACTCACATAGAACTATGGCACTTATTAGACCCGATTTAGTCGATGACTTTTTGCTTGATTTTAAAATCATGCTGTTCAAGTTTGTAGGGGAAAGGTGTCGGAAAAAAGTCGCAAATCACAAATTTGAGTTTTCTTTTGAATTTTCTTTTTGGTTTCACACATTTTCGCCCCTGTTCTTTCACTTTCGCCATAATTTTGGAGAAAGTGTTTCACTTGAAAATACCCGGCGAAAGCAAAATGAAATCCTTTTTTTTATAATGAATGATAAGTTAATCGAGTAAAAAGAAGTTGAGACACAAAGTTTGAAATGTTTTCTGTCTATTTGGTTACTTCAACTTTTTTTTAAAGCCATTTACTTAACAAATAGTTGATTTAAAAAATAAAGTTGATCAGCAAAAAGTCAACGTATAAATTCATATGAATTATGGAAGGAAATCCAAAAGATAATTACAAAAAAATGTCAAGCCAAAAAGTGATCGTACAAATTGGGACTGTGGCAGCTTTCGAAACGGATACGCATACCTTGCCAGCGATCAAAGCAAACACAATGCTTGAAGGTTTTTTTTTTAAACATTTCTAAAAATAGAAATAAATCAATGATCTCGAAATCGACCAACAGAAACAACGATTTTATAATCAATACACTTTCTCATATTTGTGAATTTAGGAAATTTCGGGAAATATTTCCCGCTAATTTGTTTATGGCGAACTAACAAACTAACACATATGTAAATGTGAAGAATTTCAAGAAAAATTGAACTTCAGATTAAATACACATCAAGTTTGTTTTCTTCGTATAGAACGGAAAATACTATCACCATATCTAATTTGTTACTTTGGTTGAAAAAGTGTTTTTTAAATTTCTTCTGCGATACATCCCAATGTTCATCACTATGTATGTTATGTCGATGTTTGCGATCATAAATGTTTTACAAGCACTTTTTTTTTAATTCCGTTTCTCTTTTCTCGTTTTGTCCCAGCTTGAAGAAGGTGCAACAGCGGCGTCAACGGCAACGTCGCTGTATCTTCATCGTACTCGTATGATATAATTGATGTTGGCCTTATTTGAAGATTTATGGACCGCTTACAAGGTTTTACTTTTCATTTCATTGCTGCTCTTTCCTTCTTTCTTTTCATTACCACAAGCCGGATTTGAAATAATGGGCGACGGCGAAGGGGGGGAAATTACATTTTGATGACGTTCTGCCGATGAAAAGTCATCGTGGGAATGTCGAAATCATGTTAGGATAGAGTGCTTGCTCCGATAGTGGCACAAGTTTTTAATGAAATGGAAAGTTATTGGTTTTATGAAAAGTACAAGAGAGGATTACATTTTAATTCCGAGATCGGCAATACAAGTGTTCCCAAAGGGGAATGCAATAAGTAAGTAGGGTTAGTGAGTAAGTATGTAAGGGGGTAAATAGGTAGGGTAGGAAGTAAGTCAGCGAGTAGGTAGGGCAGTAAGAAAGTAGCAAGTAAGTAGGGAAGGTAGTATGTTGGGTAGTAAGTATGTAGGTAAGGTAGTAAGTAGGGTAATGTCGTGTGTAAAGGAGGTCAGTTCATGACACTTGAATAGATTCGTAATGCAATAACCAACCATACCATCTAAACCCACTAAACCATACAAATAATAACTTTTCACACGGAGAAATCTCCTTGAGAATTTCCTATGAGGACGAATCCTCCCATTCGCTTGGGGTTGTCCAGCATACCAACTGGGGAGTGTTGTCTGGTAGTCACAGAGGCTACTTCAATAATTGAGCCACAAAGGCAACAATGGTTGAAGTTCAAAATTTAAAAACGCTAACGTATCCTGCATTCTTGAACTACTTGAACAGGGATCGAAAGTACTGTATGCAGAATGAAGTCCCCAATTTAATGAATAAATTTAACTTGCTTGGATACCCGATCAGTTTATGGGAAGTACGAAATTTTGTAATACATTTTGGAATTATAACAATAATGCAAATATCGAACAACAAATGATGGCAACAAAATGTGTATGGAATAACATGAATATTATTATAAAGAATAAGTTCAGATGAGATAGAAAAACAAACAAAAATAAAAAGAAGAGAAAAAGAAAAAAATGCCAAGCAGGATTAACATACCGATCGGCGACCCTTGTAGGCCTGTTTGTAGAATTCATTGAACAAGAAGAAGAACATAACGGCGTGCATGCCGATCCACCACACGAAAGCTTTGGGATAATTGCAATCGATGAAGAGCAATTGGAAGGCATGGACCATAATCAAAATAAATTGAACCTAGAATGGAATAAATTCAACAAAAAAAAAACACAACGTTAATATAAGTTTATTGCTAATTTTGTTATTTTGTACTCACCATTTGCAAAGTGGTCACATATTTCTTCCACCACAAATATTTCTGGAATTGTGGACCCATGGCCGCGAACATATAGTAGGCATACATGATGATGTGCACGAAGGTATTGAGCAAACCGAAGAAGGTACTGTGGCCACCGGGAGTGAATCTCACACCGAACCAAACGGACATTGGCATTAAACCGTGATGAATGACGTGCAATGTGGTTATTTGATTTCCTTTCTTGCGCAATACAAAGAATATCTGTCAGCGATCGAAGGGAAGAACGTAATTAATACCAATACTGGAAAGTCGGGGACAGTGCCAAACTTACCGTATCCATGAATTCTGTGAATTTTGAGAAATAATACCACCAGCATGCATGCACCATCTGGTTGTTCATTGATTTGGGAAAGAAAGAAAAAATGGTGTTATTTCGATTTGTACGGACAAATATTTTCAATTCAAGTGTTGGTTGATGTTGTAAAAAGTATGCATTACATTTGCACTAATGGCGAGTTTAATAATTTAATAAAATTATTTCTGGGTTCACACACAAAATGAAACAGCTGGCATGTCAGTCTCCACGATAGTTTCTGTTAATAATTTGGTTAGGGTACGAAAATATTAAGCTTATTCGATTCGACTCACTGAACTAATCGTTCTATGCTAGTTAATGTCTTCGCAAGCGAGTTGTCTGTCTTGAAATGTTATGCTCGACATACACTGTTTCGATAAAGAGTTAATGCTATTTGAATAGGCAGGTATGTCAGGTAGTAACTAAATAAGGTAATAACTAGGAATGTAAGTTTTTTGTCACAAAAATGGTCTTTCATAATAGCAATAAAACTTCAGCTCTTTAAAGATCGAAAAAGGATCGTAGAACCAAATTTCGGCTTACATGAAAATTAGAGGTATTTGCATTTTGGTAGAAAAAAATAGGTTTTGCTTCTTTTTCTGGCGATAAACGCCATTGTTTTTTATTACAATCGTTTTCCTACCCCCCGTATTCATAAAAATTTAAAACACATTTGTTAAGAGAAATGTGTGAGAATTGTTTTTGTATTTTCATGCACTTTTCTTGACCAATGGATTTTCATAAATTTGTCTTAACAAATATGTTTTAAATTTGTATGAATACGGGGGTTAATGTTTTAATTTTTTATACATATTCTTTCATAAAAGCACAAAAGCCTATTTTACCAACATTTTTAACAGTGGGATTGCGACACCACAAGACTAAGCTCTAAGATAAACCAAGATTTTAGTTTAACTAAAAAGGGAAAAAGCTCAAAATCAACAACATTTTTTATTTGAAATTGGCAGAGCTGTAGCTGTTTGCGTGATTTATTTTATTAAAATGTTTGAGGTGAGCTTTTGCTAGATAATTCTTTAAATTGTAAAGCTTGGAAGCCTGAGAACGTTGTCGTTCGACATCGTGGCTCAGGCTGTTATTAAAACGATCACATCTTTCGCCGCCTGCTATGTGTGATAACACAAGTTCAAACTTAAGACGTGTAAATTATTATTAGAAAATAAAATTATAATGAAAATAAACGGAGCTTTCGGGGTGTTGCCAGAAACTTTCGACAAAATAACTAAAATCTTGTTCAATATTCAGCGTGACTCACTTAACTCGTATCTTGATACACATAACTTGCAGATGTAATGCTTACTTTTTATCATAACTCATCAACTTGAAAAAGTAATTTTCGGTTTTTTGTTTTGAAACGATAAAATGAATTCATGCAATCAAAAGTTTGAGGGGAAAAGTAAACTTTAAATTAACAAAAATTAATTAAAATTCATTTGGAAATGGGAGGGATAAAGATAACAAAAACAATTGAATAAAACTGTAGCTCTCTCGAAAAAGAAAATTGTTATTTCTATACGAATTATTGTAATTGAGTAAAACTAAAAGTATATTATTTAAATCACCGTCACTTGTTTAAACCACAACAACAACAAACAAAAAAAAAAGAAACAAAATATTGTAGATTAGTACCCAAAACAAAGTGTTATACTGTTATACCAAATTATAATAATAAAATAGATATCAAATAATAGCAAGAGAAATGAAATGTAAACGATAGGCGATAGGAAAGACAAACAGAAGTGAGAAAGATAACTCGTAAGGGAGGACAGTAGCCAACGAGTGCAGCTTAACAAACAACAACAAAAAAATTAAGGGGAACGATCAACTTGGTATGAAGTGCAACACATAGAGGGTATTCACGTTCAAATACAAGTTTTTTTTTTCAATTTTAGGGCAAACTTAAAACGGGTGTCTCTGTTCAATGCCCTTCACTTGAGGATCACTTTATGTAACCACTTCAGCTTTCCCGGATTGCAAATTCCCTTGAAGTGAATACCCTTATTTTTTTTTTCGTTACTTATATTGATCGATTTTAATGTTTTGATTTTTGTTTCGACTTTTGGAGGTTAACACATACCCTTATCGTTCTAGGGTTATTATTATACTCAACCGGCTGACATCGAAAGCTATAGTGTCCTGTCAGCCAACCGGAGAAACCAATCTGAAATACAACAAAAAATATATAAACATAAAATGCCAATGCGTTGTGAACGTATGTGGTAGGTATGTGTGTATTTCGTAGATGTACATATATGTAGAGTTTTAGTCGTTGCTGATGCATGTGTGTGCGAATACATAGAAGACAATTTCAAGTCCGCTGAACATCCGGGCGGCCACTCTTTCTCTGTCTCTCTCTCTATCTCTCTCTTGTAGGCTTCTACAAATCGCCGCGCTGAGGCTAGAAAGCTGCAAAGTTCTGTTAAATTGTTTAGGTGGAAAATGTTAAATGAAAATAAGCCAAAAACAAACAAAGAAAAAACACAACTATTGTGCCAGTTACACTAATGAAGTTGTAATTTGTAATACTTAAAAGCATAAGGTACGAATAGAAAGTGAAATAAAACAATAGACAAAATATGAAAATAATAAATAGCAAATTAATTGTGAAATGCGTTTAAAGAAGCTCTTGAAATGGTTCTTATTGACAGTGTCTTGGTGGCGTGGAACGGTGGCACATAAACGAGAATACTTCATACACAGTTCTAGGAGATTAAGATGTGTCGCCCTACGGTGAAGGAAATAATCAAAGAATTAAATTTAAGGTTATGTTCATATTACAGATTGAAATATAATTTCGTATTATTGTGATTGAAATAGACACGGAAGTACTTCAGCAACTGTCAAAGTGACAGGTGCTATTGTGATTGAAATAACTACGGAATCTGTTTACGCTCGAAATCAATAGTCCGGTAACTGAAACATTAGCCATATTTTGACTCAACGGTTTTTAAGATTTTTTTGTCTCAGATTTTTTTTGTTCCTGTTAGACATTATAGATTACTATGTATCTTGTAATTATTTCGTTATTGTGAATGAATTGAAAAACAATAACCTGAGGCTATGTGTACATTCAGGCATACCATTCTATTGTGATTGAAATAATAACAAAATTACACTGTGAAATTTGATAGAAATTCGAAACGTACTGAAAACAAGGGGCTATGTCTACATTAGACTCTGTAATCGTTATTATCAGTTTGACAGTTTGATCACAATAGGGCAAAACTGGTGCTGAAGTTCTCTCATTGTGAGAACATGAGTTGAATAGTTTACCGTGTAAGGTGTTCAGGAATGAGTCCTAGATCTAGTTCACTTCAGAGTTATTTTAGTTTTAGCTATGATTTATTTAATGAAGAAGAATATTTGATGATACCAATAAGTGATACTAAATGACAAATATGATTTTTTTTAAGAAACCGAGACTTCTTCTCGTATTTGATATAACAAACTGTCAGTTACTCTCAAATTGAGATGTTGAAGGATCCACAACAATTTAGATTATGTTAATTTGCAATTTTGAGAGATAAATCATTGCTCGTTTTGATATGGATAACAATTTGCATCAGGATTACTTACGATTACTATAAAAAAATTAGAAATAATCAAAAGTAATCTCTGAAAGTAGTTGGATTATTTTCTGATTACTTTTGATTCTTTTTGATTATTTATAGTAATCGCAAGTAATCCTGATTACTTTTTGATTATTTGTAATTGTAATCAATTATAGGTCTTGAAAAACTGAATATAATCGTAATTTAATCATTACTGCAGGATTACTTACGATTACTATAAAAAAAATCAGAAAGAATCAGAAGTAATCTCTGAAAGTAGTTGGATTATTTTCTGATTCTTTTTGATTATTTATAGTAATTCTTTTTGATTATTTATAGTAATCGCAAGTAATCCCGATTACTTTTAGATTATTTGTAATTATAATCAATTATAGGTCTCGAAAAACTGAATATAATCGTAATTTAATCATTACTGCAGGATTACTTCCGATTACTATAAATAATTAGAAAGAATTAAAAGTAATCTCTGAAAGTAATTGGATTATTTTCTGATTACTTTTACTGATTACTTTCGACTGAAATATTTTTTTTTAAATGATTTTCTACGTTTTCGTACCACAAGTTACACTGACGCACAAGTTACACCGTTAAGAAGCTCATGGATGGTATGGCGATGAACTACGACAATTTACTACGACTACTTAGAGCTAGTTTATGTTTATGATATATACAGATTTGGCAAGATTGTTTTTTGTAAATGTGATTAGCATTTTTTTTTCGTATAACGAAATTTACTAAGCAAATATGTGAATATGTATGTGGGTATGTGTGTGAATGTGTATGTGTGTGTACAGAGAGAAAATGTAAAGGAAATATGTAAAAACAAAGCTACAGAAAGTAAAAAAAAAACAAATTGTATGGAAAATATGCTAATAAATAGTATTTGTTGCTTTTTTTTTTTGATTAAATGACGGAAAAGAAACCCCATATATAAGAAGAAGCATTGAAAAGTTATTGGCCTTTGTGAAATCAACTCTAAAATTAGCTAAACGAACTATACAAGTTTATTTCAGATCATGATCTCTGAAGCGATCGGTTTTATTTTAATGCCAGCAATAACTTGTTTCGAGAGTGCTAAGACGGTTTGTTGACGATTATCTTGCTTTTTTTCTTTCGATTAGAATACAGTTTTCTTTTTTTACGTTTTTTTTTTGATTACGAAGAGGGGGCGGGGAGGAGTGGACGGATTTGTTTGTTTGTTTTGTTTTAACCAACTTACTCGATTGACGCGAGGACTGTCACCATGTTCGACCGGTTGGCAAGTAAAGCTGTAATGACCCCACCAGCCTCCCATTAAAGACTACAAAAGACATTTCAAACTTAAACTTAATATGGGCACAACAAAAGTAGAAGAAATCACAAAAAAAAAAAAAATATAACAAATAAATATATGTAAGAAGAGACAACAAAAACAAAAATGGAGGAAAGTGTAACATAACAACAGTGCAGATCGAAAGGAGCAAAACGAAACAACAACAACAAAGGAGAAGACAATTCACACAGGAAACGGAAATGCAGTCAACCAACAATGATGGGCTTTTCGTTAGACGTCCTTTGGTCCAGTTATTATGTTTTTGTTTAGATGTTTGTGAACATTTGCAGAAGCTTAAGAGAAAGATGTATTTTTCGTTTCTTATCTTTCCATAGTCGGTGATCGGTTGATCTGGCGTTGTAGGAAGCCCATAATTATGATGCTGCCTTAGTTGCTGAAACGATACACATACGCACACACTTCTCTCGATCTCTCGTGCTCTCTTGCTCTACCCTTAAGAGAAGAGCAGTGATGGTGACTTTGAACATACCTCATAAAATATCCACGCGCTAAATATCACTTGTGCTGCATTGTAGAAAATTAAAGGTTTTTGTAAACTGAATGGCTTGCGATTCTCCATCCATCGTGGTCCTAGAACCTGAAATGAGCAAATACAAAAAGAAAAACACACACAAACACTTATTAATGTCACTGTCATACATTAGGGAAACAAGACGCGTGGAGTGCTGTCTGACTGTAATCTTATCGGTAAGGTAAGAGTTGTCAGAAGTGTTCAGACCACACCACAATAAGGAACTTCACTGCTTGAGTAAATATTTTCATTTGCACCTTAGAAGCGATTATCATGAGCGCAATTTCTTAATAAATCATTGACACCTGCACACACACACACAGTGTAGGTCACTTGAATAAGGAAACGATTATTTTTTATAGATTATAACAACAAATTTGTTTTCTGGTAAAAAGTTCGATGTCATTGTTTGGAGGAGGACAAAGATTTCCCATAAAATTCGATGAAAATAAATCGTTCAGGTAGGTTCTACATCAATTTGATACGCTTTATTTACTGGTCTATAAGAAATTGTTGGATGGAAGGCCTCAACCGACTCCCTGGACATAACTTAAGCTAATTTGAACACAGGGTGTTCATATTCCAGACCAGAAATTTCTTCTGCACAAATATGTGTCAGAATCGAATTGTTTATGATACATATTGTGAATTCGATTGAATCGGCCATAAGGCTTTGAATTACAAGTTAATAAATGAAACAATATGGACATGTATAAGAGTGGAATGAAATTAATTTTGCACGAATATGCTTCGAAATCAGAGATGAGTGCCAACGAATTGTCAGTGCTTTGAACGAATTGTCCCAACTCTGATAGAAAAAAACGTCGACGTCATTTCTTCATATCCTACAAGAATGTTTCTATCGTCCTCTAAGAATTCAGCAATCGTTTTATCAAACATTTCCATTTTCAGTTGGTTTTTTTTTCTAACAGCCTGTTTTTATAAAACGTATACGTCGGAGACGAACAGAAACGTCTGTAGCTGAAACGAAACTGAATTGTGTTGCTATAACTCCAACGAATCCAATTAGACAACAGACACAAAAATACATAAGAAACAAATTTCAATTAGAATTTAACTGAGACTTTGGTGTTAAAAAAACCCAAACTGACGAAACAGAATTTCTGTTCGTTATTTTAAGTGAAGTATTCTAGTTTAGACACAGTTTTTTTTTTTTGTCTAAATATGTTTTCCTTTATAATCGACTTTTTTAATTCGGCTATTTTGAAATCCTCCTTCGGAGTCGTTCGTAGTCTACACAACGACTTTCAGTATTTTTAGATAAAATTTCACGCAAAGTTTGATTTATTTGATGGATAACTGTTGTAACTTTTTTTTTTTTAAATCGTTTCCCTATTCAAATGATGGGCGGTGTGCTTTGTGTGCACATCTATATGTGTATTGCAATAGAAAATATTGGCGACTTACCTTGACTATGTAGACATATGTGAGACAAACAGCTAATGTGGGAAATGGTGATGACATCATTGGCCAATCCTTCGTTCTGGGATCTGAAATGGAATATTAATAATATTAGATAGATTATAATCCACTTGTGCGACCTCTCTCCATTTCTGTAAGTCTTTCTCGCTCTCTCTCTCTCTCTCTCCCCAACTAATTCAATTCCTGTCATGAGACATGATTGATGGAATTGATGTAAGGTTCCTGATCTCTCACACGGAGAAGACAGGCAAAGACAGCTGACATTGTAGTATTTTACATTTTAGACTTTGTACTGTGTGGGGGTGTGTGTGACTATTCCTCGGTGACTATTCCAACGTCTATGAATATTTATCATTTGTAAGCCAATACATTTATAAGTCATTAAAACATTTGTCGCACATTCGTTAGAGTGTGGGCCAAAAGTGTTTGAATGTTATGGCACAGATATCTCTTGATAGCAGAAGAAGTACAATTCGAGGCGAACAGGAAGCGAGGCAACCTAATAAACGTATGCCAGTGTACGTATACGTTATAATGTTGCTCTAATAATATTACGTATACGCATGGAGAAAACAAAAAATCACAAAATAAAGAACAAGACGTACTTTGCCGTAGAAATAACTCACGACTGTACTTGAAATTTTAGTAATTATATAAAACACGGACTGCTGTTGTCCAATTTCTCTGTCAATGGTGACAAACTATCATCGCTAACTAATTTTATGTTTCTATTGATTCTGGAATGATCGGTATATGAAACATGGGACTTGTGTCGCTTGCCTTCTGGCAAAGGGTATAATCAGTCATGCGTCGACCTCAAACTCATTTCAAAGAGACCGAAATAAAATTGTAAGCAACACTTTGGTATTACAGACGAGCCGGAAATTTGCTCTGCACACATTCTCCTGAAATACATAATTCTCAGAGCTACTTTCGTGTGGGCAATGTCTCTGATTTCTGATTCACTTGTCGTTCCTATCGAATTCGGAAAATTTCGATTTTGTCCAAAAGTTACTTTGATTTTTTGGAATTATTTATGAATTATTATGTAATTAACGTACTGGCTTCTTCTATATTCTCTATATGCTTTCAATGACAACATTTAAATATTTTTGTATTTTGTTTTCCCCGCCCGGGCGAAGCGATAAAGAAGACAGCACAAAACTCATGTACGCTAAGAACATATGAGGGATGGGAAACGTTGTCAATACCAAATAAACAAACGACAACGATAAGGAAAAAAAAATTATAATTACCAAATAAAATTTAATTATAAAAGTATAAAGAGTTGATAAAAATATAAACGTGAATGAAATGCCGAAAAAAAATAATTCCAAAAAAATATGTTTTGAATTTAAACGAGTGCCAGACCAGACTTCACCCAATTCCCTGCTCTCGTCTAGTTAGTGTGTGTGACAGTATGTCGTTTGGCCAAAAAATATTGCCCCGAGACACAGAGGCAGGCGACAGGGCATGATTTTAGTAGCAACATTTGTGTTTGTTGTTGTCACATTTCAATACAACCTGAGACAGACAGGCAGAGGTTTACAAAAAACCCACAAAGAAAAAGCACGCGTGTAAATCCAAAACACACGATCACTTACATGCGAACGGAATACGCGATTTACTTGTGGATGGTAAACGTAAACTAAACAAAAACTAAATTCATTTCAGGGTCAATCAATTAGAGGCGATGTGTTAAAATTTACAAATCTGTGAACTTCTTGTAAACATTGCGAAATACAAACGCGACAGCTGTGAACAATTTTCAAGGTCAATTCGCTGTAGTAGCTGGAGCTGCCGCGGCGGCCCTGGTCGCTGCTGTGGGCGATTGTTGTCGGCCACAGTCAGACGCCGTTGAGTAATTGAATATCGTGGTGTGAATTGGAAGAGTATCGATTCAGCACGGTTTGAAATTCCAAATAGACAAAGACACGTAATTTTATGAATGAATACGAGTGTATTTGAGAAAAAAGTGATTTATGTTGGCCCCTCAGTACACAGAGAGAGAGAGAGAGAGAGAGAGAGAGAAAGATAAGCGAGATGATCGTGTCGAGCTACTTACCGCCATGTGTGTCCATGTATCTGTGCATGCTGTCAATGTATTTCATAATTAAGGCCATTGTGATTTTGTGTTGCTGGTGTTGTTGGTATCTGTTGCCGTTGTTCAGTAATATCTATTGGTGTTGTTGTTGTATCTGTTATTTCCAAACAAAAAACAAAAACACCACAAAAAACGAAGAAAAGGATTTCGAAGTGGTTCTTGTTGTGTGGGGAAGAGGTGAGTTGTGGTTATTGTTTCTTTGACTGTGAGGAATTGTAGTTGGTAACTGGAATGAGAAGAGGATGAAAACAGAAATGATTAATACACGTTTAAAGATATTCGAAAGAAATACAATTTATAGAGACTGAAAAACGTTGGTAAAGTTGCATTAATTTGCAGACTGTTGGAGTTCTTGACCCTTTAAATGACAAGACCGCCATAAGGCGGTATTCGATAATTGTGTTTAATTTCATAAACCGGCCAAACAGAAATACTGGAAAATCCTTGCAACAAACAAATAGTTTTTACGAAAGTAAACCCAATTAATGAATACATTCTCAGAGTGGTATTGCCGGTGAGAGGAGTCCAGGACATGTTCACAAAATACTGTGCTCTCCATCGGGAAGGCGGACAAACGTCGCAGTTGATGTGATGTGATAAAATTTATAAAAATATTTCAAACGACGATAACTCATTTGAAAAATTTGAAAAATTATTATTTCTTTATTTTATTTAATAGCAATACAAAGTAAATTTATATTCTTATTTTGGGTCCAAGGGTAAACAGGGTGACACAGACGATATGGTTAGATTTTTGCGGCGACATACCAAAGCCTCTGCTGGGATAGGCAAGCACGCTACCAACTCGCCTACCGGGGCGCCTAAAAATTTTATTATTTTTAAGTATTAATTATAATGAGTTTTCTGCTAAACTGTCCAAATTGAGCGTTGAAAAACATTGTGATCTAGACCACGATCTAGACCAAAACTACTTCCAACAGAAAACTTGACGTAAACAAATGTCTTGGGGATTTAATCCAACTGGGTTGACGAATCAGGCAGACCAGAAGTTCTGCCCGACTATAAAACATTAAACAAATAGAGACACGTCTAGACAACATCAACAACATGAGAATGTCTGTATTTCGATTTTCATTCATTGGTGATGGATAAGATATGAAGTACGCGTGTACTGAAATTTGTAGAGATAAGAAACATATTTAACAACATTTCAAAAAAATATATACAAAAAAAAATAGGGAAAAAAACTTGTGATTCACCTACTTTTTATGGCAAATACCGATAGTACGTACGTACACTGACAGAAGAATTTTAAAAAAAAAATACAACACAAAAAAACCTTAAATCAATCAACGCTTGCGGAATAAATTGAAAAATGTAGTAACGCCGAGAGAAAGGAAATACAGTGTACTCTCCACCTATCTTAAGTGGACACTTTTTCAGTACCAATCCCCTTTAGTCCTCTTGTGTACTTTTCTCATAAGCGGACAACATTCTCAGTCCCTTGGGTGTCCGCTTATGAGGGAGTACACTGTACCGATTTTTTTTTTAACTTTGTACTGTTAGATCGGGGATAATATTTATTTTATTATTTTATTAAATTACAAAGTAAATTCCAGTTTTGGGTCCACGGTAAACCGGGTGACACAGAAATATGGATATTTTTGTCTGGTTGAAAAAATCAATTTCTAATAGCAACAAAAAGGTCCAAAGGAAAAATGGATTAAAATAAAATGTAATTTATTGAAAGATTTTGCTGGGCAATGGACATTTTGTAAATGGATTTCAGCAAGTGTAATGTTATGAAGTTTTATGAAGTGTTTAATAGAGAAATAACAAATTTCTGAATTCTCCAACAATTATTATGTTACCGAAAAGTGAACATTGATCGATGGTTTTTATTAACAATAAATATTTTAAAACTTTTATCAGTTCCATATAAATTTGTCTGGTAATTTGTCCAAAGATAAACTAAGACTCATTAGCAAATATCAATTAACAGAATAACGGGAGAGTATAAATAAAACACAGTGTGTTAACCGAGCAAAAAACAGAGAGTGGAGCTTTGAAGTCCTGAACGACTTCAAATTGGAATTTTTTAAAACCAAAGTAATTCGTCTAGTGGTATTACCGAGCATAAACCAAGCTTAACATGTTGAGAATATGTGAGAGAGTAGTAGAGACAATTTTCATCTGTTGATATTTATGCTCTCTGAACAGATGTTTATTGGTGACTTCTGTTCTGAATGTTAATAATGATAGATTGAATCTCTTTTAACTCTTTCCGTGGCAATTTTTTTTTTTTTTGACATGCTAAACAGAACAAGAAATGTCGAATATATTCGACAAATCCACTGAAAGGGTTCATAATAGAGGAATTTAATGCTAATTTTATGTTGATAATATGTGAGCTAATTTAAACCGTTGGTGAGAGAAAGTCAACCATAAAGTAAATAATCTCTCTATTAGAGAGATGTTATTCTCATTTTATTGTATGTGTTTTTAATATTTACGAATCCCAAAATTTTATAAACATAAAGATTATTTTTTAATTTGATCAACTAACATAATATTACCACTATTCTTAATAATTACTTTCTTTGTCGCTCTCTCTCTCTCTTTCTCGGCCGCTGTTATACCCGTAAACAGATGAACATAAATCGTAAGTAATTTCTTAATATTTAACTGTCTCCAGCTTTGAGAACACATTTAACACGGGCTGAGCTATGTTAGCAACCGAGAGATGACAACCAAATATCACCGTTAATACGAATGTGAAATAATTGGGTTTACGGAAATCTCTTAAGTATTTTAATACCTCTTTACATTGAAGTAATACGGAGGCAGGGTTTCTTCGTTGGAAATAGCTTATGGAAAAATGTTGAGAATTTGTCACAATGGCATAGCATAACTTTCTGAAAATCTATAAAGCGCTCTTAGATGCTAAAACATCAGGCGTCTATAATTTCAAATAAAACAGGCACAGACAAAACGTTTATTAACATATTCAATGCACTCTTGAAGATCATACTTTCTCAGATTTCCTCAGTTTTTTCTACTTTCATCTAATATCATCGAAGTGACACAATGTTTACACTTAACATGCTGCTAGTACAATTATACACTCATCCATGTTCATAACAAATATTAGGCCAACAAAAGTCCACAGAAATTCTCTTGAATCTTAATCAACATGGCATCGGCTTATTGTTGGCGGACTAACCCATTGTTAAGTGGGTTATTAAAACCACGATACATCACTGTGCTTAAGAAAAAAACCACAACATACGATTATATAAAAACGTTAATCGTTAAATCGATTGATGAGATCATAAATACAATCGCTCTCACAATATCACATACAGCACAGTGCTGCAATTGAGATAATCTCAAGTGATTTAAGTGTTTTTTAAAAGGATTTTCAAAGATTATTTTGATTTATAAGCAAACATTCAACAAAGCGAAACACCTGTGACTAAACTGTACCGGACAATTCATGTCTAATCGCACAAATTGAATGATTTCGACAAAAACAAATGAAATACTAAGAATATCTTAAGGACTTAGACGAGAACCAACCAACCTATCTTGAAAAGTCACCGACTACAACTGAAATCCACAAAATATTTTAATCTAAAGAAAGTCATTAGTTTGTTCAACGGAAAAAGTCCGAAAAATGCAGGTGTTTCACATGGGGCAAGCAACAACAAACCAAATACGCCATGAGTATTAGAATGATAAAGGTTTTACATAGGTGTTCTGATTAGGTTTTTTTTTTTATCGCACCTTATGACGAACGTGCGTGTGTGTGTGTGTGTTCGTACAGACGACTCCATGGAGTGAGGAAATGAGTGGCGGCAAGAAAATCCAAAAATATGACACAATGTGACACTTTTGTTTCACTCAAAGCCCGCAGTGGGTTGAGAGTGTCATAAATTGTTATGACAAGATAATTTGTTTTTGGATTCCTGTGCATTTTTTTTTTTTTTTTTGGTTTGAAAGTTGGAAAGTTCCTTATTGAGACGGTTGGCTGATCGTTATCGGCCTTTGCCATCGTTATCGATTATTGGGCGAAGGGAGACAACGAATAGACTTTGAAATTGCCTCAGATAAAATTGAGTAAATAAAACAACAATGTTGCACTGATCTAATGGTGTGTTGTTTTTTTTTGGGGCGATAGGATTTCTGTCATTGTGTTTAAGTGTAAATTCCAAGGCCATCCACAAATGTTAATAGCAGTGAGAGAAGTTTTACCACTTGGTATTCTGTTATCTGATCAAGAAATGCGAAGAGAAATATTTGTAGAATAAAAAAAGCCAAAGAGTTGCCCAAAACATTGCTGAGAGACTGGTTTGAGAATACGATTTTTTTCAAAAGAGATTATTTTGTGAGCGTAACATGGTGAAACAAATGAGATACTTTCGACATAAAAATATTGTCAAATCCAAATATATTCCTTTGTGGGATTGTCCACTCTAGAAGGAGATACTGCCAGTTTCACGATGTCGATGGAATGTGACTCGTCGTTCGACTTGTCGTTTTCGATACAGAACCCAAAATTTGCATTGAAACGATTACGTTTTCGTACGACTTGGAGTTCCAAAAAAAACACATTCGATCGATATCGTGAAACAGGAAGATTTTACTAAGCTATTTTCCCTTAACACTCCATGAAGGAACCGACGGGTATTTTCTCCCCCGAATCAGTGAGCTGTGCGCGATGTAATTTTTGTATTCTCAGTAATCGGGACCTGCTTTCAAACAAAAAAATATCTATAATTTGTGAACCAGCAAGAAAAGTCCACAGGTTTAAATTGCTGACAACCAACAACAATATTCTACACTGTTGACTTGGTAAAGCAAAAGATAAACCAAACAGAACAGTCTGTGAAATTTAAGCATTTCTTATGGGAATGGGTTGAACAACATTCAATTTAAAATCAATTCAAAGTTCTCTTGTTTTCGATGAAAATTTGACCTCCTCACCCCACATGTAAGTGATTTGTAGCAGGAACATGCGATATCAACACGTGAATTATCCATCAAATATTCACTAAAGAAAATTACACATTATTATTTGATGTGACTTCTAATGTGGGGGGGGGGGATATATTTACACAATATGGGTAATAAAAGCGCCAAACAATGACTGACTCCAATTACGCACCTTTACAAAGGTGTACAGGGGGAATAAACCACTATTAAAAAAACAACAACAAATAAACTAATGTGAAGAAAAACAATTAATTATGGCACGCACTAAATGTTTTACCTCACGAATGAAGGTGAGAGAGAATCACACCCACATGCTTTGAGTGATAGTAAAACAACTTGTAAAATGTAGACAGTAGCACAAGGAAAATGTATGACGTAAATTCATAAATCCACATGTGGTCATAACTTTGCTTTGCGTTGTGATGAAATGTGAGAAACCTTCACCAAACTGAGACTAGAAATGACAAGAAATAACGCTACATTTCAATGAAGTTTGCTGGAAATATCGTAAATGTCAAATGATGGATGGAAGGTGCAGGGGAAATATTGTAGGTATTTCCAAATGACAGAAATAAAACATGATTTGAGGGTGTTCCCAAAAGTAACATACAAAAAAAAAAACTCGTAATGGATAAGCATCAAATTTGTCACAAAAAAGAAGAAGACAAAAAAAACGTAAGTTATGCATATTGAATGCTATACAAATGTCGGAAATTAAAAGTTTGTGTCGTTTGTTTTCACGATATAACATTTGGTTTATTTCTGTTATCAACTGGCTGAATGTCTAATCAATATTTATATCAGCACTGGGCGAATAATTAATATTTTCGCCCGCTGGCACCAAATGCATGTGAGTGTTGCGGCCAAAATATATAATTTAAAATGTTGGCTGAATCATAAGGCATTTATTGATAATAATAATAATAATGAAGTGATTTTTTTTTTTGTTTATTGAATTATTGTTAACAAAACAAAAAAGAAATAGTGAACATTAAAGAAAGGAAACAAATAAATAAAGATTTGGAACATTTGATTAGGTTGGAAACTTAAAACGAGGGTAATGCGGAAAATGTATAGCAAACAGTGCAATAAATTGAGAGAAAGTAAAAGGAGAAATGTATGGACAATGATGACAATAAATGGATATCGAAAAAAATAATCGTTAAGCATTTTAATTCTTATTCTATCTATATGGGGCGTATAATTAATAGCAGTTGCCAAATCCTAGGGCGTATAATTAATATTAATTCCAAGATAATAAGGCCTATAATTAATATTTATTTTCAAATCATTGGGCGTAAAATTAATATTAATTTCCAAATTATAAGGCGTATAATTAACAATAATTCCCAAATAATAAGGCGTATAATTAATATTATTTTAAAATTAAAATTAATTCACATATCATTGGGCGTATAATGAACATTAATTCCCAAATTATATAATTAACGTTAATTTCCAAATAATAAGGCGTATAATTAATATTAACTCCCAAACAATAAGGGGTATAATTAATATTAAATCCCAAATTATATGGTGTATAATTCATATTAATTTCCAAATCATTGGGCGTAAAATTAATATTAATTTCCAAATTATAAGGCGTATAATTAACATTAATTCCCAAATGATAGGGTGTATAATTAATATTTTTTTTTTATTTATTTATTATTAATTACAATACAAAGTAAATTTATATTCTAATTTTGGGTCCAAGGGTAAACCGGGTGACAAAGACCATATGTTTAGATTTTTGCAGACCAAAGCCTCTGGTGGGAATCGAACCCACAACCCTCACGCTGATAGGCAAGCACGCTACCAACTCGCCTACCGGGGCGCCTGTATAATTAATATTAATTTCTAAATAATAAGGCGTATAATTAATATTAACTCTCAAATAATAAGACGCATAATTAATATTAACTCTCAAATAATAAGACTTATACTTAATATTAATTCCCAAATTATAGGGCGTATACTTAATATTAATTCCCAAATTATAGGGCGTATAATTGATATTAATTACCAAATCATAAGGCGTATAATTAATATTTATTTCCAACTCATAGGGCGTATACTTAATAACAATTCCCAAACAGCTGAGGTGTATTAGAATCATTTCTAAATTTTTACATGGGAGCGTATGATTACTTTTTTTCCCTTAACATTTTGGAAGCAAACACGTCTCCAAGAATGCTCGTATCCGGTGAGGTTTTCGGCTCTGTTGTGGTATCAATCACACAAGATATCCGAATGGCTGCCCGGTTAACAAAACATCAGATATTTTCCAACAGATTTCCTTTAGTAAAATATAGAAATATAATTGGACCACAATGACAAGGCATTACAAACTAATTATTTATTTATTTTCCACGCAGGACTTGCAGATTTTGAGATTTTTCTAGCAGCAGAAGGAAGTTTGTGGGACCATTATTTGATTGTCGCATTTATAAAGGAAATTTAAATTTCTTTGAATAACCAGAGGGCCTTTTGTATGAGGGTACGTAGTTCTCTCAATATTCTATTAAGGAATAGGCGAAGAACTTCCCTTTAAGCAGTGACCTGTAAAATATATGTTTTTTAAAAACTTCTCTATTAAAACAGTCGAAACGGAGGATTGTGTTTTCTTTATCTTCTTCCACAGTTTTCAATTGGTTCACTTTCAGTTGTATGACAAAAATTATCATTTATAATCCAAAGTATTTTTTTTTTTTTAATTCAAATTGTTAGTATTGACAAAGAACCAAATTTACGTAATCGTTGATATTGGTTTTCACAATGTCAGCCGGAAGAGAGCACGCCCCAGTCGCCAGACTGTCCGTGTGTGACGTACATTTGGACAATGTCGAATTTGTGGGGAAACACAAACAAATCATTAAGTTTTGCTCTTAAATGTCAATCCTCCAATGACACGCAAACACTCGCATGCACACGCACACAAACTTTGAAAAAGCTACCAAAACCAACAACAATCCAGCAGCAGGAAAAAGCAGCAGCGGCACCGCAAAAAATGGCCCGTTTGTGTTTTAAATTTTTGTTGTTGTGTTTTTTTTTTCTTTCTTGCTTTCCTTTTTTTCTTCGCATTGACGGATGAATGTGCAGTGAGCAGTGACTGAATGTGTGTTCAAAGGTCAAGGACATTTTGTATGTACACAAAACCGCAATACAGCAACAACAAACAGACACACACAAAAAAAGGTATGACACACAAAACAGCAACAACAAAACATCAACAAATTATAACATCATTTGGTTATTTATAAAAAAAAAACGAATCTGCTTTGTGGCAATCATTGTTGGCATTGTTGTTGGTGCCACAAATAAACAGAGACTGTCCAACAACAACGAAATGATATGAAATGAAAGAAGTAGTGGAGAATAAACGTTTAATCAGTTCTCACTTTTGCACACAATTGAATTGAATTCACAAGAATGTGAGTGTGTGCGTGTGCGAATGTAAGTGATTGTGCGGTGCGAATGGCTTGCCGGTACTTGTGCTGCTGTTGTTGCCACATTTTATTGTTGTTATTGCTCTTTGCCGTTGTTGCTCACATAACATGTGCAACAGCTGTTTCAATACTCGTACATACGAACCGTTCGTTCATCTTTACATTTTGCCCGTTCGTTGTTGTTGTTGTTAATTTTCTCATTTATTACGGCACACAACTACGTATAGCGGTGACTACAGTCATGCATAAATTTACACTGCGCCTCATTTGTATAGGGACTGAAATATATATGTACTGCTATCAGAGGGGCTGTTGATCCTTCGCCACGAAAATTTTTTTGGTTAACATTTTTTTATCATGTTAAATACAAGAAATAGGCAATCCAGAGGACCTTCCTGCTCGTGGTATAAGAGTTTGCATTAAAACGTTTGTCAGCAATTAATTATAACAAAATAGTTGATTTCCGTACGTGGTTACGAATCTGGGTTTGCTTTGGGTGTCATTATGATTGTCCCTTTGTTTAACCATCCTCAGCGCCCGAAAAATATATTGAATCGGCCAATACCAATGTCAGCTAGATCGTCTTGGTCCCTATAGAAGGGCCCAACCAAGATTTAAGAGATTTAATGGCAACTTAACTTCAAGAGAACATATCGCCCATTTCAATAGTGGTATAACTTAAAACATGATTTCTTGAAGAGAAAGTTTGCAAATATAGGAAAATGCCATAGGATTCCCCCAAATAAACGGGAGGCCCTGACATTCTGCTACTTATGTAATGCCAAAATCGTGGCCTGACAAACACTACAGTGTTCTGTTAGCCTTCGAGCTTTAATCAGCTATAGGTTTTTGAAGCTCTGGTGTAGACACCACCTCACCAGGGCCAATCAATCAATTTATTACAATGCTCCATCGTTGGGTATTAATACATTTAAAAGTAATCGATGTTAAACTGCAGTGTTCCGCAACAATCTTCAATGTCACTTTTCATTTCTCAATATTCAACATGTGATATTCACTTTTCGTGTGTCACTTTTCGTTTCTCAATATTCAACATGTGATATCCCCTGCCTCTGACAGTAACGGTCTACGATCACTGGTTTACCGTCTGCTCTGTGAATGGATTTTGAAAGGAAACCCCACTAAGTTTTACTGAAAGTTTTCCACATACATTATAATTTAACGTTTCTGAACACGCCATTTTTTCTATGTATATTTTGTTCACGTTGGGCGCCATTTTTATATAGACTATCAGTCATGGTTTTAGTAACCTAAGCAGAGATTAATATTTTCCTAGAAAGCCAATAAAGTTTTCCACATAAATTACAATTTTACGTACACGTCATTTTTTCCATATGTATTCTGTTCACGTTGGGCGCCATTTCTATCAGTCATGGTCTTAGTAACCTTAGCAGAGATTAATATTTTCCCAATAGTGACTATGGTTACAAAATGTTTGCCAAGAATGAAATGCATGATTTGACTATAAACTTGTCCATGTCCTTAGTCAAGTACAGCGGAGTGTTGTATACACAGACAGACAGCAAGTTCTCACCAGTTGTTTCAATGAGTTCACATGAATGCTACGTTTGGACAGACGCAAGATGTATAACGCAAGACATCATACAATTGCAATATTAAGAGGTAAAAGAATACACACAAAAATAAAATAAAAATATTAACACCAAATAACGTATTATTTGCAAAAGCCCCTTTATGAAGACAATCTCTCTGTCGAGTCCGCACAATGGCATGAAATGTGGTAAAATTTAAACTTGGGAAAATTATGTGTGGCCAAGCAAACAAGGATAATGAATAACAAACAAGCGAACTACAGTACAGATATATGAAACATTTGTTCTGGACAAACATTTCTCGTGGTTCAAAGTTTGATGACCCACAAATTAAATTATTTTCTTGATTTCATAGCAAAACAAAAAAACTTCGCATTCAATTGGACACGGCTAATACAGCTGTATCACTTTCATACCAACTGCCAATTAATCCCACTGTGTTTGCGACAATTAATTGGTGTCGCCAGAAAAAAAATCCTCACACTTTGTGGGATGGCAATAAATTACGGTGGGACAAACAAATCGTTTGTGAAATATGGTTAAATATATTTGTGAAAGATTTCTTTTTATTTTTCGTCACTTCACTGGGAGGCCAAATAAACACTACGTGTGGTACACACAGACATACCACCTTTTATTAATAGATCCACGATGTGTGTGTGTGGTAATTATCTCATACCCGAACTTGACACAATTTTCAAACAACGAAATGAGGGAAAAAAAAAACATAAAATAAAATATTAGTTTTGTTATAACATAAACAGATGCCAGTGAGTAGGTGATATTTTTAGCAGCTGCTCAGTGAAGGGTGAGCAGAAATAACAACGTTTTGGTAAAGAAAAACCAGCAATGTGATAGCAATTATTGGCAAATAGGGATGTTATGTAAGTTTTAAAATTTTAATTTTGTTTTCTTAAAAAAAGTTTACAATTGAAATAAAAGCTTGTGGGGTTTGCAGGATTGGCTTCGGAATACTCAGTGATTCTGAGAATTGTCTGAATAAAGAAACAAATAATTTTCTGAAGTATTCTGTGATTCTGTGAAATGTGACCAACAAATATGGATTTAATTGGGTTGTCCCATAGAAAGGATTGATTCCTGCCATCAAAATTAAAAAAAAAACTGGAAATTCAAAATGTCCCATTGAATACGACGACCAGTAAACTAAAGATAGAGTGGAGCTGGTGCATGCTAAACTAATCGCCTATCTGGAATCTGAATTTAAAATTTTAAAATGCAAAGTTTTTTTTAATTGTTTTTATAGAAAATGCTCACAATTTCTCTGAAAAAAGCTTATACAGTTTCAAAAGTCTAAATCGAGTTTATTGTTGCTATTGTTGCATAGTCTGTCGAACCACCTACAGTTGGGAAATGTGGAATATAAAAACCACATTAGTAAAACATCTCGATTTTAAGAATTCTGGTATTTTGTTATTTACTGAATTTTTAGTTTCTAACGGTGATTGGAAGTTACACTCAATTTAATCCAAAGACCTTACAGAAGGCTGCCGTCCTAAGTCGTTTTCTGAAGCATTAGTTTGGAAGCAAAATTTTAATTTACGAAAGTAAAGTGGCAAAGTAAACATTTAACTATTGCATTTATTGTGTAATTAATTATATTTACCAGAATTCTTACCTAATCAATAATTCTTATCGAACAAAATGTAAAAAAATTATTTCAAATTTTCGGTTAGGCCACATTTTTTTTTCCTTTGTGAACTAGGGTAAATGGCCCTGTGCTTAAGTGGGACACTGAAGACACATTTTTTTCTAAATATTTGTTTTTATAAAAAATAAACAAAAAAAACACTAATAATATTTTTTTTTTGTTAATTACACTGAAGTACAAAAAATCCTTTTTGGTTTTACTTCATAAACTAAAGAGGTTTAATTCAGCAAGGAGTCTAATTTTGGCACTTAATTTTTGTTATTGTTTTATAATATCGACATTTTATTTTACTTCTCACTTTGGTTTCAACGAATAACCACTGTGCATTGATTTGTAAATCATTTTCTAGTAGGCAATGTAAACACTCATTTAGTTTTTTTTTTAATCATCCAACTTTTCTTTGAAAATCTTACCGCTCATTAATTTATATTTCTTAAAATGTTCTTAATCTTTTCCTCCACTCCTGTGTTTATAATAGTTTTCCACAAGATACACTCGCAAATAATTACCAACAAAATTTAAAAAAAAAAAAAAGTTAATACCTTTACAAACAAATCGAACAATTCCCACACAAGTTGTTGCTACGAAATCACACTGATTCGTGTTAGAAACTGACAGCTTAATTAATAAAGCCACTGGTTTTGTATAAAATCGTATTAAACGAATGCACTCACTCACGAGGCGAGTTTCTTTGGCTTTCATGCAGTCAGAGCAGGATTCGAAGAGTTCAGTGTTTCAATTAGAACGTTGACATATGTAATATTTGACCGCTAAATGTACGGGTAAATACCTGAAAGATCTGAGAGTGTGACGTGTTTGTCACCTTTTCTCATTTTTTTTTTTTGGTTTTAGGAAATTTTAAAAGTGTTTTCTTAGTGCTCTTGCCGGCCAAACAAATTAATTAACACTTTCGTTTTGATTGATTTGCAGTTTGGGTGCGGTCTCTGTAATTGTAAATGCTCGCTGCTGTTGTCGAGCTGGACCGAGCTGATCTCTGAGCTGTGCTCATCGACTAGGACACAAATAGAGAATCAATACCATCGGGTTTGTTTTATCACTTTACATTGACTATCAACACAAAATATATTTACAATTATTTCAAATAAATAAATATTTTCTTGTGTAACTGAGCAAATACTAACCGAACGACTAAAACTGAAACTAACACACATTCACACACACACACACACAAAAATGTGCCAATTCACGAATGCAGTGTTTGGCATTTGTTGCAATGTAATGCACAAATCACATCACAGAAAAAACAATGAGAAAGTCAAGGAAGGGATGACAAGAACGAACATCATGGGTTTTTAATTATAAGCAACTATTTGGTTTATCGGATGATCGTCTGGAAAGTGTTTTGTGTGGTCGCAAATGTTAGTTAGGATGATATCAGCAATAAACAGCTTGCTGTAGATCAACAAAGAGGAAACTTTGTGTTCGATTTATACGATTGTCTGAGTTGCTTTGTAAAACAAAAACATATAGCGAACTGTGGGGCATTGAAAAGAAATTTCGCAAAAAACCCTTTTAGTGGAGCATTGAATTGTGTAAATTGTACAATGCTGGTAGAAGTAATGATTACTTTAATTTAAATTTAAAACATGGAAATACCGCCCAACGTGGTTTTATAAAAAATCAAAACAGTGAAATGGCGCCCAACGTGGTTTAATAAAAATTAAAGCATTGAACGTGGTTTTTTAAAAACTAATTCATTCAAATGGCGACCAACGTAGTTTAATAAAAATTAAAACATTGAATGGCTCCCAATGGGTTTAATACAAATTTAAATTTTGAAATGGCGTCCAACGTGGTTTTATAAAAAAAGAACATTGAAATGGCGCCCAAAGTGTTTTTTTTAATTAAAAAATTGAAATGGCTCCCAAAAAATTAAAACAATAAAATGGCGCCCAACGTGGTTTAATGAAAATTAATACATTGAAATGGCGCCCAACTTGGTTTTATAACAATTAAAACCTTGAAATGGCGTCCAATGGGATTTTTTAAAAATTGAAACTGGACAATGCTGTTAGAAGTAATTATTATTCTTATTTAAATTTAAAACATGAAAATATTGCCCAACGTGGTTTAATAAAAATTAAAACATTGAATGGCTCCCAACGTGGTTTAATACAAATTTAAATTTTGAAATGGCGTCCAACGTGGTTTTATAAAAAAAGAACATTGAAATGGCGCCCAAAGTGTTTTTTTTTTAATTAAAACATTGAAATGGCTCCCAAGGTGGTTTTTTAAAAAGTAAAAATTTAAACCAATGCGATTTTTACAAATTAAAAATTTAAACCAACGCGGTTTTTAAAAATTAAAACATTCAAATGGCGACCAACGCGGTTTAATAAAAATTAAAACATTGAATGGCTCCCAACGTGGTTTAATACAAATTTAAATTTTGAAATGGCGCTCAACGTGGGTTTTTAAATATGAAAACATTGAAATGGCTCCCAACGTGGTTTTTTAAAAACTAAAACATTCAAATGGCGACCAACGTGGTCTCATGTATTTCATACCTTCTGCATCCGTACAGCTCTGACCATATGCCGAGTCACGTTTTCTTTTCGAAATCTTCAAAACACACACAAGCCACGAACGTCTTTATAATTGTAACATTGAATTATTTGAAAATGGACAAAAAATATACACATCCACACTCTCTCGACATTCATGGCATAAGCGACCACAGTTCTTAACAAACGGTTTTCATTTGTTACCAACAAAGCTTTTAGTTGGTTTCCCGTTTCCTGCCAGAGCATTATACGGCTAATGACGTTGCCTTGCAAAGGATCCCTCCCGAAAAAACAAATGCGAACTGTTCTTTTTCCTGTCGTTGTAACCTTTTAGGAAATGCAAACAATTTGCATATCAAATTATAGACACTTTCCGGCTTCTGTCGCCCGCACCCGCACCCTCATTTCATTTCAGTTGTTTTCCTTTCCTGCCGTTCGTTAAGGATGATAATGCCCATAAAAACGCAGTCATAGTTCAACAAACATAATTTTCGCATAATGCATTTGTTTGGCTGTTGTTTGGGTCTTTGCAATGGAAACAACGGAGGAAAAGAAGCACAAAACAAAAAAGGAAGAACAACAAATAAAGGAAAAAATAGAACAAATGGAAAAATGCCATGGGAGGGGTGTTTCGTTATATTGCACTGAGCTGAACTACTTTTGGCAGTCGTATACTATTACACTAGTTTACAAAATGCATTGTGGATGTCATGCTAGGCACCATTTTGCTTTTAACAATTCTTGGTTTGCCATAATTATGGCAGTGGCAAATGTTTAAAGATTCTTTTATTGTCTTTTTTTTTAGCTGTGAATGACAATCAAAGCTTTTCGAAGCAACTTATGAAGTCTGTGGACATTCTTATGGCCACGAATTTGTTTCTATTTTCTTTATAATTTTTTATTATTTTTGACAGGGAAATCCTTTTTTCTTCTCTAAAATTCAAAGAAAAGTCACACAAAAGATATTTCAATATGTCTTGTTTGAATTATTACGCCTTTAAAATCTGTAGGCTAGTGTAAGAGGAGCAAATACTGACATAATACCCATACAACATCCTGCTGCGTCTGTGTGTGTGTGTGTGTGCTAATGATGGAAAGGCTGACAACAAAGCGTCTTACTGGCGTCATTCATGGCGTGTTGCACGAATGGACAAACAAGAAAGCAACACCAATATGCACACACGACCAGTGGGCTTGGATGGTTTGGATAAATGGATGGATGGATGGCTGACGGTTGAATGGCTACAGCTCTGGCTGGGGTGGTGGGTATGGTCGATTGTTATTTTGCCTGCCTGTAAGACGGACGCGCTTTGCTAAATGGATAACGACGAAACATTATATCAAATACTGTACACACACACACACATAGTACAAGTGGCAACAATGATGTTGGCCCAAAAGAAAGAAGACAACAAATACGTGACTCACGCGACTCACCAACAACACTCTCCCTCTTCACAACCGCAAAAACGGTGTCTTGGGGGCCTGCCACACCAGCAGCAGTAACTTTTTTTTTTTGTTTGTTTTGTTTCATTCACAAAAATTGTAACCGTGTAATGGTAACAATACAAGAGAGAACCAGTGAGAAAAAGAGAAGAGAGAGCGACCTAGACATGGAGACGGAAATGAAAGAGCCAGAGTGAAAGAAAGAGAAATTATTTGGAGAGTTGTGCTAACTTTTCATATTTGGGGAAAAAGTAAGAGCCACGAAGAGCCAGAAAACAGAGAGCGTCAATGTCTATTGGTGTGTGCCTAAGAAAAGTCACGTGATGAGGAAAACTTAATGACAATTTGCACATGCGACTCGACCATAAACACGGGGACTCTGTCATCGTCATAATAGAAAAAAAGCTTTGTTTGTCTGCCCCCTAATGGGAGACAGGAAAGTGTATCTAATTTTTATCAGCGAATGTGTGTGGGTGTGTAGGGGCTGCTTTTTTTGGACTTTTAATAGACGCCACTTTATGTGTTTGCAGTGTATGTGGCTCTTGTTGTTGTTTTCGTTTTTAATCTCTGTGTTGTACTTTTCATGTTGACGTTCTTTTGGTTGAGGCAGAGCGAACAAAATCATTTTATTTTCATTGGCACTTCAGACTACTCGGACTTTTCGGTGATAAGAACTGTCAACTCAAAAGAAAAAGACAAAAATTGCTTGATATTGGTTAGGTTAACGTTGTTTCTTGTTCTCATTTCTGCTGTTACCACAAAAATCAGGTCAATGATATAAAACCCTATGACAGTAAAACAAACAAACGAAAATGAAATTGAAAAAAAAAATCGGACAAAAGAAAAAGACGGAAAAGTGGTAAACAAAAATCTTAATCGTCTTTTAGTGCAACGAATGTTTACACATAATTTGGTGAGTGACGGGCAGGACGGTGGTGGGAAGGTCTGAAGAGGTGGTGGCGGTGATTGGCTACAGGTTGTCAGAAGTCTTGCGCGACGGTAATAAAACTTGCACGTGTGATTTTATTAAACACATAGTACACACATACGTATGTACGAATGTACATACCGCAGACTAATACGTACAGTCTTATGTAGTTACAGATGTCTGAACATATTACGGGCATTTTTCGTAAATATCACATGACAGTTGATTACATGAAGCTGAAAATATGCCTACAAATATAAAAAACAGTAAATTTTCCAACGTGAATACATTTCACAGTTGCCAACTCACATTTTTGAGTGCATCATAAATGGAAAATTATAAAAACTTTATAATAATAAAAACTTTATAATAATTTAATTTAATTAAATTTAATTATAAATTAAATAAATTAAATAAATTAAATAAATTAAATAAATTAAATAAATTAAATTAAATAAATTAAATAAATTAAATAAATTAAATAAATTAAATAAATTAAATAAATTAAATAAATTAAAGAAATTAAAGAAAT
This sequence comes from Hydrotaea cyrtoneurina, assembly GCA_958296145.1. Lineage (NCBI taxonomy): Eukaryota > Metazoa > Arthropoda > Insecta > Diptera > Muscidae > Hydrotaea > Hydrotaea cyrtoneurina. The sequence goes on from OY282512.1 coordinate 146,246,074, forward strand.
TAAAGAAATTAAAGAAATTAAAGAAATTAAAGAAATTAAAGAAATTAAAGAAATTAAATAAATTAAATAAATTAAATAAATTAAATAAATTAAATAAATTAAATAAATTAAATAAATTAAATAAATTAAATAAATTAAATAAATTAAATAAATTAAATAAATTAAATAAATTAAATAAATTAAATAAATTAAATAAATTAAATAAATTAAATAAATTAAATAAATTAAATAAATTAAATAAATTAAATAAATTAAATAAATTAAATAAATTAAATAAATTAAATAAATTAAATAAATTAAATAAATTAAATAAATTAAATAAATTAAATAAATTAAATAAATTAAATAAATTAAATAAATTAAATAAATTAAATAAATTAAATAAATTAAATAAATTAAATAAATTAAATAAATTAAATAAATTAAATAAATTAAATAAATTAAATAAATTAAATAAATTAAATAAATTAAATAAATTAAATAAATTAAATAAATTAAATAAATTAAATAAATTAAATAAATTAAATAAATTAAATAAATTAAATAAATTAAATAAATTAAATAAATTAAATAAATTAAATAAATTAAATAAATTAAATAAATTAAATAAATTAAATAAATTAAATAAATTAAATAAATTAAATAAATTAAATAAATTAAATAAATTAAATAAATTAAATAAATTAAATAAATTAAATAAATTAAATAAATTAAATAAATTAAATAAATTAAATAAATTAAATAAATTAAATAAATTAAATAAATTAAATAAATTAAATAAATTAAATAAATTAAATAAATTAAATAAATTAAATAAATTAAATAAATTAAATAAATTAAATAAATTAAATAAATTAAATAAATTAAATAAATTAAATAAATTAAATAAATTAAATAAATTAAATAAATTAAATAAATTAAATAAATTAAATAAATTAAATAAATTAAATAAATTAAATAAATTAAATAAATTAAATAAATTAAATAAATTAAATAAATTAAATAAATTAAATAAATTAAATAAATTAAATAAATTAAATAAATTAAATAAATTAAATAAATTAAATAAATTAAATAAATTAAATAAATTAAATAAATTAAATAAATTAAATAAATTAAATAAATTAAATAAATTAAATAAATTAAATAAATTAAATAAATTAAATAAATTAAATAAATTAAATAAATTAAATAAATTAAATAAATTAAATAAATTAAATAAATTAAATAAATTAAATAAATTAAATAAATTAAATAAATTAAATAAATTAAATAAATTAAATAAATTAAATAAATTAAATAAATTAAATAAATTAAATAAATTAAATAAATTAAATAAATTAAATAAATTAAATAAATTAAATAAATTAAATAAATTAAATAAATTAAATAAATTAAATAAATTAAATAAATTAAATAAATTAAATAAATTAAATAAATTAAATAAATTAAATAAATTAAATAAATTAAATAAATTAAATAAATTAAATAAATTAAATAAATTAAATAAATTAAATAAATTAAATAAATTAAATAAATTAAATAAATTAAATAAATTAAATAAATTAAATAAATTAAATAAATTAAATAAATTAAATAAATTAAATAAATTAAATAAATTAAATAAATTAAATAAATTAAATAAATTAAATAAATTAAATAAATTAAATAAATTAAATAAATTAAAGAAATTAAAGAAATTAAAGAAATTAAAGAAATTAAAGAAATTAAAGAAATTAAAGAAATTAAAGAAATTAAAGAAATTAAAGAAATTAAAGAAATTAAAAAACCAAAGAATCAAGCAACATTCAAAAACGTCCAAAGAAAAAAAATATTTTTCTGAAATGTGTCCTCCTCATTTTGTAAATTATTCTAATTTTGAATATAAAACTATTTAAATTTGGCAATTAAATAAAATGTAAATTAATTTATATTCCAAAACTTGTCTGCAATATAAAATTCAATAAAAAAAAACAAACCAGAAGTTTTTCCCATTAAAAATAGAGCGCATAATTTTGTAACATTGTTTTCAATGGCCTAAAATTTAAATATAAAACAAAAAGTTTTATATTTAAATGTTCTACTCGAAATTTTAGACGAAATTATACATTTTGCTTTGGGACTTTGAACCCATTCCATATCATATTCCATTACTTTGCGATCAGGTCATAACTGTCGTTCTTTGTTGATTTCCGGGTTTGAAACAATCATCGTTTTAAAACATGTGATTTTAAAATGTCATTTTAATGTTACCACCATTTTACTCGGCTCACACAGAAGATCTCGAAGAAATGTCGTAAACAAATAATGGGGATTTTTTTATTTCAGAAACGGAAAAAAGCAAAGCAAACCAATGATCGTGGTGGGAATACCATTCCACATTCTAAACATGTGTGCAAACTTTGTTTAACGTTCAACAACAACAAAAAAGGAATATAAATTAAATTTATCTTTATGAATTTTTTGTTTTACATATAGAAAACCATTAACTGCTTACAGGTAGACAGATCTATTTTTATTTTACTTGACTCGACAGACGGACAGATTTAAATTCAAATTATAGTCAAATTTATGTACATGCATAAATAAAATGAATAAAAATGAATCATGTCCAATCTATTTGAATTCACAAATATTTGACCATTATTGTGTGAGCACTAACCCCTTTCGAACCGGTTCGCTTACACTGTATATCCACGTGCTAATGTGACTTTACATGTGAAAAGAGAAAATGTTTGAATTCTTTTGAAATCAAAATTGGGAAAATGGCGAAGAGTGAAACCTTAGTTTTGTTTTTCGGTGGGAAAGTCAAATTATGCCATGTAACATGCAAATGATTGGTAGCCATAATTAATTTGTCGGCACATATCAAAACAAACTTTCTCTTTCTGTTATATTTCCAATAAACTATTTAATCCAATATATTCAACAGACTCACTGATTATGAAGATGAAATTTCAAATCCACGGTTTATTACCTGAAAGCGAGAGGAAAAAAAATATTTATTAGAGAAATGCTTTAAATAATATTTTTAAAAATTACATAAATATGAATTAATATTAAAATATTGCAACATGTTTTCTAAGGTTTCAGTAATTAATATTTTAATAGTTAATAAGTCTATGTGCCTATCCCTTCCCAAGGCAATCTGTTCATATGTGTCAAATAGAATATCAACACGCCAACGCTATCCATAGAAATTATAATACGACTGATATCAAAACGTGAGTAATGGCGAATTTTCCATTGAATTCAATTCTATGTTAAAAGCAAATTTGTACTACCTCTGTGGTCTAGATGGCGCTTTTAGAATAATTTATATATCCAAAGACTTATCTCGATTTCAAACTGTCTTTTAAGTCGGCACGCCATCTACCTCTCAATTGAGATATAAATCATAATGCGGGAAAGTATCCGGGAAATTACAATTTACGAAATAGAGTTGGCCTAAATATATTATATATAAGAGCCTAAATTATAAATTTTCAACGCGACTTTGTTCAAAATATTTAGCCCATGTCCACTGTTCGACATTTCGATTAACATCACTTGGGGTATTCAAAATATGATAGGGTTAAAGTCTGTAGATAATTTAAGAATTAGTTGGCAGTTTAATGTTCAGTATTTTGTATCGACCTTTTTTCAATTATATTGAATTTAGATTTTTTTTTAACGAGTTTAAGAGTACGACAACTTCTGATGAAGAAGAAACACCTACGTTTTATTGTGTGTGTTTTATTTATTTGTTAATGTGGTTCTTCAAAGAAGAACATAATATTGGAGAAATAAATTAAATACAAATTTTGGACTTTGAGCTTGAACTCATTAAAAAAATTCTAAATTCAATATGAGTTGGCAATTTCAAATTCTGCTACTGAACTTATTGTCAGGGAGGTAGATTGCGGCACCCATTCGAGCGCCATCTATATCTCAACTGAGAGAGTCAAAACCGGGGATTATCATTATTTATTATTTCTGGGGTCTGATGTGGTGTGACAGACAGCGTGGGTGACTATCACCCACGAAAATCTGGTTCTAACACCTGACCTCGTAAATATTACAACTTCTCTACAATTAATTAAAAAATATTCCCTACGCAGTTCACAGATTTCAGAAAAGTTCCCCTTTGTGTTGATGAATGCTGGTGTTATTTAGATTTCTCCAATACTTAAAAGCCGGCCCTCGCTATTAAAGTGACATATACTCAATTGTTTGTAAGGCAAACAAAAATCACACTCAATTATATACTTTAGTATTGGGATTTCCATGGCTCTGCTCAAATCCCTAATTGTTAATTATGGCCTACCATAAATATTCCTTATACTCCTCCATGACGCCGGCAAAGGCCCGGCTCACACTGCCCAATTGATCGCCACCACCAACATCAACACCATAAAATAGTTTCAAAAGTTTTGTCGGTACAGTTTTTTTTTTTTTTTGGTTCGGTCGTGTTGTTTTTAAGTAGCGTGACTATTTGTTTATGTGCGTTGCGTTTATCTCTCTCGCTCTCTCTCTGTTTCTAGGGTAAACATGAGATTCCTTTTTGAGTAGGCAGCCGTCGTAGTAGGCTTTAAACAAATACATTTTTTTTTTTTGTAATTACACTTAAAGCTGTTGTTTTTGTTGGTGGTTGTGTACGAACAGGCGGAGGACCGGCAGAGGCACACACACATACGTCAACACATCCGTTTGGCTGGCCGACCATCGCCACACCCCCTTTATTATGATTAGGTCTTTTATATGTAATTACAATAGTAGAGTTTGTTGTTGTTGTCGTTGTAGTGACTTGTTCAGAAACAAAATGAAAATAAACTACAAGTAGTTCTTGTTTTTAATTTATTACGCTATGATTTGTTTTGGGTTACACCCGAAAAAAAAAACAATTGTTACAAAAATTTAAATTCATACCAAAAACCTTCAAAGTAGAATATGACGAATGTTTTAAACTAGAGCTGATATCTCGGCGAAGGAGAGTATTTTAGAAGAAAATGTATGAAGTAAACCGAAATTGAGGCCATTAATTGACCACTAACTCCATGCCTGACTGAACTTAAAGTTAAAATTGTGAATTTGAATTTAAAAAAAAATTCAAATCATTCGCAATAATTTTCTAAATCCTTGAGAAATTTTCTGAAGCCATGACACATTTTCACGCTTTTCTCTGTGAGTGTAACCAAACTACTCAGATAGAAAGGGCAACAGTTTTGTGTGACCCCTTGAGTGGTGTGGACGCTGTAGTCGTCGTCGTGCTGTCTCTGCTTTGTTTTGTCCGTACGAATATTTATTTTTATTGTAACAATTTATGAACACTTTCTCGGGGACTAATTTAATTTATTATTTATTTTAACATTAATTGTAGAGCATTCGTTGTTGTTGTCATCCTTTGTATGTGAGTGTTTGAGTTCACGTGTGGGTTTTTCAAGCGGTTTTGTTTTCAAAGCGCTTGATGTTTCTTGGGTACAACCGAAACTAATTGTTAACGACAAAAATAGTTGCTAGAAGGGACATTTCTTAAAATGCCTATTTTAAATTGTGTTTTAGAGGGATTCTTCGAAAAACGGTTCGGATTTGAAATTAAGTTCAGATATTTCACTTGCAGGTCCATGGACGTTTTTTTACGAAAGTTATCGCTTATCAGAGGGTTAAGAGGGTATCTTGCAAAAGCATCTTTTAAGTAACTCATCAGAAGTTACTTTTGAAAACTATGGTTTTGTATCTTCTCCCAAACGTCCACCCCACTATCGATCACATTAACCCACACTGCTTCATACTCAATTTTGGGAAATTATAAAAATAGCGTTTTCTTTATCATTTGAATTTGGCGCCAACTCTTCATCCCCATTCACATTCGAAATATCCTTATCAATGACTTCGTTATCTACATTGTCGTTTACATTCATTGAAAGTACAGACATTTCGATAAGAAAATTTTTGATAATACAATGTTGGACTATAAATCGTCAGATAAATGGTGTGAACGGCACCATATTTTTACAGTATTTTCATGTTCTGGTGAACTAATTAGAAACATGTAATCGATCGATAACTTTTCTATCGTATGAATTGTTTATACTAAATTATTTAATTTATTGGTCTATTGGCAAAAACGTTTTGAATGTATTTATAATAGTCGTATAACACTGAAAAAGTTGCCTCTACCATTCGAATATCTTACAATTGCAATGACGTATAGATGGAGTAAATCGATGGAGTATTTTCGCTTTTATTTTCAATTGAGTGAAAGACCCTTCTGGGCGGCAATTTTAAGAAGCCTACTGGAATCAATTACACTGTTCTGCAAGAAAATTCTCCAGTGATCCTTATGTAAAATGATCTCCGTGTATGTACATAAAACATCAGTGAGTTTTATCTAAAGTTCAGTGGGTTTTATCTAAAGGAGCGCTCAAAAGTTAATTCTTGCACAACAGTGTTATTTGTGTTCAGTGTCTGTTCGCCCATCATTATTTGCATTGCTAGACTTTAGTAAATTTTATTAGAAAAGTAGTTGCATTTACCATTCTCATTTTATATTCTTTTGACTTGTATTTTGTCAAAATTCCAAGTTTTGGTGAAACTGTAGAGACAATGTGACTTCGGTTAATATGTGTGCCAGTGGAACTTGTTTACAAAAAGTGAACACACATATTCTCTAGTTTTTCTCAGTGGGCCCTTCTCGGCATACGAGTGTCAATTCATTCTTTAGTTAACTTTTGTCTAAAGTCTATTTGTTAAGAAAAATTTTATGAAAATTGTTTTTTATATTCTTATACATTTTTCTTAACAACTCTATGTTAAATTTGTATGAATACGGGGATATACAACTTCCAATGGGTAAAAGCACAAAATTCAAATTTGTTCAGTTTGTTTTTCTCTATCAAAAATGAATGTCGCCTTTTCTACAGAAATCAACCGCAGCATGCACGTAATGTCCAGATATTCACAAAAAACAAGTATGCAAAATGTACAATTGCATTCAAAACTATTCATACAAACGAATTTGTATTAATCACTTTTATTATTTTTTATTTTAATATTTTTTTTTTGTATCCATGCCATTGAGAGTCATTAAGGTGTTTTCACCTGTAATTAATGAAATTGCCAGGAAAAAAAAAGTTTCCTCTATTTCTAGTCAGGTGCTTTTGGACTTCGGTTGGCTGGACAGTGATGGCGACGACAACTGCTGCAACGACTAACGCGATGATGAAGACGATTATGATGATGATGATGCGATGCAGTGCGATTGACGTAATAGAAATTCAAAGTCATCAACTTCTGCATTTTACATTTCTATCATCATAATTGCCGTCATCATCGCAGACGAACGGGGCTGGCAAATCCAACAGGGTGTGGGGTGTGCAAGAGTCTGTGTCTGTTCCATACACGTCCGTTTGTCCGTCCATCAGTCGGCGCATAATGATTACAAATAACCACGATGACGAATATGTATTTATTGCATATAATTGCGTACATTGTTGGCGTTTCTTCACAAAACTCGAAGACGCCAACAAAAAAGAAGAAGAAGAAGCAGTACGAAAAAAGAAACCCCAACGCAACGTAACGTAACGCATCTTAAGTATGAGGCTTTGTTGTTCTCTCTAATGTTTGGTATTCAAGCGTCGACTATTCAATCTTTGTTTTTTTTTTTTTTGGTTACAGATTTCAATCTATAGATACATTTGTATCTGAACCTGCCTCTGGGGGGTTTTCTTTTTTTTTTGGGGGGGCTTTACGTAACATTGTATTTATGTGATACAATGTCTGTATATATATGTACGTATAATTGTATTTGGTCTGTGTTATATATTTTTAATGTGATAATGAATGAATGGCACGCGTGATATTGTGGAATTATGAACGAATTGTATTGTGCCCCTCTGGTATTTTAATAACTCACTTCATATCATATTTTAAGTAGTTTTAAATTACACACATTTTAGGGGGGGTGTGGTGTTGTCTGGGCTTTGGACTTAATAGCATTTCAATGGAGTAGCAACAAGTGCGTAACAAACGTGACAATTGTACTCTTCCATTGGTCAATCAAATGACTCCTAAAATAAAGTATTGATAATTTTAAAATTAACTACTACGATTACATAAAACATTGTCGAAGGACTAGATCTAATGCTGATTTAGTTTGTACAACAAAGTACAATTTGTTCTGCATTTCGGTGTTCTTTTCTGAAACAGTGGACTTTTTTTAGTCTCTCCAGTCGACGGTGTACAACGTTACACCCTAAAACAGCCCAATTTTGATGTGTTATCATTTCTAAAACACCGAAAACAAATTCAATGCAATGCCCAGGAAATTAGGGTATCGGAAGGAGGAAAAGAGGGAGTAGTGTCTGTTGACATTTGTTTTGAATTTTAGAATGTCACAACTGGCAGAAAACACACTTGGTGGAAGAGTAATCCACATACGAACGGTTCGGCTGAAGACCGAATTTTTTCTACAGTGCGTCGTCCGATCATCCGGCCACTTGACAATGAATGGATAAGACTTCCTGGAAAGCCGCGTATTCCGACTAAATGTTCCAACATCAGGGACAAGACGAGGGATATCTGTGGAGCAGATACCGTTTAAATATCTATAGCACAGCAATATAATACAACCCACATTTCGGTGATGCTGAGGGGAAACAATACAGTTGGATACCCTACTATCCCCTAACATCACCAACGCTCTTCTCTGTATACGATTCAAAAGCTGCAACGATGTCTTTGGAGCTCCTGCCCACATATGCGAGGAATACATTCCATTTACAAATCAAATTAAATTAAATTTTTTTCAAATTTCACAATCTGAAAATGGTGCAAATTTTTAATGGGAATCAAGTACAACTTTTGTGCAATAACTAAAAAACAAGAAAAAATATTTTTTTTTCTCCAAGAAAATGGAAAAAAAAATACGAAAAGTAGCCAACTTTGGAGGAATTTCTAAAGTAAATCGAATTAACCGATTAGGAAAGTTTATGTCTTCAAGTAATCTCTCAGTCCTGGACTACAAAATATCGCTCATTTACTTGAATAGTGGCATAACTCAAAATAGGATTTTTTCAGGAGAGCCGTTTAAAATCGTCAATTTCGTCGTACTGTTCAAGTATAGAAAAAGAACTACAGGCTATTTCAATAATTTGGAGACCTGTCATATGAATGCACAATACTCAGTAGAACAAAAGCCAATTTAAATTAGAGATTTACAGCTTTTCCAAGAGCAAAAATATATAAAGTGAATTTTGAATTATGCCACTATTCAAGTAAATGAGCGATATGTATAACAGAACATAAAAATGTTTACTAGTTCAAAAGTTGTCGACTTTTGGCCGACAGAAATTGATTCTGGACAACTGTGCGCTATTGTTCTTAACCTGGATTGTTCGACTACTGACTCTCTCACTTCAAAAAAAAATTATGATGAATTACTTCTGACGTCATCTAAACTGCGTATATTTGTAACTTTTTAAACTCTCGAGAATGGGGAATTTTATGTTATGAAAAATGTGTGAAAATTGTTTTTGTATTACGAAGGTAGACCTTTAATTAAAGATCCAATTTAAATGTAATAAGATCCCCAGATCAGGAATGCTTCCCAAACTATTTTGTGAGGCGCTAATGGCAAGGGTTACAGATAATCTAAAAATGAATTTTTCAAAATTTATTTCAACAATATCGGACGAGCCGTTTTCAAATTAAATGGAAAACAATTTTAATTTCTTTAAAAACTCATAACACCGTGTTACACACATTCTGTCCTATGAACCAAATTTACTTTTTCGGAAAGGGGATAAAAAATAAAAATACACGTGTATCGGCGATTTTCATGTACACGTCAGATTTTTTTTTTTAAAAAAAAAATAGATTTTTATCAATTCTCAGATTTTCCCAAATTTTTTTTTTACATGAAAATCTGAAAATAAATCTGAAGTGACAGCTATCGAAATACCGGATGATTCAAAATAACACTTCTTGTTGGATAACCCTGGCATTTCAATCAAAATTAGCCTATGAACTTTTAACTTATTTGTTTTTTTTAAACAAATCCCATTTATGACCGCCAAACAACCACCTGTCTCAATTTCATTTAGATGTCATAAATTGTTAATAAAACAGTGAACTGTTTAGTATTTGTTTAGCACTTTAAATTTCCGACACTTAATCCAGATAATGCCAGCGCGTTGTCTTACAGATTTATTTTAACAAACAAAAATTTCCCAACATTGCGAAGGAAAATGACACAGACCCGCCAGAAGTGATAAGATAACATGAGAAATCAAATAAATCTGAAAGGTTGAAATTGTCCTCCACACCAAGAAAATATTCGACTGCAAGTTCTAGAATATTTCGCAGGCGAACCCTCAGTAAGCTGTTTGTGTAAGTCGTAACCAATTAAATAATTATTTCAAGTCGTTACTCTGGCATTCATTGAAAATATGTTTTGTATTTAAGCTTAATTTAATTATTTGTTTCAATTAAAACGGTGCAACTAATTAAAATTTGTTTTTTTTTTGTGTCTGTGTTATTGTAATTATTTCATGTTTGCAATTACCAAGAACAATATCGTTAATGTTAACTAACGTCTGCCGTGGCATTATCGTAAAATAAAAGGTCAGCCAACTAATCGGGAGGTGATCATTAGTTGCGGATATAATCTACACTTTGTTGTAGTTATAAAATTGGCGGCATTAAATTATAATTCGATTTGGCATTAATACTAAACTGGGTAGACATTACATCAGGCATCGTATAGTATGGAAAACGAAATGATAATTAAAAAATAGCTACATAAGTTCGTTTCAATTATCATATATTAGGTGGCATAAGGTGTTTTAATTTTACATTAACATTAAATTAAAACGAAAGATAAAGGGCCGGTTTTTGTTTGGTGATTTCAAAAGGTGTTTGTATATGGATTTCACAATTATCGGCGACGGCTGTGTTGAAACAGAAAGTCTGACAAAATATTTGTCGTTCATTTAAATATTGACTAAATTTTGTTGTGCTGTAACAACATATTTCCATGTCTTTTCGCTCCACTTCAAATTGATTTTCATTAATAAGAAATTCAAATTATTTAATACTCCATCATAACCACAAAATATTTAAATATGTATTGCATAAAAACTTTGAAACATTCCAGCGACAAAAAAGACAAAACGACCACTTTGTTAATTTTTAATTAATAGGTAACAACACAAACCCCCTCCCCATCCGCCCCAACCGTCCGTCACCTGATGAAAGTCCAAACGAACGGCGGCCTAAACTGACATAAATGAATTAATACACATAGGAAGTCTAAGGGGCGGAGACGGCCGACGAGGATGATAAAGAAGAAGTCGAAAAACTACTGACATAAATTCAATGAACGTAAAATGACAACAACAAAAACAAACCCAAAAAAAAAAAATACAAAAAAAAACAGTAAAAGTACTCAAAGAGAAAGAACGAAACGAACCTACGACGAATGAACTCTACTTAGGTTTTCCGCTTGTTATGGTTAATTTGTATGGTCTTCATGTCATTTCTGTAGTCATCAGATTATTACAAAACCAATTTTCAAATTCTGCATTTAGACGTTGTAGTTGGTGGGCGCTGTGCAGCACAAAGGTACTAAGTCAACAGTTTCACACACATTTTGCAATAATCACATGACATTGCTGTTACTTTTTGTTAGATCTCTTCGCTAGGGTCAAACTAGGATCCCAACAAAGTTTAACAGAGAGGACGATTTAAAACTTTGGCCAAGGCTCCGTTTGTCCATCAAACCGAACGACCAGCTTGTTGAAACATGATTAACACATATTTATACACTCCATCATAGGATGGAGTATATACTAAGTTTGTCATTCCGTTTGCAACACCTCGAAAGAGTGATCTGCGACCCTATAAAGTATATATATTATTGGTCAGTGAAACATTCTAAGACATTCTAGCGATGTCCGTCTGTCCGTCCGTCCGTCCGTCCGTCCGTCTGTTGTCTGTTGAAATCACGATAGAGTGCGAACGACCAACGCTAAAAAGCTGAAATTTTGTAGGAAGATGTTTTTTGCCCATAAGCAGGTTAAGTTCGAGAATGGGCCATATCGGACCAAAGGGGAAAAAGTTCCCCTTTACGGGACTAAATATATTCTGGCCATAATCAAATTTTTCAAATATTTTTTTTCACTACATCTAAATTCTAAGTTGATAGAATTTATAGATGGGGAAAAAAACCCCAAAAATGGGCGTGCTCATGGGTTCCGTGGACCCTTGGGGCCCAAAAAAGGGCCCATGATAAACATGCGCATATGGGTATCGAAGTGCAACGAAATTTACTCACGAACCCAAATATGCCTTTATTTTCATGATTTGCCTAAATTTTTTGATCCAGTTTCTGGGACTATCGGGTCACCAGCGGCCCAAAAACCGTCCCTTGACAAACATTGACATATGGGTATCGAAATGCAACGAAATTTTCTCGCGAACCCAAATATGCATTTATTTTCATGATTTGGATAAAATTTGTGATCGGGTTCCTGGGACTATCGGGTCACTTATTTATTTGACTTTTTAAGGATCCATGATGGAGGGTATATAAGATTCGGCCCGGCCGAACTTACTATTTGTCCACTTGTTTACTCTAAGGGTGTCTCGTTGTCGGTCTGATTTGATCGCCCACGACGTAAAAGAATTATAAGTGCAGTCCCAAATCAAGCCAGATTTAACGACATCTCTCCCATGCTCATAACACCGTGTTACACACATTCTGTCCTATGAACCAAATGTACTTTTTTGGATGGGGATAAAAAATAAAAATACACGTGTATCGGCGATTTTCATGAACACGTCAGAATTTTTTTTTTTTAAGTTTGAAGTGTAAAGCTCATAGTGGCCTGTGTGAAAGCATTTCGACCAATTTTTAACCCTTTTTCAGTGATCCAATCGAGCTGATTTTTGGCAGGCAGACTCGTGGAAATGTCTGTATCACGTAATTTTTTTTAAAAAATAGATTTTTATCAATTCTCAGATTTTCCTAAATTTTTTTTTTTAAATGTTTACCTTTTATTTTAGGGTTTCAGTTCAAAAAACATTTTTTTTTCGTAACACTTAAGTAGTTTAAAAATTTGGAGTCTCTTCAAGTTATGCTAAGAAAAGTGAAAAAAATATTTTTTTTTTCAAAAATAATAAAAATTGGGGAAAATCTGCGAATTGATAAAAATTTTTTTAAAAAATTTGACGTGATACAGACATTTCCACGAGTCTGCTTTATACTTCAAACTTAAAAAAAAAAAATTCTGACGTGTAGGTACATGAAAATCGCCGATACACGTGAATTTTTATTTTTTTCCTCTTTCTAAATCTATTTTTTGTTTTCTAGTGTTTGTTTTGAAGCATAAATAAAGTTTGATATTTTATAAAAAAAGGTGTCCTGAGTTCGAATCCCATATTATTTTCCACTTTACGAAATTCTTTTGTCGGTGCCATATGGCATCGCCGGCTATGAATGGGTTAAATTACTACAAGTTTGCTTACTCAGGGTTGTGCAAATAGATAAGCTTATTATCTTTAATTGTGGGCGTGGTTACATCGTTTGCTTAGATGTTCGTTGGTTAATATCAAAAAAATATCACATATAATCGTTTTGTGATTAGTGAAAAAAACTAGTCACAAGTGAATTAATATGAATCTTTGATCAAAACAGCTGATATTTAATAAGAATTTAGTGAATTCCTTAAAATGCGCCATATTTTGATCCATCTACCTAATTGATGTTCCAATAGTCCTCTTGTTTTGCCCTGATGACCGATTATGTTGAAGGCTAATGCTCTTTCTTATAATTCTTTACAAACCATGTTTGTTTTCAGTTAAAGAAAAGCTTTTGGTTATTTTTGATTTTTAAATTAATTATAAACATATGTTTGATACATAAAGAGGCCATTCACATTTCCGCAATAAAGCAACCTGAATCCTTTCCGAAAAGTCGTCGGCCTAAAATCATAATGTTTCCCATTATGAAATCGTTTCGTTTGACAACAAAATATGACACAATTGAGTCGAAGAAAGTTTTTTAAATTTGCATCCCAGAAACAGATTCGATTTTCTATTAGTTCTAAGGTCAATATTTTCCTTAACCAACTTTCTTAAGGTCAACGTCAAATAGTTGCATCAACCATCTACCAATTTTTGCTACAATCGGAAATTTATTCTTCAGTTGACTTGAAAATTTTTTTGTTCTAAGGCAAATAGTTTCCTAAACCAAATTTCCTAAGGTCAAAGTCAAATAGATAAGAATAGAATATTATGGATCTTGTTGAGCTGTTCACTGTGGCATTCGCAACAGTGTGAGAATGAATTAGAGGGCAGATGTCCCAAGTCGTTTTTTGACGCATTAGTTCGGCGATGTCAGTAATTGGCATGACAATATTTGAAACACTTTTGAAAGGTTTTCCAAGCAAATAATTTTTTTTTTATAACAAATATCTACTTTTTTGAGAACAAATACTATTTAAGTGCCCTCTCGGAAATGTTCAGCAAACGACTTGGGACGTTTTGCCCTCTGTATGGTCTATGGTTTGGCCTAACTGAAGACATATTCCATTTTTCCAAAATCCAAGCTTAAAAATGTTTTTATAAAGTTGTCCATAGAATTAGACTGAATATGTTGGGTCGCCGCAATCTCAGTGAAAATTTCTGATTTAAATCTCGTATGAAAACGCTTCAATCGCCTTAGTTCCCATTCGAAAAAAGGAAAATGTTTAGAAAAAGGGGTCGCCCAAGTCGCTATTTAAAATTTATGATTTATCCTTTTGCGCTTAATCGATTTTGCGACCCCTGCCACCTAAATATTCATTTTTCCCATATGCTCGCTCTTTATAATTTATATTTTAATATAAATACTTAATAATGATAATTCATGTCAAGGCCACTTCTATTCTGAGATGTAGATGGCACTACCAGCATTGGCAAGCATAACCTCGCCTTTCAATTAAGAAATACTGACATGACAAAAATCTATGGTCTATTTATGATCTGAGATTTTGTTTCCCCACATTTCGCAGGTGTTTCTCTGGCCTGTCACACACAGTTGCCAGTCATGATGGGGCAAAATTAAATTTGTTTACTCAGATTTTGATATGCGCAAAAAGATTTATCTTATATTTTTTTTTTTTGATCGTACTATTAATTTTTTACGATTTGAGGTTTTTTTGTAAATTAATTAAAAATTTCACCTTATTTTTTTTAAATTTTTTACGAATATTAAAATTCCACATACTCTTCTTTGGCTTTCTGTCGACGCGTCTTCATTATCGTCATTACCGCCACTACAAATTGTTGTCTTGTTTTTTTTTTTTGTTATTTAGCGAAAAAACCACAAAAAATAAATACTATGAAATATTTTTAAAATTTTGTGCTGTGTCGGCAATTTCTGCTGACTCAATTCTTCAACAAAAAAAATGTTGTCTTAAAGACAAACAAAAATTACAAAAAAATTTTAAATTTAATTGTTAAATTATTTACCTTTTTTTGTTGGTTCTGTCCCGAAATATGATGAAATTATTTGAATGGCTGTTGGTTGACGATGCTTCAGAACCAAAGCAATTGAAAGATTGTGAAGTTTTCTGTATGTGATTTATTTTGTACTTTAGTCTGTTGTTTTAGCAAAAAAAAATAACAGAAATATTTTTTTTCTCTAATTTTTTTATTTTCTATCGTCGATTTTTTTATAAATAAATATATATTTTGTGTGTGTGTGTTGTAATCACTTAACAATCGGTGTAGTAGGATTTTGAAGCATTTTTTAAGTCTTTTGTTTTTAAACGATTCCAATAAAAAATAAATCGGCAAGCGTAATCTCTGGGTTAATTATTTGTTTTGTCGTTTTATATTCAGCACTGAAAGGGAATGGAAAGGGGGGAGGGTGAATTAGACTTTCTTTCGAATTTTCTAAATATTTATTTTTTTTTTTTGTTAACTATAAATTTTCTTTGTTGTTTTTCTATTATTCTTTATTTTTTGTAGAAAATTCACTTTTTTTTTGTATTATTTGTTGCGTTTCTATTTTTTTTCTTATTTTGAATTTCACCAAACTTATAAAATGCGTTACATTTTCAATATCCGTCGTTTTGAACGATACAAAAAAGAAGACATTCGTCTTGGGCGTTCAGTTTGTTTTTGATTTTTTTTTTTTTTGTTCGTTCAATAAAGCGTTTAACTTTCACAACACAACAATGAATGTCAACGTTAGGCGTACGACTAAATATTGGCGAGTTAAGCCATTTAGCTAAGCTAAGCGCGTTTAAAGTTTAAACGGTCGACGGCGCAGCACATGAAGCGCACGACGAAGACGACGAATTGTAATGAAAGAAACAGATCGCAGCAACCGAAGACAGCAATCGATTGACCGAGACAAATGCTCTCTACTGAGTCGGATGCTCGCTCAGCACACAAGACAGGTTGTCAACAAAGCTTAGCCCAAACTTACGCACAGCCGCCAAAGGCTATAGAGCGTGCTCTCTCTCTCTCTCTCTCTTTGGTTTCTGTGTCGTTGATCAGTGATTGTATTGGAACGGAACGGACATGAACGTGAAGATGGAGATGGAGACGACACGGCACGTAAATTGCCCCCACGATGACGGCGAGGCAACACAATGTTGGCTTTTCGCTGATGATGATGATCGATTGAGTTTACAACTGGCTAGCTGGCTGGCTGACTAACCGACTGACGTCTGTTGCACAGGTTCGTTCAATTGTTTTCCGTTTTTGTTTTGTACTCCGTTTGTAGAGGAAATACTCAAGACCGGGTCATTCTCTCGCTTACCTAGCTACGTCGCGTATAATGTCCGACTCTCTGCGCTTATTTCGGTGTTCGATTACAATTTTGACTATTTAAGAACAACAAAAGCGATTTTGTCCGTCTGACGTTGGACGCGTAGATACTGAGCGACTGCTCGTCGGGGAATACAAACACATAATGATTGTTAATGTTTTTTTCCCCCCAGTTGATATAAGCTAAAGTTTACAAAATGTCTGTAAATTAATTTTCAACATATGTATGTATGTGCATGTGTGTATGCACACACATAGGTATGCAAGTATCTAGATTCATACAGCCATATCTAGATAGCTTTGTGTGGCTACATTCAAATCCTAAAGATTTCCGTGTAATTACAGACTGACATAGCACGTGTGTGTGTGTGTGTGTGTATCGTCAGACCGACACAGACACCAAAAACGAAACAACAAAAACTGGATTTTTCTTTTAATAATTTAATCGACAACAACTGAAAACATGATTACAATTTAGAATTGTAACCGCTTCTGTAGTGCATGCGGACTGACATACATGGCTGCATGCCTACAAGTGTGTGTGTGTGTGTGCTCAGAAATCAATGGAATCTTGTCTTTACCGCTTTGTCGTGACATCGGAAACTGCAATAGCCGACGTACACTGTGAATTAAACGAAACTCAGTATAATTTACTTACATTAAGTAAAACTCAACTAAAATCAATCAGCTTTAAAAAAAGTTCCTTGTTTCCGTTTTAGTAGAGTTGAAGAACATTTCAGATAAGTTATTGGAAATTTGGGAATCTGGCACATGAAGACACATTTGACAATGTGAAGAGATAAACAGTAACCTAAGTGAAAGACAGAATAAATGAAATGAATTGAATTTAAATAAAAGAAATGAAATGAATTGAAATAAAAGAAACGTTTCCCCCGCTGTTGGGGTATCTAGAGTCGAATGGGCTTTGGAATTATCACACGGATGACTTCAGCCGAAACCGTTCTAGGGGAGACCTAACGACATTCACTTGGGAACAATAGAGTCGAACCTTTCATCGCCTTGGGGAAATCAAGCTCGTGGCTCTGGATAGTTACACGGCGTTTGCTAAGGTCTGGCAAGAAGTCCTCAAAACGTTTTTAATTTGGTGCCGATAATACGTTCTCTCGATTCATTTAGAGTTCTCTCAGAGATCCCTATATACGAGCACAACCTAACTATTATCGGTTTTTCAATTTGTCTGAACTATAATTGTCTCATGCAATTTTCTCTGAGTGTATATCTGGAAACAGGGAACTGGGATTCCCTTTACATTTTTCGCAGTACAGACAGACATTTGGCCATGAAAAATCTTTCCACTACATTGTTTGCGCTGCTTTCAATATAAATACAAGGAACTAATCATCATATGACAAACGAAATGCCAAGCGGTGATCTCCAAATCATCCTCTCTCTCATCTTAAGGGGGATTTGTATTTATTGTAATTTGTTATGGGCATATTAATCCGTAATTTAACCATTTCCTAGTGTTGTATTTCTTAAATAACAGTGCGGAACATTACTCATTTGTAATTACTCAAATATTTTGCGGTTTTGTAGTTTTTTTTGTTTCTTTTCGAAATAGAAAACAGAGAACTAAATGAGAGAAACCCTAACTAAGACACCCAGTAAGCGATGAATAAATTACTCTTAGAGCTTTGTAAAATACTATCCCGTTTAAGGTCAGTTTGTCGCACTTTTTAATTATTTCAATCGAATGCAAGTGAAACCATTCTGCAGCCCCATCATCATCAAGTCGAGCCTCCTTTCATAACTTAGCAGCACTGAGGGTCTGAGGCCGCAGGCTGTAATTATGTACCTGTGCTATGCACACACACACACACACTAACACACCTACCTACATACATCAGCATGAATTGAAGTCCAATTTAAAACTTTTACTGGTTACTGATTGTTCGCTAGAATGTGGCCACAAATCTCATATTGGAAATGTGGATTTTCAGTGACCACACACTTCTGTACGTTTGTGTGTGTGTGTGTATTTTTAAATTATTTACATATATTACTGGACCACTCGGCCGACCAGACCACCGCAGACTGCCTCACTCGCCTCACTAGCCTCAAATCATTTCGATCGTTCGTTACTTTAATCAAAACAACAATTTCACATTGTGGAACACAAATTATGAGTGGTGGCCAAGTAAAACATTGAGCCGAGCCAACCCAAACCGTGCATGATATAACTCATAACCCCCCGCTCATTTATAGAAATAGCAGAAGAAGACGAAGGAGGCGAAAATACAATAACATTAAATATAATTTAAGAAAAGTCTACAGAAACACATTAAATGCCGCAAGTCCGAGTGGTCAGAGGAGCTCAGAGACCACTGAACAACTTTCGATTGCAATAAAATCACCCGACTTACGGACGGCCGGGCCTTATGTGTAAAATAGGGATGTCGATCGGAATCTATGAATGGGGTTTCAACAAAATCCCCGAAAAGAATGTGAATACGTATACTAAAGTTTCAAAATATGGGAAATAAAATGTCTGTTTCCATAAAACGAATCGGTTCGTTCGTTACAAATTATCCAAATTAAAGGCGCAATTACAAGTTTTTTTAGTAAGAGCTTATTCTTTTGATATTCTTCAGAGTTGAATAATGTGTGAAACCCATTTTACACCGCTTTCAATTATGACAATTTGTAATGAAAGAACGAATTCGGTTTATGGAAACAGGCAGTTATTTGTCATATTATTCGTTAATTCATGTGGCTGCCTGGCGTCTGGTCATTTTACGAAAGGCTTGGATGTTATTCGTCCACAAGGGAATCGTAATACGTACACTTAAGTTTCAAAATTTCGGAATTCAGGGTGGATCAAATACATTTAAAAAAAATGTCATATTATTCGTTGAGTTTCAAAATTATTCAAAAAATCAAAAAGAAGAAAGCAGAACCAACATTTATTTATTTGTCATATTATTCGTTAATTCGTGTGGCTGCCTGGCGCCGTCTGGCCATTTTACGATAGGCTTGGTCGATATACCCCTTAAGGGACTGAATTGTTAATGGATAACTCCGATCTCACCAAAAATATCTTAACGGCGTCAAATGACCGCTCCCAGTTGGTTATTGACATCGCCAAGAAGCCTGATAACACGATTGCCGGCCTTGGTGGGCAAAGGATCGTTATTGCCATATGGCAGACCATCCTGTTGAAATCAAAGATCTCCCAACCCCATGTCTTTACTGTCCGAAATGGTCTGAAATGTCACCGCTCGAAAATGTCACTCTCTGAGATTGCATCGGCTTCTCAACGATCACGTGCGGGTTTTCAGCAGAAAAATAGATATTTTTTTAACTGTTTACTAGAGTTTCTCTTTTCCCGGTCGTTTTCATTTCCCGGGAAACCGGGAAAAATATTAACGTTTCCCGGGAATCCCGGATGAATTTCCCGGGAAACCGGGAATGGAAAAAAGCCGGGATTCCCGGGATTTCCCGCCCGGGAATTCCCGGGAGACAAACTCTACTGTTTACACACAAGTAAAACGCGTGTTTGGTCTTTGTAGCCAGTAAAACTTATTTTTTTCTACACAAAGCTTATTTGGATGTAAATATAACGTGTGTGCCGTTAATATTACGTTTTTGTGTATAAGCAATAGCGTGTTTGGAAAAAACAGACGACGAACTTATTAAATTCAAATACAAACAAAATACATTATTTGAGTGCAAATAAATGTGTATTTGCAGCTGTTTTCTTAATTTTGTTTGTTTGTTGCTACGCTTTTTCAAATAAAAGCAATAACCGAGAGATGAATTGAATAAAATTAATTTTTATATAGAAATTCACAAATTGAAAAAAAATAACACAAAACTATTTATTTGATATTTATCACCTACAAACAAGTTAATGTTTGCGGTATGAAAAATATATAAAGGATCCGCCAGCTAACGTTTTTTTTTTCAACTAGTGCTTATTTCGTTATCGGGCCTTGTTGAACGAATTTTTGTTTACAAAAATTGAAGAGGACAACATTTTGGCAACATTTGGTTTCAACAGGACGTCGCTACGTGCCACACAGCCGAAGCTACACTCGACGTTTTGCGCCCTGTTTTTGAAGATCGCATCATCAGCCGCAGAGCTGATGTCGTTTGGCTACTGCATGGCCAGCCGAGGCAGCCATTTCAATGAAATTATTTTCCAATATTAACCGGAAGGATTGTACTTTCAACTAAAAAAAAAGAAATTTGAGAAAATATCCAGTAGTTTTTTTTTTATAGAAGTTATTTGGCGGACCCTGTATATGTTTGATGCGAATTTGTTTGCTGAGAAAATGGAAATTTCTTTCAGCATGCAGAGGCGTCAGATTTGCGGACGTGATTAAAATGCGCTTCCTCCGAAATGAGGACTATTCGCAAACTTAGAATCGGTAACAAGGCGTATGATCGCGTTCAACTGCTCAGCCAATTGATTCTTTAAGCATAAACTGTAAAGCGACTTAGGGCAAACCTCGCATCAGTTACTGGCTTTCCGTTTCCTAATTCCGGAAAGCTTAACCCTTTCATTGGAATTGTCGAACATATTCCACACTTCATATTATGTTTAGCACGACAAACGAAATTACTTGCCACGGAAGGGGTTAAAGGAAATTTGATTGGAAAATAGAAAACTTGACACTTTTAAATGTAAACTGATTTGAATTGTCGGTTTTTGTTTTCAGATAACTTTTTCTCGATGGCTCCCCATGTCTCGTCTAGTCACATCTCTGTACGCCAAATCAATAATTAACATTATTAATGTTAATTGTTTGTTATTATTTTGGGCCATCGATAAACTTAATACGCAATAAAATCTTTGCTGGGTTTACATTTGTTTTTGTGTGTTTTGTTTTATGTAACTGCGGCTTTAATTAGACACTAAATGTTTTGCTAGTGCGACGGTCATCATGAATATAATCTCGGTATTGGGGGAATTTCAGAAAATAACGGGTTTTCGACGTTGACAGCCCTACGACACACAGTGTATGTGTTACTGTTCCGTAACACGTTACGACGATTGCCAACTGAACTGAAAGCTCGCATTGTGAAGAAATCTGTGCTGAGCTGAGCTGTATCCGCAAAATGTACGATAAAGAAAAACACCTCTTAGATTTTATTTGGTGTGTCTGTATGTGCCTGTCTGTGTGTGTGTGTGTTTTGTGTGCACAGGGAGATATGATCGAGAAATCTTCTAAATTAACAACAGCAGCTTGTGGGAAATCTCCCAATAGAACGATCACAGTCGTTCATGCGGAACGCTATAGCGTCGCATACTTGTGGCACCCACTGTACAGCGTATCGTCATCATCATACGATGTGGGGAAGATATGCAAGATGTTGTTATGGATTTACCAATCTCTTGGTGGGTTTTCGTAACATTTTGCTCAAGTCCACTTTTAAAATAATTAAATGGTAAAAAAAAAACGCGGCAACCACCAACAGCAAGAAAAGACATCTCATTTTTCTTGTGTTCATTTTTTGTTTATGTCTTGTCTATTTTACTTTTTCGCGATATTAGTGCGTCGTCTTTTGCTGGTGTTTTATATTCGCAGTGTTTTTGCAAGGTGAGGTTCATTTATTTATTTAATTCATAAATGTTTCTTTCTCGGCGTTATGATCATCATTCATGCATTCATTAACTTGAGGAATATTTATGATCGTTTGTATACAGGAATGCCGGTTTACTTTGCCAATGACAGGAATGAAATCTCCGAGTGTTAAAATGAAATCATTAAAAAATGCACCAAAAGCAACGCCATGGAAATGATTGGGTTTTAATTAATGTGGACCACAGTATTACGTTGTTATAAATGTGTAACAAAACCGAAACACACACAAAAATAGTTAAAAACCAAAACCAAAACATTAAAAAATAGTCTTGGCCAACATCGTCGATGGTGTTTGATTGGGGCAATCGGTCGAAACGTAATTACAGACAGATGCAACAAATGGGTCAGTAAGGTGATGTTCCATTATCAACGACATAATCATTAGGCAACTGAGCGGAGACTTCATTTTTGTAAAAATATGGGGAAAATAGAGAAATTCTCAAAAAATGTGATTTCCTTGAAAATAAAACTCAAATAGATTAAATTTGATCTTCATAAATTTACTCTCTCTCATAAGCGAACATCTAAGGGACTGCGAATTTTGTCTGCTTATTAGAGAAGTACACAAGAGGACGTAGCGCCGTCTTGTTGAAAGTGAACGTTGTCCAGATCAATATCATCGTACCATTTTTAGTAATGGCCTAGTTTCTACTTGTCAAATGTCAAAGAAAAAAAGCTTTAAAAATTACTTCCTCTGACTGTCAATGACATTTTTTTTTATTAAAATTAAATGACAATGTTTGTGTATTTATTTTTCTGTTTTTTTATTCTCTGTGGAGACTTTATGAATGAGCAAGTAATCTCTAGTTCATGTACAACGTCCCAAGACTTTATCCGTTCGGGTACGACTTTAAACAGTAGATCGTGGTCAGTGAGTATACAAATTGTATCATGCACTGCTCAGAGACTTAATAAGACATTTTTTTAAAAAAAAAACTTTTATATATAAAAAAAGGGTCCTGAGTTCGAATCCATTGTCATTTTCAACTTTACGAAATCCTTTTCTCTGTGCCATTTGACATTTCTGACTATGAATGGGTTAAGATAAGTTCTCCGCCTGTTCCTTTATAAATAGTTAGCACATTTTGTGAACAGGGAGCAATTGCCGAGTAATTGAAAGCCAACAAAATTATGTATTTCAAAATGGAAATAATCCATAATAACTAAATGTTATGTAAATTTGTATCGGATTCACTTCTGCGGAAAAATGACCATGAAATGGTTCCCGAACACATTCATGTCGCTGTTGCGTGATAAATCTATTTATTATGAAACGAGACAATTTAATAACGAAAGGTTTTTTCGAATACTTTATTTTCTTGATCAAGTCAAAAAACATCTCAAGTCACGCATTTGTGTTTCTGGGTTATTGAAGATTTTAAA
This sequence comes from Hydrotaea cyrtoneurina, assembly GCA_958296145.1. Classification (NCBI taxonomy): domain Eukaryota; kingdom Metazoa; phylum Arthropoda; class Insecta; order Diptera; family Muscidae; genus Hydrotaea; species Hydrotaea cyrtoneurina. The sequence continues at coordinate 146,269,866 of OY282512.1, forward strand.
TGAATGTGTGTGGGTGTTTTGGACATAAAATGAATAGTTTTGATGCAGTTACTAGATTTTTGTTACAGGACATAGATTATTACTTTTGGGAGACTTTTGCATCATTAAGTTCATTTCACAAAAAAGTGGACATGAGTAGCACACCGACGAAATGTTCTGTTTTTTTTTTCTTTCAAAATCAACTTTTAATCTCTAGAAGTGAGGACCAACGAATGACAAATCCCAGGATGAAGTCTAGCCGAGCGTCAGCGTTGTGACGACCCCACTACAAAACACCCAAACAACATTACTCAGTAACTGTCAAAAAGGTACAACAATTTCCAGGAATGCATTCAATTCAACAAATTACTTATGTCATCCATATGACTTCGGGGAGGGTAATCGAAAATTGTGAAATCGTAATGGGTTCGAAAGATTGTTTGGATAACAAACACATTTGCACTTTTCCTTAGAATGAAATGCATTAAAAGTGGTTTCAAAATCAACTCCCAACGAATAGATGACAGTACCACAATCTGACATAGAGTACAATTTGACACAGATACGCGCGAATATGTGACACTTATTTCAGTTGTACGAGCGAGTCTCGAATGTGAAGAAAGACACACACACACACACACACAAAAACAGGTTGAGTAACAATCAAGTTGGAGGCAAAAAGGAGTCGTCTGTCTGTTGATTCATGTGCACACACGCCAGCACACGGTTATACCATTCTCGAAAGTGTAATCATGTGTATGTATGGACATGAGTGTGCACGAAACGTGGATACAAATCACAGTGGCTCCATTAGACACAGACACTCATTTACTCGCAGTACACAAAGAGCGCGCGCCACCTTTAAGAGTTGAGCTGCTTTGTAATTATTTTGACAGTTCATAAACTGTCAAAACTTGGAGCACACCAAATGTCTGGAAAGAGAGACGGAGCGATAGAGCGAGAAAGAGAGTATCAGTGCAAGAAAGTAGTGATGGTTGGATGGGGCATTTAAGGGAGAGTATGTCCAGCGAGAGATTGTGGTTTGCCACAAAAGAGCTAGAAAAAGCTTAAACCGTATTGCGCGCGCTTTCTTAAACTGAAACTCTTTTTCGCATTTCTTTAACTCATGAAAAGAAAAACAAAATGTATGATTCTTCTGTCATATTACGTTAAGGTATTACGATAGAGTGTGTGTATTTTACTCGGTTCTTTTATTCTTTTCGTATAAATAATTATGTCATATTTTTGTATTCTTCTTCTTTTTGCCAAGAGTGCCCCAAAAGAAGATGATGAAGAAATGACTGACTGAACTATTCGATTACACAAGGATCTTGAGGGATTGGTTTAATCACAGATCGAATGGTATGAATGAACTTTCAACGACACAGCAAGAATTTCTCGAGGAATTTCACAAGTGAACAGAGTGAGAGAGAGAGAGAGAGAGAGACGGGGTGAGATACAGAAAGGGAGAGGGGGCAGAAAGGAATTTGCGGGGACGAAAATTGTTGTAGAATTTCTGGCGACAGCAGACACATACATACTACTAAATAAATGAATATTTCACACACACACACACACACCTACACATGCCGTGAATGTATAGGCATGTACTATGCATTGTGTCAGCATGTAACATGTATTTCGCATGGACCTTCTGTGATGACTTTAGTTGAAGATTCCGTTTCAATGTGCAGTTGTTTTGTTTTTGCACGATTTATTTTGTTTTTGTGTGCAATAGAACGACTTGTGGCGGACAATTTTTGTTTGGAATGGAACGGAAGTTTCTGTTTAACGCTTTGTTGTTGTTTTTTTCTGTGTGTTTTGTTTTTGGTGTGTGTAACTTTTACTTATTGCCGCTCTCGTTGTTATTGTTGTTTTGATATGTGCATTGTAAATCGTAATAATACAAAAGCAAAGTAAATCTACAAAAAAAAAATACCACCGTCGCGAAAAAAAAACCACATGACAACCCAACGAACGATATTGTTATTGTTGCTGTGATGACGATGGTTATGACGACGACGACGACGACTACGCGGCGATGATTCCAATTTATGTATTTTTGTTGTTGTTGCTGTTGTAGGTTCTTCTTTGCCTGGCATGACTGGAGATGGGGACGTATAGATGGAGTGATTTCCACTCTTACTCATACGCTACCAAACACTTTATTTGTTGGCTGGTTGAACAGAAGAAAAAAACGTTAAAAACGAACATTTCTTTACATACTTTATCGCCTTCATGAGGGTTTTTTTCACACTTTTTTTCTTTCTTTTTTTTTTCTCCTCTACTTTTTGATTCGTCGTTAGCAAAATTCACACTTTTTGCATCTGTTACAAAACAAACAACAAACACTTGGTACAACTTTGTTTCCAAAAAAAAAAAAAAACAATAATACGAACAGAAAACTTCTTAAGAAATGTTCGATTTTCCTTGGTAAGCTGGCGAGGAAGCACGGATTTGAGTAGTAGTACTAACACGCTGACGCTGCCTTTCTGGTAAACGGGGGGAGTCAAAAAATATACAATTCTTCTTTTTGTCTGCATATACAATTTGTATCTGTTTATTGTAGTGTAGTTTAAATTTTTTTTAGGAATATCGTGTATAAGTAGAAAGTGTTTGTTCTTTTTTGGCCAGACACAACCCAAAGCAAAAATCAAACTAAAACGTACTGTTCACTTCAAGAGAATACAAACCCGCAAAGACCAAGACAAAACTATCTGAACCAGCCAATAACAACAACATCCATCACCACCACACCACATACATTCACTGCCGTTCGTTCAGTCAGCCATCATTCGCTCTCACTCTCTTAATCTCACGCTCTCCCTCCCTGTGGCGAAGATATTTAGTTTGATATTTATCCACGTATCCCACATTAATGCTTGGTCGCATTTCATGTGGCATTCACAATGAACGGCGGCACTCACGGGGGGCATGTACACACGTACTACGAGTACCCGTGTGTATTCAGGCAGCACAAGGAAAAAACGTGTCTAAAAGTATCTGTTAGATAAAAATCTCTGGTGTTTGCGCTCTTGCTACTCTGACAGCCATCGTGCTAGTGAGAAAACATCTTAAGCTTTTTTTATTTTATCGTGACGGATGGATGGACGACTATACTCGTGTAATCGATTTGTATACTAATGTTACAATTTAGCGATTTTAGTCGATAAAATAAATTAGCGTTTTATGCAGTTACTTTTTTTTTTAAAAAAAAAAATAATTGTACGGTTTTTAGAATACACTACATTAACAACAAAGTTTTTATTAGCCCGGCGAATAACAATGATGGCGCCACCATGCAAATAGGGTACAGGACCAATAGATAACGAGTCCTAGAGAGTAAATAATTATAATATGTATTAATATAGGAAATTACATAATACTTGTGCTTTATTTTGCCACATCCTGATCATTTCACAGGACTACGTCACACTAATGGCAATTATCGCCTTTTTATCAAAAATAACCCAAATGCAAAATGCCAAAAAAAAAAAATATGAATGCCCCAAATGAAGAATTCCCCAAAATAAATGAAAAAATCCCCCAAAAGCCCAATGTGATATTTCCCCAAAAATTCTGAAAAATCCCCCAAACAATTATTATGAAAAACTCCCCAAAACGCAACCATAGATTGACGTAATTTGGAAAAAAAGCTGCTCTATGAAATATGCCCCCCAAAAAATGAAAAATCCCCCCCAAAAGCCCAATATGAAAATTTCCCCAAAAATGCAAAACGCACCCCAAAATGTACGTGTTGTTATGGTCAATGTTACATTTTGGGGGCGATTTTTTATTTTCTTGTGTGAAGTTACGAAAAACATTTTTGATTTCTGGTGACGATACTGAGAGGGATAGGGTACTAATACGTAGCAGTTAACTAGTACCTAATTTTTTTAAACGGACATATTAACCTGAGTCTTCAAGTAGACCTCTAAGGACCAATAAATGAGTTCGTAGTTAGACCACGATCGAATACGTTTTTGGGCGATCACTCAAAATAATCCACATTTTCGGCTGTTGAAGTGGCAACACTTACACGGTATTCAAAAAACATATCGCTCATTTACTTGAATAGTGGCATAATTCAAAATTCACTTTATATATTTTTGCTCTTGGAAAAGCTGTAAATCTCTAATTTAAATTGGCTTTTGTTCTACTGAGTATTGTGCATTCATATGACAGGTCTCCATATTATTGAAATAGCCTGCAGTTCTTTTTCTATATTTGGAAAGTACGACAAAATTGACAATTTTAAACGGCTCTCCTGAAAAAATCCTATTTTGAGTTATGCCACTATTCAAGTAAATGAGCGATATGTTTCCGGTGAACAATTAAAATGATATTAAACTTTTGTGGTAGATTTTGGTCACAAAATCAGCCCTGACTCATTTAGTGGGCCTAAGAATGTGGAAAACTAAATAATTTGTTTTGTCAGACAACAGAAAACATTCTGGGTTCATTCTTTTTAGGTGTAATCAAAAGGATCATAAAACTAAGTTAGGCTCTTTGGTCCCTCTTCCGTTACAACGAATGATGCCATCTTCAAGACATCTACTAAGTTCGATGACACTTCCAGGCGCAAGTTTGTAAATCTCCAATTTTTCGTCATTAACAAAATTTGGAAATTTCCTTTCCACACACTTTTGTGACTACCCCTCATATTTATGAACCCTATTACACATGATTATGCGGATATAATTTAAGCAAGGTAATCAAGTAAATGTTTACATCCCTGATAGATGTGAAATAAAAACCCGCCACACATCGTAAGTTATCGACTCTCAGCTTGCCGTTCTCTCAGTTCGTCACATTTGTAAAAAAGTTTTTTTTCTCTGTTGTGTACATTTCTCATTATCATTCATATCGGTTTTTATTTTCTTATCTAATATAATCAACCCCATGGAGTCGTTGCACTCTCTGTCTGCGTATCACTCTATCTCTGGTTCTCTCTCTCTGTCCGCCTAATTCTCTTAGCACAATGAGAGCTTTTTGTTTTGTGAGCACAAGTCGTTATTTGGATATTTACACACATGTTTACGTGAACGTTGTACGTTATATTGTGTGTGTGTGTGTAGTGTTGTTTACGTGTAGTATTTATTGTGTAGTGTGCTTGCTGGCTGTTATCCCTGTGCTATTATGTCATCAAGCTGTCATACTAACATTCAACACTTCTACACTACATGTACTCACTCGATATCAGCAGCGGCAGCAGCAGCCACCACAGCAACAAAAACAACAATAGCGCCAAAACAACAAACGTTTGTTCTCTAATCATTAACATTATTACAGGTTTACCTTTTCGTCGTCATAGCTGAGCCCCATCGGTTGTGGTCGTCGTCGTTACCGTTGCTTTGTTGCATTTATAAATTGCGCGCTGTTGTTGTTGCTGGTTGCAGTGATGGTGGTGAGATTGAGAAATATTGCATTACATTGCATTGACTAACAGCTCTGCCACATTCCCCCTTCCTTCACCGGCCAATGTTGTTGATAAGAATTTTTTGTTTGCTGCTTTTCTTGTTGTCTGTTTGTTTCATATTTGGTATCTTTCAGTAACCATGTGCTCAATATTGTTTGTGTACGCTTACAGAGGGGTGTGTGAGTGTGTCCAAGTGTGAGTAGGCGTGTGTGTGTGTGTCCATTCGAAGTGCATTTCGGAAATCCAGTCATTTGTATCGACCGACTCGTGTTGCTCGTTGCCATTTGTTGTTGTTTGGTTATATATTCCCCTCTCATTCATTTGTTTGTTTGTGGTCAGCTACTTGTACGGTTTGCCGCCAAGTGGCAAGTGTGACCTATCCTATAATCATCCCCTGCAACGACACATACTCGTACTCACTGTGTGTGTGTGTGTGAGGTGTTTGCTTAAGACTTTGGTTATTTGCTTAAGACCGGATGTAAACAGGATATATTCGTTTCGTTCAGCCACAAATTTGTTGGGTGCGTTCATGGTGTGGGTGCATGAGGCAAAATTGTTCCCTTACCCGGTGTTTGAAGACACAGGTAGTTAGGGATGACCATCGGTACGGGAAGTGAATAATGCTGGGATTCCAAATTGAATAGCGAAATATGCTGACTGTTTTCATTGAATTTATCGACGCCTGGCAATGCGGTGTACTGTCCAGATGATAAATGGTGTCTTCGTTACTACAAAATTTTTTTTTTTTTTTTTTTTTTTTCTGTATGTTGCACTGAAACAGTATTTTTGTGTTCTTTTGTTAAAAAAAATGTAACCATATTCACATGAAAGAAGAAAAAGAAAAAAAACATTTGCACTAACTACCGCGAAATAATATCTTATCAAACGAAATTTACATTGCCGAAATGATAGAGCGAAGTGTATCTGGTGTTTTTGTAAGAATCGAGAGAAATAAAAGGTCTCTGTACAACAGAACAGTTATGGGAAATATCTAACTAACGGTGAGGTGTACTCCGACATGAACTAATTGAAAAAAAAACACTAAATAGTTGAAAAAAATCATGCAAATCCGTGGACAAAACTCGCACTTCTAGTGGCTGTTAAGGAGACCAATTCCCTTCAAACAATTTCATAAGGAATTCCATAACTCAAAGTCTACCTACGTCGTATGGAAGTTTCACAAACTGTCAAGTGTTTTAGTTGTGTCCAAATTTCCCCACATTTTCTAAACAACATTCAAAAGACCGATCTGATCTATTCTGTACTCCGTTGAGATAGTGAAACATAGCAAAAAATATCACTCATACGCCAAGTTTAGTGATATACATCTTAATATATATTTACCCTCGACACTGATTCACTGATACACTGATTCCCTGATTCACTGATTCACTGACTCTGTCACGCAGTACGTAGGAATTTAAATAGGCATTCTATAATAATTCTATAAATAATAATAATAAAAAAAATAATATTTTTTTTGTACAGAAATTGTGTTTTCCCCAAATTTTTTTTTTCAAGAAATTTTTTTTTCCAAATTTTTTTTTCAAGAAATTTTTTTTTTCAACAAAAATTTTTGTTTCAACAAAATTTTTTTTTTCAGCAATCTTTTTTTTTTCAACAAAAATTTTTTTTTTCAGCAAAAATTTTTTTTACACAAATTTTATTTTTTTTCGAAATTTTTTTTTACAAAATAGTTTTCTCAAAATATTTTTTACAAAATTTTTTAAATTAAGTAACAAATACTTTCTCAAGCAAATTAACGGGCGCCATAGGCGCATTACAACTTACTAGTAAATAAATAAATTACTATGGATGACAGTGTTGCCATATATATTTTTCAAAAATCTGTAAATTTCCAAACAAAAAAACTGGTTGTTGGTTTATAAAACTCAAGACCATTAACAATATGGAAGAAAAAAACGTTTGTTCGAGCTATTCGACATATGATACAAGTGTGTGGTTTATTTTATGGTTAATAATACAAGAAACAATTCAATACTTTAATTTAAATTATAGTTATGCAGTTTTATATTATTTTGAGCTAGCAAAAGAAATGATTTCTTCAATTGTTTTGCAAGCATAGAATGATTCGCCTTCCAACTGAATGTCTTGAATGTCGTTTCAAGACATTCATTGCAGAGGTTTGATAGAAATCTCTTAAATCAGCAACCGAAGGAAAATCGTGACCTTTATATATTATTTTATGCAGTTATATATTATTTTGCGCTAGGCGAAATGAACCGAAAACTGTGAAACTGCACGTATTTCTAAAAATCTGTTTTTTGGTTTAAAAACTCGGTTTTGTGCCATTTAGCACTTCAAAAATCTGTAAAAAAAAAACCAGATAAAACTGACACTGTTTTCAGTACCAATCCGCTCCAGCCCTCTTGTCTACTTCTCTCATAAGCGGGCATCTAAGGGACTGTGAATTTTGTCCGCTTATGAGAGAAGTAGATAAGAGGGCTGAACAAAAAATACGAAAATAGCTTCAAATACAGACTTATTCGCACTGAAACACTGTACTTTCTTGAATTTAATAAGTTTATTACATATTTTCTCTCAAACACGCTGTTATTTCGGCCCAAATATGTAATAATAACACCAAATGAGTTATATTTGCAGCCAAATAAACTTTGTTTCGAAGCAAAAAAAGCTTTTTTCGATACAAGCTCTAAACATGCGATTTACTTGTGTGCAAATAATTAAAAAAAGGGAGATTTTCAGCGTACAACACGTTTCCTTACAAACACGTTTGTTGTTGTATAGTGTTATCTTCCAACACAAGTCATTTGAGATGGTGTTTATTCTAAATCGTCTGTCTGAAGTATTAGTTACTACCTGTATTTGAGTTAAATCTTTTTTCAAGTCGTTTCTTATTAGATTTGTGGGTTTTTTTTCTGTTTGAGTATGTTGAATGTCGTCTTAGTGTAACTTTTTTAATCTGACAGACATCTTCTGCAGTAACGAATTCTGTCTTTGTGTAGTGATTGCATTTACAACGGACACATTCTTTTACTTTTACTAACAATGCAATGAAAAGGGGGGAAAAGGCAAATCGCATTTACATTTCTCAAGCGGAGCTACGGGGAATTTTTCTGAAGAAACGAACAGCCTGTTTTTTTTCTGTAGCGGAAACGAAACTGCATTGTGTTACTATAACTCCAACGAATCCAATTAGACAATACACACACAAATAACCATTTGCTTTATAAAAAACAGGAAATGAAACGCCACAATCTCTCACTCAATCGGTTTAGTAATGAAACTATGAAGATAAACAATGAATAGTCATATATCCTAATATTCCTAATTCAACCTAATTTAAAATAAAATCCAGCCTACACGCTGAAAAATATGTCTTTTTAAAATGTTTACACACAAATAAAACACGTGTTTGGACTTTGTGGCAAGTAAAGCTTATGGCCTTCTACACAAAGCTTATTTAGATGTAAATATATCTTATTTATACACAGATACTGCATAAGCAATAGCGTGTTTGGGAAAAACAGAAAATAAACTTATTAAATTCAACAACATACAATATTTGAGTGCGAATAAGTGTGTATTTGCAGCAGTTTTCGTAATATTTTTTTTATCTATACGCTCTTTAAAATAAAAACATGAATGAATTGATAAAAAGAGATTCACAAATTGAAAAAAAACGTAACACAAAAATGTATACATTTATACTTGGAATTTATAACCTTCAAACAAGTTAATGTTTGTGGTATGGAAAAATTTGCTGAAATTTGTGAAAATGACCATTTTTTTCAACGTATGGAATTTCTTTTAGAAATACATTCATTGGTCAAGTTTATCCAAGAAATACGCCCCTTATAAACGTTTTTTTTTTGTTTTGTTTGTTCATCTTGTTTGATTAGCACCACTACTGAATACCAGCTGAGTTTACAGCTTTGTTTAAATCTATCAAAATAGTTTTAAAATTTTATAATTTCATGGAGGTTCGACGAGTTGATAACAAAGTGACAAATATTTGCATTAGATGAAAAGTTGAGCAGGAAATATTTCTTTTACACAACAAATGTCATTCGAAATACTACTTTGGGCCGTCACGAATTTTGACTTATACCAGTCTTCTCGCCAAACGAACACAATGTAAGTTTACATAAGTGCAACAAATATAGCGGATCATTCATTGTTTAGCAGCTGATCATTAAGTTTTGGTTGTGCTATTTTCTCAACCAACTACTTTTTATATCTAAAATTGTGACATTCTTTTGTTCAACGAAAGTAGACACAAAACACACTCATTCACACTTATGAGCATGCGCAGCGAGTTGATGTGTCCAGTATATGAGTGTGCCCAAAAAAAAAAAACAACAAAACAAATACCCGAATTTACGAAATTTATTAATTATTTATACACCTGATATTCGTTTCTCTTCACATACAAATTCATCCAACCATCCATCCATGGGGATGGACAGACAAGTGCGCATACTCGCTTACTTGGTATTTCAGTGTTGACCAAAAGTTATGGTGGCCAACAGAATAAAAAGCGCTGGGCTGCAGTTTCAATTTCAAACGAACGACCACAGACGACAACAGCAGCAAAACATTTCGTAAAGTTTTCACAGCCGCTACCATCTTCCCTGCTACTTCTATTCCAGCCATACATGTGACAACAAAACGGAATTTGAAAAAAAAAAAAACTGATCACACATCGATTGTGTCGTCCACCACCACGGCGAACAACAACAATTCAAGGTGAAAAATATAAATGATAATGTTTGTTATTAACCCGACCAACCCGCCGAACGCCGACCAATGACCGACTACCGGAGTACCTAACGATGCTGCTTGCTGGCGGCGTCGGACCCAGCCACTAAAGCCAAACGAACTGAACTTAGCTAGGCAAAGATTCCACAAATCGTTTAGCGCATACGATTCACAAGGCGCGTATACGATATGACACGATATGATACGTTCACATCCAGAGATATGTATATGCTTGACCACAGTAGACCGTCAATCAATGATGACCACCAGCGACTCGGACTTTTTATAACTGAGTCATGCTGATGATGACAGCATCTGGCAGGTCTCGGCAAGGCAGAGATTGATTTTTTGGTATTCAGCTCACGCTTGATTTAGAGTTCATCAACATCAGATTGAGTGAACAACATGACAGTTTTTATTTTTAAATCGTCGTAACTAATTTGAAATTCGCAGGTAAAATTGAATCGACTCGATTGGGGTATTCATCAAGGAACCGGTTAAAGGGTTTCTAAAAAATACTGTTTTTTTTAGAGAGATCAATAAGAGATTATTGATTACAAGCCTCGCCATGCTAATGGCTGTCAAATGTCAATACTTTGGCGGGCAGAACTCTCACAGTTGTTGGTGTCATAAACTGCTGCCGACCACCTTGATCGTTTAACGCAAATGGTTCCAAATAAAGTTTGCGGTCCATTGAATCATCCTAGTAATTAAAACAATTTATATGTGATAATGTCCTAGTCTTGAACTGGAAAATCTCTAGCGACATGAAAAATCTGCGCATCGCTAGCATTAAGAGAATGACAGAAGAGATTGTTTTACGCAAGGAACTCGGTCTAGCGACATACAAAACAAACCTAGCTGGAGCCGGGAGACCTATGGCGACCTTAAAGAAGCCGGAAGTAGATCATCTTTTTGATTAACAGAGGTGGAAATGGGCCTCATCAAGTCAAGATGATTTTCCGATAGAATTCCGGATCATTTTCATTGTTAATGATCGGCCGGCTTGAGTTCTTGTTTTAAGTGAACTGTATAAGCCTTAAGACCTATGTCTTTGAGTTCTTATGTTAACTGAACTTTATAAGCCTTAAGACCCAAGTCTTTATGCAAAATACGGTGTAATGACGTTTGTGGAATGCCCAATTCCAAAGAACGACAAACTTGGGTTTTTCTTCATCACTTTGGGCTACAGCAGTTGTTCTTGAGCGACATGCACGGGTTTTATTCTTCACATCACTAACTTGTCCCAACAGTTCGAATTTATCCACCAATTTCTGTATTGCGGTCCGACAAGGTGCTTCACGACGATCCAAAAATGCTGAAGTTTTGCGAACTGTGACTGCAAGATTTTCACCATTTTTGTAGTGAATTTTTTATAATTTCAATGCGTTGTTGAAGCGTGTATTGTTTCACTTTTAGTAATGTCGTAGTTTCTACTTTTCAAATGTCAAAGAATAAAAGCTTCAGTCAGTTACCGAAATACCGGGTAATTCAAAATAACTTCTCCTGTTGGAAACCACTTTACTTTTGAGAGCCCCACAATTCTTTGTTTAGCTTTTCACAGTTGAAAAAAAATGTAAACAAACAATTTAAATGTAAACAATGAGTTTGTCAAAATGAAAAAAATATAATCAGCTGTTTGCGCACCGAGCCAAAAGTACAACGATTTTTTGAACCATGTGTCTGGTTAATTTTTTCATGGTAAATATTTGATTACAAAGTTCTTGAACTGCTTTGTGTTAGACGAAGTTCAGTATTATGTTACTCGAAGTTGCAACAAATGCGATTATCTCCCCCACTCTTCCTTTTCATTAAAATGTTAGCACTTAATCTCGCTCTTTCAAAAAAACCACCACCAAATGCTATCTTCACTGCTTGTTGAGCTGTTGCTTTGTAATGCAAGTGTTTGCTTTACTGCTTGATTTTTTGGGGATATGCGCTACTAAACAGTAGTTCTCGTTCACTCGCATAGAGTTAGGACACTTATTATACCAAAAATCAACAACAATCTCGAACAACAGAAACAAACACTGTAGTATTTAATAATATTAACGATTTCGTTATTAAATTGAGAATGCATTGTTTCAATAAATTAACAATGACATTTTTATATTAACAATTTTCATGGTTAAAAAATTCAACAATGCATTGTTAAAACAACAATAATTATTTTTATATCAACCAGTTTCATGGTTAAAAAATTCAACCAGGGAGTAGTTAAATTAACTATTATTATTGTTAAATACCAGTCAACAAGAAGATGTTCAAATTAACCATATATAACGTAGACTCCAAATCATGTTTATTTATGGTTAAGTTAACCTTATATGAGGTTAATTTTTCTCTCTGTGCATGTCTCGGATCTATTAAAAATGCCCCAAAGAAAATAAACAATGACCCAAATGAAGAATTCCCCAAAATTAATGAAAAATCCCACCCGGCAAAAAATCCCCCAAACAATTTATGAAAAATTACCCAATACACCATCCCCCAAATATTATCACAAATACCCCAAAAAAAACAACACTATAACAAAAAGTCGCGATATATGATTTTTCATACGAAAAATGCCCCAAAAAACAAAAAAAAAAATGTTACCTAAAAATTTCAAAAAGTTCTTCGGTCACTGTCGACATATGTGCAATACCAATTTGTTGTCTTTATTATTACAAAATCAATCCCAATATATTGGACCCATACTGTGACAGAGAAATTCAAAAATTATGATAAAAACTACATCACATGTGGATGCATATATTCAGTTCAACGGCAATCAATGAAGTATGTCAACTTTCAAATGTTTAACAGACGATAAGACTTTTTGTTGTTGTTGTTGATTTTTCAGCAATCTGAGTGACTGCTTGCCCAGACAAACTGCCAGCCATCCGTCCGGCCGTCCGTCCGTCTATGGGCTGGGGGGTCTCTTGTAGGCAAACACAGCGTGATACTCTGCTACCAATACCGTAACAGGTGCAGATACACGCTCAAGCTACGGGTGTGTGCAGTTCAATAGGCCTTTTTTTTTGGTGATATCCAATACAAATAAGTTTGAGGTGTTTGATGACATTGCCCATGGACGGTGGGGTGTTGGTGGTGGTCGTGTTCGTGTTGTCATGATTGCATTAAGGAATTTGAACAATACACAACGCAGATCACACAATAAAAAAAAGGGGTCTATGTTTGATCAATTCAATAACGAGATGTTTTCAAACAAATCGTCAGCAAAACGCATAGAAAATCGTCAGCATAAAACATGTTTGCCACACCGGCCGACCCCCCCCCACTCCATGCCGGACTTCACAATCCACTGAGAAACCCGAAAATGTGCATAAACTAAAATTAAAAGTCATTTTGTTGTCTTACATAACTCCCGATTCATTGATGATGTTGTTGTTGTTGTTTTCTGTTTTCAACACACATGTGCATTATAGGTAAAAAAAAAAAAATTTATTGAAAAATTTGTATTTTGTTTACATATATTTTATTTGATTTTTGTTGTTGTTGTTGTTGTTCGTTTATATAAATAGATTTTTTCCCATCTCTGTTTTATCTCGATGACGAAATTTGGTTTCTCTCTACCTTTCCAAAAAAACGACTCAATGCAATCAATTAAGGTGGGGTCTTAACATGAAAACGCGGTCAAAAGAAATGTAAAATAAAAACTGACAATCAATGGAAATGATTTCTTTTTTTTTTGTCTGTCTATTGTACGGTGAATATTGAGTTTACCCTAAAGCCAATGAACGGGTCTTCTTTTCTACGGTACAAATAACAAATAACTACAGACAATTCGAAAATACGTCAACTAATACTCAATTTTAGTTTAATACTTGTGTAAGCAAATGCCGTTAACTTTTGCGTAATAAAAGTAAAATGACTTAAATCAAAATATTGTTTAAACAACGGTCGATATTGATAACTGTGATTTGACAGCTGATAATCTCAGACTGTATGGACATTTCGGTTCAGGAAGGTTTGGCAAGTGATCATGAATTGTTTAACAACGTTTCTCAATTGGGGAAATTTACTTTGAGAAAAAAAATGTATTCGCGATGTTCGTAGAGCAATTCGTCATTTTGACATCATCGGTCCTTATTTCTTTCGAAATGACGAAGGTGCCGCTGGCGTGCCGTGCTGACGATACATGCTTAACCATCGATTTATTGCAACATGAATTTTGCTTTCTAAAGCGCCTAAAAATGTGTATTTGTGACTCGTGATATGTGCGAAGTTAAAAAGGAGACAGTACAGTTAGATACCCTACTATCCCCAACAATCACCATCGCTCGCCTCTGTACACGGTCCATAAGCTGCAAATACGCCCTTGCTGCCCCTGCCCATATATGGGAGTTGTATTCCATTCTTTGGTCCGATGGGATAAAGAATTTCTTGCAGCGCATCAACAAGTCTAAACACTTGAATGCCTTTACCCCCGTATCCTGATGGTCAGAACATCCGGGTTAGCTGATTCATCGATGTCCACACCCCCCTCCTACAGATTAACGACAATGCTGGATCTGTGAAATATTTGTATGACAACAATCAGCACTGGATCTTGCGAGGATTTATATCTACTCTAATTCCACACAAATCTTTTCGCCACAATAAAAAATCACGATTGAAGTGAGTCGTTTCTAATTTGCCTTTTGTACCCGAAATCCAGAGGACTTGATCAATGATCAAATGAATATGAATGACAGAGTTTGATGGCATCCGCAAAAATTAGATTGGATTCAGAGGCCGACGTTCCGAAAGTAGCGTCATCAGGTCTGTCCATACCATACTGTCCATCATTCAAAAGACCTTCGTTAGACTACAGACACTCTACCAGATTGAGGTTATGAACCATCTCCATAACCTTTGGGGTCGCAGAACTCATTACAATGGTCCGCGATAGTCCGCCGAATTTGTAGCCTCAACTTTCTTGGGGATCAGCTAAACATTGGCAACATTTCAACGTGAAGGATAAATACCAACGAAATGGATAAATACATTACGAAATGGACGAGCTGGCGTCGAAAAGCACCTAGATGGGGACAGTCTGGGGGCGGAGTTTTAGTTGCATTGAGTTCTGCAGGAACACATTAAATCAGAACTTGTTTGAGGGTTGGATTGAAGTACTCTAAACTAATTTAGTTCAAGACCATTTCAGCAGCACCATCGACATTATTGTCTAGGAAGTATAACTTCCAGTTGGAATACTGATGGAAATTGTTGAACTCTGTAGCTGAGCTCAACAATTTTCATCACTAAAAATCGCTATGAATATTTCTAGATTTAAAAGCATTGGTAGTACTGTTCAGAACGGAACATGAGTCTTTTTCACTTTCCTTTTGTATGTACAGGCGACAGGGATATGACACTTCAAGTGTGTCACTATCAGCAGCCTCAGCTGTACTCGCGTATACGTACAATTGGAAATCGATGATCGAAGTGGTTCAAGTGGTTCACGATCAACAGCCTTAGCCACACGCACATTCAGTCGATTGAATATCGATACTCTAATACTGCATGGGGTTGCAATGCGCTGTAATAAATGTTTGGGTCTGTTACATGTTTATGTATTTTTGGAATCTTTATTAGTCTGTAGTGTATTTGTATAAATCTATATAAATCTATAAATCTTCGTATGACGCAATCGATGTACATATGTTGAATATATGCTGCCAGACGTATTTTCAAATTCTATTTTATTTAAGTGAGTGTTTTGTTTTGGAGAATAAACTCAGTGTCTTACAAACACTCAACGCGTAAAGAGTTTTATTTCTGAGATTAGGTCTTTACATTTGGTCCTTCGAACCGGATCCTCTTTACATTTGGTCCATCGAACCGGATCCTCTTTACAAATACCTTTATAAGATTTGGTAATTCACAAAATTCACCGCCTATTGTTAACACTGGCAGCTGAAAACATCAAATGGAAAATAACGTATAAACAGGGAGATGGGGAATTCGCAAAATAAAGAAACTTGTGAAATTTACCGTGTAGACGTACAGAGTAATATTGAGTCAATATTATTGACCTTAAGCAAAAAACAATCACAGGCTTTGTTATCTGAAATTTTGGGGATTTTTCTTTGGACATTGCCTTCAACCTAATTACAGATACACACCCAAACGAATTAACTGTTTGCAGTTAGAAAACAAGAACTAATTTTGACTGTTGACGGAATAATGCAATGTGCAAATCAATGATTACGATAAATTGATGCCAGCTACTTTTTGGCGTTTTAAGTTGAATATGATAGTACATGAAGAGATTGTGGTTTCAATTACTACTACCAAGTATACCCAGTAAACCGGGTACTTCAGCAGAGCCACTAAGGAGCGAGTTAGGGGTTGAGGCCTACCTAACACCTCTGATACCCTTTGGATCGTTAGCAGTCGATTAAGATGGCAACTCCATTCCGAGCCGAACTCTCCTTGCGATTTAGGTGTTAAACCACAGCGGCCTCCAAAGGGCCGCTACAAAAATAGGCAGGGCAGGACAAAAATCCTGGCCAACCGCTTTACCTGATTGCAGACTCCGGTGGGAACTCATAGCATAACTGCTTGGCATTCGAGCCCAGTACAAATATGATTTATCTATGTGAACGGCATTGACCGTAGATAATTCGATAATAATAATATTATTCTTTTAATCCGGCTGATCTCCATTTACACCTGCGGTGCCAAAGCATCACTGCGGTGCCAAAGCATCACAACAGTTAACCTTTTTTTAAATTATGTCAAAATAAAACCGCTTTAATTTTTCCAAACTATCCCAGGCAACATTTCAAATATTTGATTAGAATCAGTCAAGGAGAATTAGAAGTTAAACGCTCATTGCAAGCCGTACGAGCGCGTACCCACGTTTAGTTCACAAGGTTTCGAATTTAATTCAATGATAATGGGGAGTTTAAGAGTCTCATCTTAATTAGACGCCACACAACATTAATTTCACGTTTCTGTCGCATAATGCCATGTGTGATGTGTGCTGAGTGCGTGCGCATGCGCACAATGGCTTCATTAATTGTTACACGTACCAATGCACGTTCATGTGTGCAATTAGGCAGACATATAAGTGTATTATTAATACTTTTTTTCGTCTTTGTTTTCATGTAAAGAAAATAATGCCAGAAACAGCAACCTTTATCCCAAAACCACACACAGTGGTTGCAAACGAAAAAAAAATCGGCATCGCACTCTAGAATGTTTGTGGGCTTATGTGGAAATTAATTCTTGATTTTATCAAGTGACAAAGAAGTTTTTGAAGTCGAAAGAGAAAGGATTTTAGACTACTGGATAATAAAAGTATGGTTTCTGAGTCTGGAGGCATCTCACATGGGCATTTTAGAACAATATTTGGACATGAGAAAGCTATTCCCCTGATTGGTTTCGCGATTAGTCACATTGGACATCTGTGTGACTACTTCCAAGGAGAGTTTGGCTTTGTGCAACCAACCGAGTGCCATTTCGTAAACGTGGACGATGCACCAGGCACCAAGAAACACCCAAAGATTTCCATTAATCAGCTGATTTCCACTAATCAGCTGATCAACTGTTTGTCGCTGGAAAAACAATGTCTGTTCGATATTTGAGAATCAACGGCTAATAAAATGAAATTATTTTTTCTAATCCCTGTTTAGTTTAGGAGATTTCATATCATTTATTATTCAGTCTCTCCTACTCTTGATTAATGGAAATCAGCTGATTAGTGGAAATCCGCTGATTAGTGGAAATCAGCTGATTAGTGGAAATCAGCTGATTAGTGGAAATCAGTTGTTCATCGTTTTGTTGACATTATAAATTTTATTGACGTTATCAATTTTATTGACATTGTCAATTTTATATTCTTCGATTTTTAACAGTCATCGTGTAAATGCTCATTACTTTACAAAGAGGTTTCCAAAGAAAATGTCAAGAAAACCATGGGAAAAGTCATCGTTAAAATTTGACTTTATGTCCCTAGAGGAAATTATCACGTTTTTTTTCCAACATCCAACCACTGTGATACGTTTCGGCATATATTCTGCATTTCATAACTGAACAGCAATTACAATGCGATACTTTGTTGTGTTGAACTAACCGAAAAAAAGCAACAACAACAACTAGCGTACAAAAATTGAGTCAAGGGCATCTAAAGGCGACGACGCGCACGCTCAAAGCCGCCATTTGTCACGATAATCGAGTAAAAAGACATTATGCGAAATGTGGCTAAGAAAACAAAACAAATGACAGCAGAACGCGCCGCATGCGAGTGGCACGAAGTGACAAATGAATGGGATTTTTTTCTTCTTTTTAATGGCGTTGACAACTACTCGTACATACCAAACAAACACAATTATTGTTCGTGGCCGAGAAGACCACAACGGCGTCTCAAGCAGTCGGCCACCCACCCCTCACGGCAATTACGTTAGACACAGAGTCGCACGGACGTGAGCGCCTCAAAGTCAACGAACGTTTCTATTCTATTTATTTTTCATCGCTTGTGGGTATTTCGGTATTTTTCTGTATTGTGTACCCTACCTTCCCGGTTTAAATAGAGATCTCTGGGTGTGTATGCAGAATGGAAAGGAGCCGCTGTTGAAATGTTTCAACTTTGACAAATTGAAGCCCACAGAGAGTTGGAATAAAGTTTGGTTTCTTTGTTAAAACAACTTTGAAGTGTTCATTATTTATTTATTTATTTATTAATTACAATACAAAGTAAATTTTATATTCTAATTTTGGGTCCAAGGATAAACCGAGTGACAAAGACTATTTGGCTTGATTTTTGCAGCGACAGACCAAAGCCTCTGGTGGGAATCGAACCCACAACCCCCACGCTGATAGGCAAGCACGCTACCAACTCGCCTACCGGGGCGCTTAAGTGTTCATATTGAATGGCGAGTAAAGGAAAACCACTGACTAATAAGGTCCCCTATCGAATAGATTCTCCAAAACCGAACCATCATAGAAAACTAAAGACTTTGAGATGTAACCGCAAACAGCTCTTCTGAGTACGGAAGAGTTATTTTGGAAAATAAAAATTGTTCTGTGGATTTAAATACATGTAGCAAATCTAGTAGTAAAAAGCAAATAGATTTTTAGTTTAAAAACACACTTACGCTGAGTAATTTATGTCTCGAGCGAACCCAGGGCCTAGTTGCCAGTGCTTTCTCATTAGATTATATTGTAATTTATTATAAAAGGTTTTCCAACAAGAGGTGTTATTTTGAATCACCTGGTATTTCGGTAGCTGTCTCTTTTGTAGCTTTTTTTTCTTTGTCATTTGACAAGTAGAAGCTACGCCATTACTAAAAATGGAGCGATACTCGCTTCATCAACGCAATGAAATTATTAAAATTCACTACAAAAATGGTGAAAATCTTGCAGTCACAGTTCGCATTTTTGGGTCGTCGTGAAGCACCTTGTCGGACCGCAATACAGAAAATGCTGTACAAATTGGAGCCATTCGGCCAAGTTAGTGATGTAAAGAATCAAACCCCTGCACGTCGCTCAAGAACAACTGAGATTATTGCTGCTGTAGCCCAAAGTGTTGAAGAAAACCGAGGTTTGTCCATTGCTCGTCGTTCTTTGGAATTGGGAATTCCACAAACGTCATTTCACCGTATTTCGGCCGATCATCAACAACGTCGTGTCCTTTGCTGATTGGGTCGTTGAAATGCATGAAAATGATCCGGAATTCCATCGGAAAATCATCTAGACTGATAAGGGCCATTTCCACCTCGATGGCTACGTCAACAAGCAGAATTCTCGCATCTGGGGCTCGGAAAACCCAAGAGTTATTGTCGAAAAGCCTTTCCATCCTCAACGTGTTTGGTGCGGTTTATGGTCCGGCGGAGTCATTGGACCTTACTTTTTCGAAAATGTAGTTGGATCACTAGTTATCGAGAGGTGATTAATGATTTTTATGGCCGTAGTTGGATGATATTGATCTGGACAACGTTCAATTTCAACAAGACGGCGCTACGTGCCACACAAGCAACGAAACCATTGCGCTTTTACGGGAAAAGTTTCCCGACCGTGTTATCTTCGACGAGGTGATCACAATTAGCCACCGAGATCTTGTGATTTAACACCTTGCGACTTCTTCCTTTAGGGCCACGTGAATGATAAGGTCTACGCCAACAGCCCAGCGTCGATTCAGTACCTCAAAGATAGAATTTGTGAGGCTATCGAGGACATAGGGCAGTCATGAAATTTCTTTATGGGTTAATTTGACCCTTTTTTCGAGAAAATCAAAAAATATCCTTTAAAAAAGGACATTTAAGGATTAAAATGTGTGCCGGAAAATTTCAGTGGGGGTCATCAAAGACACCAATGTTGTAAATAAAGCTCTTAAGTCTTAATTAGTAAAATTATACACCAACATTTTAATCCTGAAATGTCCTTTTTTAAAGGATATTTTTTGATTTTCTCGAAAAACGGTCAAATTAACCCATAAAGAGACCAGTTAGAGGGTTAAGATCTTCCACAAAAATAATCCTCATACAATTCCGCAATACAACTCTGACCATAAGAATTCTCTCAGACATTAACTTACAGCATTTTTTTCATATAGTATAACTAGTAAGTTGTAATGCGCCTATGGCGCCCGTTAATTTGCTTGAGAAAGTATTTGTTACTTAATTTTAAAAATTTTGTAAAAACTATTTTGTAAAAAAAAATAAAATTGGAAAAAAAAAATTTGTGGAAAAAAAATGTTTGTTGAAAACAAATTTTTGTTGAAAAAAAAAATTTTTGTTGAATAAAAAAAAATTTTCGTTAAAAAAAAATTTTTGTTAAAAAAAAATTTTTGTTAAAAGAAAAATTTTGTTATAAAAAAAATTTTGTTAAAAAAAAATTATTGTTAAAAAAAAATTTTTTGTTAAAAGAAAAATTTTGTGAAAAAAAAAATTTTGTTGAAAAAAAAAATTTGAAACAAAAACTTTCTAAAAAAAACTTTTTGTAAAAAAAAAAATTTTTATTGAAAAAAAAAATTTGTAAAAAAAAATTTTGGAAAAAAAAATTTGGGGAAAACACAATTTCTGTACAAAATTTATAGAATTATAGAATGCCTATTTAAATTCCTACGTACTGCGTGACAGAGTCAGTGAATCAGTGTATCAGTGAATCAGTGTCGAGGGTAAATATATATTAAGATGCTCCCTTCGACCAAAAAATTAAAACTTTGACCCACTGTAAAAAAAAACTGAGACGTGCTGGACCATAAGTTTGTTCTACAAAAATGATCTACTCAATATACCCTTTCAGAATTATGGGGTCGCTATTCTGTTCCATTCAAAAATTCTTCATTTGTTGGACAGTGTTATTTATTCGTGCTCATGCACACATTGTTGGTCATACAATATAAATTCACTTGTACCGATTGATATGCTCAGTTAGAAATACGTTAAACGAAAACGTTCCGTCTACCGAATTCCTTTTTTTTTTTTATTATTTTTCTTTTTAATTACAATACAAAGTAAATTTATATTATAATTTTGGGTCCAAGGGTAAACCGGGTGACAAAGACCATTTGGCTTGATTTTTGCAGCGACAGACCAAAGCCTCTGGTGGGAATCGAACCCACAACCCACACGCTGATAGGCAAGCACTCTACCAACTCGCCTACCGGGGCGCTTACCGAATTCCTTTTATTTTAATCGAATGGTGATTTCGTTTGTACAAAAAATAAAATGGAAAATGATTCTGCATGTGGCACCCGCATTCTTGTGTTCTTTTGTAAATAAAAGTGCAACCCTACGAACATATTTTGAGTTCATGTGTCAAAATATCGCATTTTCTGCACTCACTCCAGTCGCCGGTGGTTAACACTGTGTGTAACTCTTTAAGTCGTGGAAATATAACCACTATAACTAAGATACCAAAAAAAAAAAAAAAAAAAGACCCGTGTCTCCCAGTTTCGCCCAAAGGCATGCACATTTGTTGTATGGGCCCCCAAACATTTGGGGCCTCGGTGTAATTTTTGCAACAAACGATTATTTTCTCAGGAATTTTGTGAACATGTAAAATGAAGGTCAAACTCGCAAAAAAAAACTTTTTAAAAATCGATTTTTTGTAACCTTTTCCCTTGTTTGGGTCCATATGTAGCAAACTGTTCAAAATTTAAGGAAACAATCAACAACAAAATGTGCCTAAGATCTCAATAAACAACATTGAAACTTCCTAGGAATGATTTGAAAAGTGTAGCCATTCACATTTGCTTTCTAGAATAGCATTAACCAATTTTTGGAGCGTATGAGTAATATTAGTTTGAAAGCCTAGCACTCTACGTACAGGTGGTTAATTAAATTGAATTGATGCAATTTTTGTTAATAGCTCGAACCATGTAAAAACGTTTTGGAATTGTATTTAAGTTGGATGGAGCATTTTTGAAATGGTACACCTTTCATTTGAGTGATTTCATTTCGTCATTAGTGAGCTATTATTCTTTTATGCGATGAAATAATAAAAATAATGCTGTTGTGTAGAATGAACTAATGGAAACGAATGATAAACAATTTTTCGACTCTTCGACTCTTCAAAGTAATGAATTAAAAATCGCCATACATTTTTGTATTTTGAGAAATTTTTTAAACTGAGAAAGGAGTCACCCTGTTCGACAGAGTATATGATTTCTCCCCCCCTCTATGCGTAATAAAACCATTGAGGCACGATATGACTACGGATATTTGGGGTACAAAGCCTATCAGAAATTACAGACAGGGTCTTTTTCGAAAACCAACGGTTGCCACTTTATCTGTTACTTAGATCTGCAATTGTTTTTCATGGCGGTACACAGGAGCAAACGTATTGTATGAGATTTATAACAGTAAAATAGTTGCATCAACCATTTGTTTGTGTAGGAGCAACTGCACATGAAGCTCGCGCGACTATGGACATTTTGAGGGATGCATTTCCGTGTCACCGTGTCTGTCTTGCTTTTGTGATTTATGTAGATCTCTTGGTCTCGGTCTTGGTCGCTGCAGACTTTTCTCTTTGTGGTTTCTTAGGTAACTATTTTCTCCGAATGTCCAAATGTGTTATAAGAAATTTTTTAATGAGTGAAATTAAAGGAAACCAGATTTCAAGATTCCATGTAAAATTGAAATAGTTTTCATTGTATGAAATTGAAAACACAAGTCACTGCGGTCCTATTTGAAATTGGGGACATCGGATGGATTTCTTTTGTTTAAGTTTGTGGTACAGCGTTCCATTGACAAGAGGTTTCATTATGACATTTTCCACTTTCCATTTTACATAACTACTTAAACCTTACACACGCACACACACACATGCCCATTGCCCCAAATAAGCCGCATCTTCAAATCTCTATTAACCGGATGTAGTGAATGCAGAGTGTATGATATGGGCTAGACGCAACGTCTCAATAGATCCATTGTACTGCAAACGTTTGATTTTTTGCGGTTTGTTTTGTTGCTGTTAATACACACATATTGAAAGAAAAATAATTAAATTAATTGTTTAACATCAACACATATTTCTTGAGTTTGAAATTGGTTTCGGTTACTCTTGACCAAATTGCTGTTTGTCAATCAATGTAATTTGTCTCTGGTACATACAGCGCGGCGAGTGTGCCCGAGTGTGTGTGTGTGTATCTTTGCATGTTTTCAATATCAAAAGGCAAACGATGAACGATGAACGATGAACGGCGAACAGCAAACGGTCGTGTTAAACATTTGTTTCACACACACAAAACATTTCAGCCAAGTTTGCATTCAGCAGCCAGTAGATGAATGATTCGAATATTTGTCTTTCCTCCATCCCGGCCATCCGTACGACAGTCGTCCGTCCGTCCGCCCGTCCATCTGCAGCAATGTAGGCCTACAAGTGTTAACCGTAAATTCAAACACCCATTTCACGTTAAATTGCCTAATGCCTTGTTTTTTGTTTTTTTTTTGTTTTGTTGTCCATTGTGAACAGAAGACAAGACAATACCAACGCAATACCAAGATACGTTAAGGTAAGGTTTTGTGTATCACACATGTCGTACATACACTGAGAAATATAATCTTTCGAACGCTTTTTAAAGTGTGCACCATAGACCTAGATGTAATTGGTGCCTTTTCAAAAATAGAGAAGGAATTTCCAAAGAAGGGTACGATGCTGAACTAGGACAAGACAAACCATATCGACGGCTTAATTTAGAAAGGGCGTAACTCGATGTTTTTTAAAATCTCGTTTTTTACATATTTTGGTAGACCATTGTCAAATACACATCCCACAAAAGGGCTTTGTGATCAAAAATACCGGATTTATTGCCCATTTTTGGGCGCAACCAAAATCCAAAAAAAAAAAATTCAGAACTAAATTTGTGGCGCATTTTTATTTAAAATTGCCTTTAAAATGTCTGAAGTTTTTCAAATGTTGTAAAGTTTTTACCTTCTCCTGTAAAGATACGAAAATGCGAGTTACGCCCTTTCTAAATTAAGCCATCGTTATGCTAACAAACGTCAGAGAAGGGAGGCATAGTCGAGGCCGGCACCGTGCTGGCAAATAGATGTCACTTTGGGCTAAGAAAACAATTTAAGAGCAGAGACCTCTCCCGGCGAACTGAAACAACACTCTTATAGTAAAGGGTGTTTTTTATTGAGGTATAGAACTTCGAATTGAAATAAAACACAAGAAAATCGTTTTAATGTCCATCAATTTGGCTTTATTGGAAGGATAATTTTATGCCATTAATGTTTAAATATGATTTCGGGCATGTGTCCGCCGCGGCTGGCTCGAATAAAGCCAATTCTACAGGTCCAATTTTCAACCACTTGTTGGAACCACAACTCATCCACATTCATGCCATCCAATTCGGGAACAAAATAGTCGGTTATCATGGCTCTATACCGGTCTCCATTAACGGTAACTGACTCTCCAGCATTATTTCGGAGGAAGTATGGCCCAATGACTCCGCCAGCCCATAGAGCACACCAAACAGTCAGTTTTTGTGGATGTAATGGCATAAAATGGACGGAGCTTGCGGTGAACTTCGCGAACTGAACCATTACTTTCGAAATAAATTTGCACGATTTGCAAGCGTTGTTCTTTTGTCAACCTGTTCATGATGAAATGGCAAACCAAACTAAATATTAATCACTTGACAGCTGACAAAATGGCCGCCAGTTAAAAAAGTGATGCCAACTTAAAGTTCTATACCCCAATAAAAAACACCCTTTATCACTGACTCATTACAATAAATAGATTTTTTTCTGTCCTATGAACCAAATGCACATATTCGGAAAGAGGGGAAAAAATAAAAATACACGTGTATCGGCGATTTTCATGTACACGTCAGAATTTTTTTTTTTAAGTTTGAAGTATAAAGCTCGTAGTGGCCTGTGTGAAAGCCTTTGGGCCGATTTTTAACCCTTTTTCAGTGATCCAGGCAGACTCGTGGAAATGTCTGTATCACGTCAAATTTTTATCAATTCTCAGATTTTCCCCAATTTTTATTATTTTTGAAAAAAAAATATTTTTTTCACTTGAAGAGACTCAAAATTTTTAAACTACTTAAGCGTTACGAAAAAAAAATCTTTTTTGAACTGAAACCTTAAAAAAAACGATAACCATTTTAAACAAAAAAAAAAAATTTAGGAAAATCTGAGAATTGACAAAAATTTTTTTTAAAAAATTTGACGTGATACAGACATTTCCACGAGTCTGCCTGCAAAAAATCAGCTGGACTGGATCAGAATGTGTGTAACACGGTGTTATGAGCACACACGATAACTGATGAAGCGGTGCTAAGTAAGAAATCATTTGCAAAATCTATGAACTAGGAGCTATGTATGTAAAAGGGTTTATCAACAAGAGATGGTTTTTTGAATCACCCCGTATTTCGGTAGCTGTCACGTAATTACGAAAAATGGAACAATTGAAATTATAAAAAATTCACTAGAAAAATGATGAAAATCATGCAGTCACAGTTCGCAAAACTAAGCATTTTTGGGTCGTCGTGAAGCACCTTGTCGGACCGCAATACAGAAATTGGTGGAAAAATTCGAGCTGTTTGGACAAGTTAGTGATGTGAAGAATAAAACCCGTGCACGTCGCTCAAGAACAACTGAGAATATTGCTGCTGTAGCCCAAAGTGTTGAAGAAAACCGAGGTTTGTTTATTCCTCGTCGTTCTTTGGAATTGGGCATTCCACAAACGTCATTACACCGTATTTTGCATAAAGACTTAGGTCAAGGCTTAGGTAAGGCTTATAAAGTTCAGTTAAGTTAGGTCTTAAGGCTTATACAGTTCACTTAAAGTCACATATCGGCTAAATCAATGTTAAATGTTTTTGCTCAGTGTACTTACTGTCGGCACACATACATTGTCATCAAATGAATGCGAACGAATGACGGAACGACGGAATACACTGCAAGCAAGTGCCAGAGCCTGAGTTGGAGCCAGAGCCAGCAGAGCCACACAAAACAACAACAAAAATGTTTAATGGTTATCAACATTTTTCTATCAATTTTTGGATATTTGAAAAACAAAAGCACCACCAACAGCAACAGCAACTGCGGCAGCAAAATCAAATAAACAAATCGGCCAATGTTCATAGGCATGCATGGGTGTGTGTGTGTGTGCGTGCGTGTGTTTACATGCATATGAATGTGTGTGGGTATGTGCGTATCTATTGTTGAGGGTTAAACTATTGCAAAATTTCTGTTTGGTTATTACTTTATTTATTTATTTTATTTTTGTTTTTTATGTAATGACATTGATTTGAAGAAATAAAGGCAAAAATTGTTTGGCTCATTTGTCCCATTTTGACCAACAAAGACGGGTGTGTATGTGTGTGTGTGTATTTCGGTTTCCAACACCTTGAACGATTTAAATGCGAAATTTTCAAGTGTGAATTGATATAGGCTTGTATGAGTGGGCATGTATGGTACATATGTACATATTTGTCATGTTCAGTGACATTCAAGCCATTTAAATTTGAACTCTGAGCATCCGAATATTTCTGTACAAGTGTGACTAATTGTGCGTTTTTTCTGCTGTTCGGGGGAAGTTTTGTGATATATGGAAATTATGGAAACTATCAATTTCAATGGCTCAAAGGCGGTTTCTGCATCCGTTGTGGTCGTCTTAGCACAAGTGAGGCTGAAAATGTGGTACGGCCAGAGTCCATGGACGATCTGGACAATTGGAGAATGAATTTGAATACAATGGTTGATTACCTAATCGAAACTGAGCAGTTACAAGACTTTAAATGAATATCTCTATTTATTATGCGAAGAGTCATGTCCTCGACTACATCCCGCATCACTTCGTCTGGTTTCACATGGGACACGAAATCGCGTAATTATATAATTTGTTATCTTCGAGAGAGGTGTTGTTGAGTTTAAACTGCCATCGATTTGCCATCACCATTCTTCGTTTAACATCAATGATAACGTCAGGCTTTCTCGTAATGCAGAACCAAGGTTTATTTCCTTGCCACATTTCTCCGGCAGATGCTGGCATCAGTCTGGTCCTGTCCCTACACAGTGCAACCCGAATAAATATAACCATATACGGACATACGTGATAAAAGACCAAAAAAAAAGACCCGTGTCTCCCAGTTTCCCCCAAAGTCAAGGTGCCTCGGTGTCATTTTTGTAAAATCATTTTCTCAGGCTCATACCTTACAAACTTTTCCCCCCTGTTCAGATCCCTTACAGATCACCCTGTTCAGATCAACTACAGAAATGTACCTAAGATCCCAATAAACAACATTCTTGAACATTTGCAACTGATATTACCTGCTTAGGAGATACGTCAATGTAACTAACTTGGTCGCTACTTACCATGACGAAGCTACCAGCATATCTACAGTATAGCATGTCATCAACAAAGCAATTATTTTCATCAAGCTTTACGCTAGTGTCAGCTATATGATGTGAGCCTTCGTCTATAGCAGAAAGATACTCAATTTGATCAGTAACAACCCTATTGACTACTTTTCTATAAGGGCTTTCAATGAAACCATATTTATTAATACGCGCGTATATAGCTAAGCTGTTGATTAACCCTATATTTTGCCCTTCAGGAGTCTCAATAGGGCAAATTCTTCCATAATGATTCTTACAAGTGTATCAATTCACATTTACTTTCTAGAATAGTCTTAGCGAATTTTTGGAGCGGATGAGTAATATTAACTTGAAAGCCCAGCACTCTACGTACTAAATTGAATTAATGTAATTTTTTTTAAAAATATCTCGAACCAAGTAACAACGAATTTTATTGATTTTGACCCTGAAGTCGAAGTATTTTTGATTTCATATTTTCACAATTTTTATTCTTTATGACAAGAGCTACAACTTGGCGGCAGAGTCTAAATCAAAATTCCACACGGTTTGCAAGATATGAGTCTGAGAAAATTATCATTTTTTTTTGACCCTGCACGCCCCACCAAATGAAGAACTCGTGTGATGGTCGTCGAAACGACGGACAGTGGGCATGCAGGGTTAACGTGGCTCAATGCCCACTAGAAACTTCAATGTAATACAAAAACTTCTGCATGAAACTGAAAAGACTATTGATTGTATAGTCCACATTTCCAACAAGTACAGGTATAGAGTCCAGAGCGAACAACGACATTGGGATACATTTTTAAAATTAATAAACTTTAAATACGTTATTAATGCATGTGACGTGAGTGCATTTTAACAAACTGGTTACAGGCAAGTATACGACGACGACCCTTGGCATTGTAATACATACGTACATCCCTGACAGACGGGCGGACATTGACCAACGATCGGTGGGTATTACATTCTTCCTGTGGAATGTTCCAACGAGCGGCTGTTCGATGTTGACAACAAACGGAATATAATTATAAGTGTTTGTACAACATGTTTTTATTATCAAATTAGATGACGACAACAATTTTATTGAAAATAAATAAAATCTGGTGAATATTGACAATACACAGTGCAACACGGAGAACACTACGAGATAAAACAGCCAAAGATTTGGGGCGTCGGTGTTATTTTTACAAAAAAGTGATCATTTTCTCAGGCTCATATATTGCAAACCGTTTGGAATTTTGATTTACGATAACATTGTCCCAAATGTTTTTTTTACTAATAGTTCACAGAGCTAAGCTTTTATCAGTGTGGCCTTGGCCCTATAAAAGTCAATTGCTAGAAAGTTATCGTCATGCCAGAAATTGTCTATAAAATCCATGAAATCGGTGATTAAAAGTGCATGGGATGAATGAGGCTTTAGCAATCTGAACGGGGGCGGGTATGTCGTATTCTATATGAAAATGTATACGTGGGAATGATAAGCGTGCGATGGGTACCGCGATTGCATACAATCGATCACTACCAAGAAACTGTAGATGTTGTCTGTGAGTATTATCTGATATGAAACCTGCCCCAATAACTCGGTGCTAGGCACCCTAGTTTAAGTTATAAATCAGGATTTTGACTATAGCTGTTCATGTCCATTTCTCCGGCATTACTGGATTATCTTCGCTTATAAAGGGTGTTTTTTATTGGGGTATAGAACTTTAAGTTGGCATCACTTTTTTAACTGGCGGCCATTTTGTCAGCTGTCAAGTGATTAATATTTAGTTTGGTTTGCCATTTCATCATGAACAGGTTGACAAAAGAACAACGCTTGCAAATCGTGCAAATTTATTTCGAAAGTCATGGTTCAGTTCGCGAAGTTCACCGCAAGCTCCGTCCGAATGAAACGATTCGCCACCGTGCACAGCAATTGGAGCTTTGTCCATCAACTTTATGGAAGATTTTGCGCAAAGATCTTGGCTTGCGACCTTACAAGATCCAGCTTGTGCAAGAATTAAAGCCGCGAGACCATGCAATGCGTCGTGATTTTGGTGTATGGGCCGAAAATGAGATTCATCTCGATGCTGATTTACGTCACAATTGGAAAATTGGACCTGTAGAATTGGCTTTATTCGAGCCAGCCGCGGCGGCCACATGCCCGAAATCATATTTAAACATTAATGGCATAAAATTATCCTTCCAATAAAGCCAAATTGATGGACATTAAAACGATTTTCTTGTGTTTTATTTCAATTCGAAGTTCTATACCGTTCTATATGTTTAAATTTGAAAGCCAGTTGCAAAGTTATTTTTTTTTTTTAAAAAAATTCATTCCTTTATTTATTTAATTAATATTTTAAATAATTCTGAGATACAACCTATGCGGTTGTCTGTATTGGCTTATTGCCTTATTGGATTCGTTGGAGTTATAGAAGTATATGGTAGTACAGAATAGAATCAACCGGTATTTCGGTAGCTGTCACTTTTGAAGATTTTATTCTTTGACATTTGACAAGTAGAAGCTACGCCATTACTAAAAATGGAATGATACACGCTTCAAAAAATTCAATTTTTCTTGGAATACCAAAATAACAACTCTTGTTGGAGAACCCTGTATATCTATAAATATCTGGCACAGAGTTATGCTCACTTTTATGGAAGTTTCAGAGTTATTAACCCACCTTGCGCCACCGTCCTTTTATAAGACGGGAAATGCTAAACAATTCAAGAGAAAATCACTAACGACATTTGATCAGAGATACATTTTCAGTTTAAATCCAAAAAAGAAAAATCGTTCCTAAGTTGGTTAACAAAGTTAAGTCGGAAACAAAATTGTTCGTAATTTTGTTGTTAAAAAAAAAATCATAAAAAAACGAAACTTTCAAAATGTAATATATTTCATTGGATTAATAAATAAATAAAAGTCTACATTTTGAGTCGTTTACCATAAAGATATGTGGCTTAATGATGGACTCCTATAAATGTATACATTTTGTCATTTTCCACTTTCTTATAAATTTCTTGCAACAAAAAGAAATTCCGTTTCAAATGCACTAAACAGGAAGATTGAAAATATTTCAGTGATCAATTTTTTAAAATTTATTTCAAAGAAATCGGACGATTCTGACAACTTATGTGTCAAAAAATGTATCCTATCCATAGAAAAAGACATTTGGGCCATGTTTGTACTTAGGGGACCACTGTTGTCTAGTGTTGCTTAGTGTAATCACTTCTGCAGATTATTCTTTTTTACTTGTTTATTTGGACGACCGTGTTGTGATATACAAACCCTGGTCTATAACCATTTAAGACGATCACATTTTTCGGCGGTCGTTTCTTATCGGAGCCAACTTTCAACAGTAGGTCCCGGCATATAATTTATTTTAGGTTTCAATATTTTTTTTTTTTCAAATCTCAATCACATATTTCACAAGTAATACGCAAATATTTTCATAAATTAGACCGCACTTGAACTTTGTTTGCAGCTTTCATAGTTCAGAATGTGATTGCGAACAAATATATTCGTTAAATATTTTTTTCACCTCTGATACATTCATGAGCAACACACACACACTTACCCACCTAGTTATGTACATTTTGTAACAAGTCTTAAATATGTTAGCAACGTTTTAAAAAAAAAAAAAAGTTCCGGAACTCTGCATTCCAATACACACACTCTAATTCGTTAGGCCAAGTTCATTGTCATCATCGTCATCTTCAGCCTCCAACACTTCAACGCTGTGTATACACATCTCTCTTTGTCCGTCTGCCAGTCATTCGTACTTTAACGCCTTTTTTAAAATTACATACACCCCTTATCTGTCCAGATACGACCAGTTGTTGTACGGCTGTACCTTTACGGGGGAAAAAGCCATTCGACCGTTACCATTTTATTGATTTTTTTTTTGAATTGTTGTGCAAATATTGAGCGAAAACGCCAATGTGAAATAACAAAAATAAAATGTTAGTAAAACTTTGAAATCGTATCGGCTGATGTTAAGTTGCTGCTTCGCTAGGTATTACTCTGGTCGTCAGACAAATCGAATGATTTCAATTTTCAGTTTAATTAAACAGTTTATGTACTTGGAGTGTACTAAATATAAATATCTGCTGCTGTTCACTACGATTTCAGTTAGTTAGTACGGGTGAGCGTAAGAATCTTGCGACGGCGATCAATTAGGAGCAGGTGTGATAGAGGCTAACTAGCACAGTGGGGGATCTTTTAATGAGTATTGTTAAAATGTAATTTGGAGTTTCATTTAAACTGGGAAGTTGTAGGACACAGTAAGGTCCTTGCTCTAGTTATGCTAAGCAGCGGGTGGTGTCGCTTTTCATCTTCCCAGAGTTTCCCCCATTCTATTGCACTTATTGCTTCTTTCGTCGGATTAATGCCGAATGATTTACACTCCAATTATAATTAAATTTCATAGAGGATCCCGCACCTTAACCTTTAAGTGTATTTTTGGTGTTGGACTGTTTTGGTATCATAACCAAACTAGAATTCTTGAAAAATAAATACAAGTAATGTGCTGAACTCCCCAATGTACCGGAAATAAAATATGTTGTCATACATGAAATGTCCGAACGATTATGTGGGAAGGTTGTTCTTTAAAAAGACTGTGTCATATATTAGAGCTGTCACAACAGCAATCTCCAGAGGATTCCTGGTGAATGGGAGGGAGTCTCACAACCGAAGCGACAATATCGAACGACAACAAACAGCTGTTTTCGATGGCACTAATCATCTGTTTGTCGCTTAGAGATAAGGCGAACGTTGTCATTCGACAACGTGGCTTAGGCTGTATGATTCACACCATTTGATGAACGATTGATCTCAGAGTCTTTTAGGTTGTTCCCACAGTTATCGCCGCCAAGGTCTGAACCATGGAGTACGCCATGTCGACCTATTGTCGTGAAATTCAGCTTCTAAGAAAACCCGATGCAGCACGTACGATGCTAGTAAAGAGTACCAGATTTCAGCACTTAAATATTCACAAGGTTACTTACAAATACTCAGCTCATAAAACACGCACTCAAATTTATCGTATTGTGATGTACCAATGGCACGTGTCCAGTTACGCAACGTAGTGCCGGCGAAGTTACGCACACTATTAATTGTTGCGAAGTCTGTACAGAGACGTCGCCAAAAACTATCAGCAAACTTCAAAAGTACCTATCCCAAATGTTCTGAATAAAAAACAATTCCCCCTCGATGATATTAGAGAGTAGATGGGGCAGAGAACGAACGATGATACGACGGCCAGTGCAGAAAAGCTACAATGCCGAAGAACGCTGCCCATCACGCAAAGCTGCAGGATGTTATAACGAAAACTATACCCGGAAACGAAGAAGGGAGATCGAATTAGGAGATTGTGAGGAGATTGAAAAGCACTGGAGTGAAAATGATGACCATACAGTCTATAAATAAATAAAAAAAAAAGTATTAGGCTGGAAATGATAATGAGACGAGAACACTGTGCGGAACTATTGAAGACCGTTGGACAAGACAAGCCAGCACAAATTATAGATGACGGTGTAGAATTCCAATTACTACGGCTAGTCGTAGGGAAGGCTTCAGTCTTTTTGGCGTCAGTCTTTTAACATTGAAATCTCAGTGGGCGTCTGTGGTCTAATGGCAGCGTGTGTGACAATAACACAATAAACCCAGGTTCGTAAAAAAAGCATCAGCGTCCGTTTCCCACATCGTAAATGCTGACAGCATTTCGATAAAGAGAGTAAGTTTTCTGAAAAAGAAACATTAGTAGGTGGGAGCTTGCTTTAAACAGTTACCCCCGTATTCATAAGAAGGAACATTTCTACAGCCTTGGGCAAAACAAATGGTCTCAAAAAACTATGTGTCAATCACATTTAAGATAACTCAACCAAATAAAAATAATTGAAGCGCCCCGGTAGGCGAGTTGGTAGCGTGCTTGCCTATCAGCGTGGGGGTTGTGAGTTCGATTCCCACCAGAGGCTTTGGTCTGTCGCTGCAAAAATCAAGCCAAATGGTCTTTGTCACCCGGTTTACCCTTTGACCGAGAATTAGAATATAAATTTACTTTGTATTGTAATTAATAAATAAAAATAATTGACTATTTCCATCCAAGCTCATTAATATTGAATTTAAATATTAATAGTTGTGTCACAAGTTGATTTCTTCGTTTCATAGAACAATTACATACTCAGTTCGTTTAAATGAAAAAACGCGCAATTATCCAAAGTCCTTTTTATTAAATATCTCGCATAAGTGAAAACAACTTTCTTGATTTTTTTCCATTTCTGCTTAACCGAATTTAACTGTATATAAGATGTGTAGAACCAATCGGTGTTCAAGGGCTTAACTGGGTTTGACGCTTAAAGTGTGTACTACAGAATTTGTAACTGACGCCCAATGGGTTAATGGATGCCTACAATGTATACATCTTTAGAAAGGTATTTTCATAAGCTTTCCAACAATAACCGGGTCTTTGATGGTGAACAACAAAGATACATCTGATGTTCAAGCTTTAAGAGGCCATAGTTCGGGAAGTATGAGCTTCGGACAAAAAAAATCCAGTTGAGCCCATATTTATTTATTTATTTATTTATTATTAATTACAATACAAAGTAAATTTATATTCTAATTTTGGGTCCAAGGGTAAACCGGGTGACAAAGACAATATGTTTAGATTTTTGCAGCGACAGTCCAAAGCCTCTGGTGGGAATCGAACCCACAACCCCCACGCTGATAGGCAAGCACGGTACCAACTCGCCTACCGGGGCGCCTAGTTGAGCCCATAAACATTTAAAAAATCTTTACAAACCATTGATAAGAAAAATGTGTAAAAATTGTTTTTGTATTTTCATACATTTTACTTAACAACGGTTTGTAAAATTGCTTTAAATTTATATGTATACGGGCGTTAGTTAATATACAAATTATGTCGTACTGATTCGAGAGAAGTTCCCCATCAGTTCCGTCATGGAATGTTACGAGACATTCCGATGCCGATCTCCCCCATTATGCGACATAGCACCGTTTTCAACGCCAAACTCATTGACCTTCGATTACCGTAAATAAAAATCATAACTGACCGCATCATTTATCATATGCGCACATAGGCTCACTGCGTAAATACCAAATATCGGGAGGAATGGCAAAAAAATAATCATAAACCGAAAGTAAATATTGAGAAATGAGTTTGGCATAAATCTCTAGTCGTAATCGAATGAACGCCACAAGTTGTTTCAGAGACCGGGTAAGTTTTTATTTTTTGTTTGTGTTGTAGAGGGAAGTGCTCATACTTACAACATAACGTAGCCGAACTTGATAATCGAGGGGGGGGGGAGGCGTTTGCATATCAGATCAGCTAAACTAAGCTGATCAATCATGTTGCTGACGTTGTTAGGTGGAAGAACGGACGCTTGGACAGGTGTTCTGGACAGGGGTTCAGAATTAATTTCCATTGGCCACAATTGCAGAACTTTTAAATTTAAATATATTTAATTAAATCTTAATATACCACTACATTTGTATTGATTTGTATGTGATTCGCCGTTCGCATAAATTAGACTAAAATGGGAAATCATAAGCTATGCAGGATATAATTTCTACAGTCATTGATTGATTGATTTATTATAAATTTGAAGTCTGTAGCGATTTTGTGCCGCCACACAGTGGTCGGTTTCATACATCTGTAGCTGGAGAAATTCCAAAAGTGAACTTTTTTTTTAAAAAAAAAAATTTCCATTAACTGTAGAGAACAATATTCAAATAATAAGCTAGAAACAACAAAGGACGCTAGCACTTTGATTTGCATTGTCACTGTCACTACAAGGTTTTATTGACTAAAGAAGAATAACAATAGAAACAAATATGTCATTGTAAGTACTTAACAAAAAATTAGCTGAAGTCAAGCTACAGTCCTTACTGGATTTTACTATTCAGCGTCTTTCAGGAGCACAGCGTGAAGTATTTAATATTGGATGTGAAAATGGCGATACTTTTGAATGTACTTGGAAGTTAGGAGTGGACGGTAGTGGGGGACACTCCCTGGTAACATGCATTGTGCCTTTAGAAATCAAGAAGAAATCTGTCAATGAACGTTCAATATTATGTATAAATCCAATAACTTCCTCATCAAGATATTGCCGGCCAATTAGTTTTGAATTTACTAAGGAAAATTCGGATACCACTTTGGCAGAGTTCAATCGAATGGAAAGTAAAACAAATATCCTACAACCCTCTAGTTTAACTGTAAGCGGAAAAACATTGGCCAACTGCCGGAAGACGTTTTAGAAGCCCGTCAAAAAAAACTACAAGCTATAGCTCGTGAAAGCCTCTCAAGAGAGAAAGCTTCAAAATGTCACGAGTCGCAACCAATGAGGACGTTTTTCATAATTTGCTTATTTCCTCTGATCCTGTTATAAGTGAGATTCCAAATAAGAAAAATATGTCTTTACCTCCTGAATGATCATACAATAATAAATAAACTTGCTTTAAAAAAATTAAAAAAAAAAAACTTTCATTTAATATTTTTGTCCAGCTAGCATAACATAACTTAAATCGACCACTGTGCGCCACACAAATATTTCGGCTTGGGTGAAAGCATCCAAAATATGGGCTGGCCTAATATGGTGACAACAAAAGGCGAACATTAGCGTTACCGTTCACTTGTGGTAAAGGATGGAAATATTAGCTCATCTAAAGACAGCCAACGTTCAGCCGACAGATGCTATTAAAGCTGGGCTGTAGATAATTTGTAGAGGCGTCGATTTTCGATAATTTGTAGAGCTGTCAAGTATTTCACAAAGCAAGTTAGTGTCAAAACTAAGTATAGGGTGCAGGGAATCAGTTTCTGACGTATTTTGAAAAAACGATCATATCTTTTAAACTATTGGAGATATGAACATGAGATTTGGTACATTTGCTGCTGGTACAGAAATAAATGGCACGTAAGAAAACTATGGCCTGGTCCTTATTAATGTTAACCGTCTGAATTTATATATTAGGAAATTGTGATTGGAGATATTTGGCCAGGAATAGGACAAAAAGAGCCCATACAATTTTAAATGTTGAACGATCAGGAATGAGATATATCCTTGGAATAAAAGGGGGGAGTAACAGGCTTCATTAGGAACATTTTAAAAACCAGATCTCAAAAGTCCTTGAGATGCTGCACGCTGAAAAAAAATGGCCATTTTAACAAATTTCAGCAACCAAGTTCGCATCAAACATATATATATTTTTCCATACCACAAATATAAACTTGTTTGTAGGTGAAAATATCAAATTTATATGTATGCATTTTTGACTTACTTTTTATTTTTTTTTCAATTTGTGAAGCGCAGAAAAAAAAATTACGAAAACAGTTGCAAATACACACTTATTCGCACCCAAATGTTGTGCTTTGTTGAATTTAATAAGTTCGTTGTCTGTTTTTCCCAAACACGCTATTGCTTATATACAAATATGTAATACTAATAGCAAACGAGTTATATTTACATCCAAATAAGCTTTGTGTAGAAGGAAATAAGCTTTACTTGCTACAAACACCAAACACGCGTTTTACTTGTGTACAAACAAAAAAAAAGACGTATTTTTCAGTGTGTGGTAACCATGTTTCCTACAAGGGCCATGAGGAGAGGATATGCCGCATTTAGAAACAAAGACGAATAATGGATACTTTGGACATGTTGGAGGAACCCACTCATGTATTTATCACGCCACCAGCTCGATGATTGTTTATCATCGATGTTATTTATTAAACGAAAGACAAAACACAATTGAGTACTTTTGTTCGCTTCGATGACACAAAAATAAGGTAGTGGGCCCGATTTTCTACTGAAATGCTTATGTTTTCTTTCATTGATTTCCGTTTGCTTTGTCGCAAGTGAACGTTAACGTTCGACGTCCACGGTGGAGCAGTCACCTGTTGGCCATTTGCAGTTAGATGACGAAAACCGGGTTTTTTAATATTTGACCAAATGAGAACAAAATATCTCCGTAAAAATCACGTTTATTTAAATTTGTTGAGTTTTTTTTTTCTAATTTATATAAAATATTAAAAAAACGGCATGAGTTTTTTTTTATTATTTAATAAAACATTTAAAACAACTTGATGAAATGTGTCTTCCTTATTTTTTTTTTGGGCTGGAAAAATACGAAATTATTTGTTCTGCGTATGTATTTTATTGAACTCGATTTTTTCTCCCACACACTTGTCGCCTGGTACAACCCGTCCACTAGACGGTCAATGTCAAATAGAACGTAGATTTTATTTACTCCAGTTATGAAATTCCTCCACTTCCGCATTCGTTGATGTATGCATACAAAATATTACAACGTATCCGTAGGTATAAATTAATTCATTATTTTTTTTTTTGGATTTCAAAATACTTCCATGTTAATACACGAAATTATGTCATAAACACAAATTAGCAACGAACTTGAACTTGTATTCGTTTTAGTATTTGGTCAAATTTGTATTTTATCCATTAAGTGGGTGCGTATTTATGTATTTCACTTTATCAAGTCAACGTAATGCTCTACTTGTCATTTTATAGATTTTTTGGTTAAACAAATTTAAAATTTAATTTGGTTAACTTTATTCTAAAACACATTTGATTTGATTGTTAATTTACTGCTAAAATTATAATATCGCCTACGAACAGAGCGCCACCGAGAAGTAGACAAAAAACAACAACAACAAGTGTCCACCTCCAGTCAGTCCATGTTTAGATCTCGACTCATCCGTAACAGTCAGCTTTTTTTAGACTAAAGTCGTTATTAAATAATAATAAAAATCGGTTTGTTTGGCTGCTCTTAATCGACACGTGCTGTTTTTTTTTTGATGGATCTAAATTACAAAGCAGAAAAGCAGCTCATAGAAAAGTAGTATCTCTAGATTTGGACCATACTTGGATCACAAGTGGGACTGAAATATAGTGATATTTTACGGAGTTGACAGGTCAGGGGTAACAAACCATAACGGACCAACTCGAGTTCGGACGACATTGAGTTTTGAGTACCATCGTGTTCTGTGTGTTTATATAAACAACTCTTTAAATTTAGTAAAAATAATGCGGTTCTGTGGAATCTCTAAGAAAGGTAAACCAAAAAAAAAAGGCGTCTTCTGATTCTCAGTGAGTATTTGACAAATTTAACCCTCTAGCCGGCAAGAACGCCCTGAGGCGTAAACAAAATATTTGTTTGTTAAAAAAAAAACCGGTTGCAAGAATATTCCAGGATTTTTGTCTGGTTAATATTTTTTATGAAGTATTTGTTATGTCAAAAAAAACATAACTAATGAAGACCGCCTCAGGGTGGTCTTGCCGCTTAGAGGGTTAAGCAGATCTCCTGAGACACTAACGTTGACACCAACTTTCGCGGAGATACTATCCAACATATTGTGCGAAAGATTGAATTGCAAATTTGTTCCAAACATGTGTGGCTTCAGGCCGAACAGATCAACTTCACACCCCGCCCAAATTCTTGAAAAGTCCCATGGAAGCAAATCGATGCTTATCTTTCATCCAAAATAAAGCCGCTTTCGACAATCTGAATTATTCCCTAAATATTCCATGAAGGAACAGCAGATGGGGAACTTCTCTCGAATCTGAGTTGTGTACGATATCATTTGTATACTCACTGACCGACAATCAGATTCAAGAAAAACTGTTTGAAATTATGCCAACGTATGAGATCTTAGCAAAACGTGTACGCCGTCGAAGAATTACTCTGAGTGACACCAGATCCTCAGTAAAAGTAGAAAGCGATCTCTTGGAACACATTCGCCACTACAAGAAGTCCCACACGGGTTGACAGCTTATTGAGTATTTTCTACAACATTCGGATGGAGAAATGTTTCGAAAAAGCAGAAGTTAATAAAAAAACAGGCTAAGTAAACACCACCGCATATGAGTCATTCCATGTCAGACCGTACGTATTTTGTTAAAAAATTTTCATTGATATCTCCGATATCTTTCAAAATTTAAGTATGTAGTCCAGAGACCATTAGAGGGCAGACGTCGCAAGTCGTTCTCTGATGCATTAGTTCGGAAGCACACTCCAGATGTCACTAATTGCCATGGCAATATTTGAAAGGTTTTCAAAGCAAATAACGTTTTTTTTTAAAACAAATACTGTTTAAATACCCTCTTGGAAATATTCAGAAAACGACTTGCGACGTCTGCCTTATAAATGGTCTTTGTGTATTCGTCATTAAATCAAAATCTTGGAAAATCAACTTTTAAACTGATGTTTTTCTTATTTTAAAGATTATTTATTTTTTAATATTTCCAGAAACAAATTAAAAAAATTGTTCAAACGGTTATGGGCATTTGATAATCGTCAAAATCGTGACAACTCATCCAAAATGACAACTTTTATGTTTTTCGAAAACTTATTTGAATAGTCTTTGAACATTAACTTTAAAAATTATTTTTTTTTATTTATTTTTTTTATTTTAAATTTTTTTTTTTTACTTAATTTCTGTTTTCCTCCATCTTCGAACAAGTCGAAAAATCTGAAAAAATATTTTCTTAAAACTCAATACAACACTAATATTCCCTCTAAATTTATGGATGAAAGTCGAATGAATTCCATTATTTTACCATTTATTTTCCAAATTTTAAAAATTACAAAATAATAAATTAAAAAAAATTTTTTTTAAAAAAGATGTTTCAAAGGCTATTAAAATAAGTTTTTGAAAAACATAAAAGTTGTCATGTTGGATGACTTTTCACGATTTTGACCATTTTCAAATGTCCATAACCGTTTCAACATTTTTTTAAAAAAAATTTTCTGGAGAATATTAAAAAATGTTTTGTAATGTTTAGTAAGTCTGCAAATTGAAAGTAAATTGAAAGAGGTGTTGTAAAAAATGTGTTCTTTCCAACATGGAATGACTCATATGTGGGTGACATTTACATCGTTTGAAAGATAGAACGGTAGGTATCTGGAGTTTTTTTTTCAGAATCCAGTAGTAATCGGCGTCGAAAAGTCTGATGATAAACGAGGTCAGCAAGGATCTATGTATATCCCGACATGAACGTAGTTAAGCGCATCAAAATACAGCGATTGCTCCGGATGGGCCTAGATGGCCGAATGAATCCAAGTTTCATTTTTCCAAGTGTATAAATATCAAAAACATAAATACCCGTATATCCGTAAGTATAATTGGATTAACATCGCTTTATTTATATAAAACCTATGATCGCAGATTCTCTGGTAATTGAATAACAATTGGGAAGTGTTAAAAAACGTCAAAATATCAACACCATCAGTAAATAAATAAATAAAAAATATATAATTAGAAAAACCAGAAACGTGTTGGGACTATTCACTTTAGCAGCCATAGCAAAAAGAGAGAAGAGCGGTCAGTCGCTCGGAACAAAATAACCTTC
This sequence comes from Hydrotaea cyrtoneurina, assembly GCA_958296145.1. Classification (NCBI taxonomy): domain Eukaryota; kingdom Metazoa; phylum Arthropoda; class Insecta; order Diptera; family Muscidae; genus Hydrotaea; species Hydrotaea cyrtoneurina. Next base: position 146,311,149 of record OY282512.1, read on the forward strand.
TTGAGTTATGTGTCGAAAATGTTGTTAATGACATCTGAAATCTTAAAAAGGTCGACCATTCAACTATTTACATTTCCAAAAATATCGATATGGCTGAATAAACATAAACGAGTGCGTTCTTGATTCGGGCACTACATGTGTTGGCTAAAACAATAGAACCTCAAATCGGGAGATTCCCTTTTATTGTGTTTATATCAAAACAATTTGATAATATCAGAGCTGGCAGGAAAAATACATACGATTTTTTTTACAGTGCGTCGTCCGATCAGCCGGCCATTTGACAATGAACAGATGAAACTCTCTAGAGTAAGTTAGTAATCTCTACTCAAAAACACCGACAAGAATGAAAGGCGACAAAAGATATTGATAAGTGCATACCTACCCATATTAATAAAGTTACTCATAACGTGATTTCCATAAAACCTCAATTTCGTTTCGATGTTATCTTTGCTGGCAACCATCTACCAACTAACCCACATTTGCTTCCCACCTATTTTTTTTTCTTGTCTGCACATGGCGAAGACATAATTGACAGTGTCGCATAAATTTGAGATTTAAATTTGAAACGCAAGATGCTGAACGTCACGTTGGCCCATCCAGATTTGACACAGATGTGATTCTATATTTCAAATTATTAGACAATGACATGTAATTATTCAAAAATATGTAAATGACTGGGTTTTTAATGAAAACTTTTTCCTATGATGATGACGGCGCAGTTTCAGAACATTAGCGATGAATATATTTCGATCACAATTATCAGATTATTATAGATATGACGACTCGCAGTTTTTGGGTTTAAGTCAGACATTTAAATTAAATAAATAAATAATAAAATATTTTAAAACGAAGCAAATAAGCTTTACTAGATACAGCCTTCAAACACGCGATTTACTTGTGTGTAAACATTTACAAAAGACAGATTTTTTTGCGTGTAGATAGATTTTTTTCACATTTCGTAAAAATTGGAAATGAGTATTTGAAAATGAACTAAACTAAAAAAAAAAGAAACGATCAACGTTTTGTAAACGATCAATAAAAATCTTTGAAAGTTTTTCATACGTAATGTGATAGGAAAATTATCAATTTAAATACCGCCTATCTTCAGGAGGCGTTCTCAGTCATTTACAATTCAAATTCTTTAAAAATTATTTTATTAAAACATTTAGCTGGCTGTGTTCAACTCAATTACTAAGGATTGACGTAGAATGTGTAAATGAACAAATTAAAAGTATTTACACTATGGGTGTGTATTATAATGCGGTAATGCGGATATACGGTCATTTGGAAAATTTGGTTCCATTATAATGACGGTATATAGAATATTTAACATAACTATGACAGTTAATTGTAATAATTTTTGTTTAATTTGGAAAAGAAATTGCAAAGTCGAGATAAAGAAAATGCACAGACGCCAATGAGGCAGACGGTAATTTTAGTTGTTTCAATACGAAGCTAACGAACGTTGTTAGCCGGATCGTGGCGGTTTAAAAACTGCTACAGAGATTTAGAGGGGCGAAGGAATGCCAGCAGAGCTTTATAACCACGGTGGAGGCAAGCCTATAAGGTGCGTGCAACAGCTAGTCTGCACAATTTCGAAGAATTCGTGTAAAATACCAGCCACGATGGATACTCAGTAAAAAATAGGAAGAGAACCCGTCGATACCATTCACCACTACAACAGGCCTCAGACTGGATGACAGCTAATCGTGCAACTTATTAGAAAAGTATTAGAAGCTGAAGTTAATAAAAACGATAGTGACCACCATAGACCACAACCTGGCCGCATATGTCCCATATGTAGGTCTAATGGTGAATGAGACTAAGAAAACCGAATGTAACTGCCCAAGAAATGTCCATAGGAAAAAAGGTTACATAGTGGAGATCAGTAGTTGGTAGACGAATTGGACAGTATCGGCTCTGCCATCAATAGTAACAAATGCTGTTGAAACAGAGCCCTCTCTCGGCGAACCAAAACAACGGATCCGTTCATGGTGCTGTATGATACTGAAATTGTGTTTTTAAAAGAAAAAAATCTTCTCCTCTGTATTAACGAGTTGTACAGGCGTCATAAGAACCGTGAACGGTATAAGGTGTTGCCCGATATATAAACTCAGTTGTGGCCGGCCTTCATAGACATGGCACGATTTTGTAATAACAAATGATAGCTGAATCCTTTCGGATGTGGAACAAACGTGAATAGAGCCAAGTAAAATTCATTTGGAGGGCAGAGTAATGTGAAATTAGATCTCTAGAGGTTGCTCACAAGAACGATGTCCGTCTGTTAGTTTCGGTGATAAATCAATCTTGGTGCATTTTAATGGGAAAACCAAAGTGGTGACATCCTGTGATTCAGAATCGTCTTATATTGGCGTACGTTTTGACAAAATCCTAGTAAATGTTAGAAAAGTTTCCAAAAAATAGCCGATTTATTTCAATCGTAACCATCTAAACGGTAATTGTGTTTAATTTCATAAAAACATATTTGTTTGTGTAAAACTTGTAAAAAAAGAAAAGAAAAGTATTTCTGTTTGGCCGGTTAGAGGGATAATATTTTTTAACCCGCCTTAGGGTTAATACCACAACACTAAGAACACAAAAACATAACGCACAGTGGTTCAGAATTGGCTTACTTACTTATTTCCTTTAACATGTCATGAAGGAACAGTCGGATCAGTGAGCTGTTTAAAGCCAGCACCGAATGGCTAATGCTTCTCTAGAGAAGTTTTACATGGCTTAGAGATTACTCTCGTACTCGTAAAGTCCCAAACATTTACGAGGTGGTAAACAGCCGCTGAAAAATGTTTAATGGCTTACCCGGTTTTGAACCTGGATTTACTTGTGTGATAGTCTCACAGAAAGAACTGAAGTATGTAAAGAACTCAAAAATGTAACGCACAGTGGTTCAGAGTTGGTTTACTTTTTGGCGAAAATTCAAAAACATTTTTGAAATTTCAAAAGGGCGTTTTTAATGGATCCTTTTTAAGTTTTGATAACTATAAATTTTAATATAAACTAATATGTTATTTATTAAAGCTTTTAATATTTTTCATAATTTTAACATTGATCGTGATGTCCCCGGAAAGTGTCAACAAGTGTCCACTTATTTCCACTTTTTGGCGAAAATTCAAAAACTTTTTTGAAATTTCAAAAGGGCATTTTTTATGGATCCTTTTTAAGTGTTGATAACTAAAAATTTTAATATGAACTAATATTTTATCTACTTAAGCTTTTAATATTTTTCATAATTTTAAAATTTATCGTGAAGTCCTGAGACCCCGGAAAGTGTCAACATTATTTGCACTTTGCTGAAAATCTATTTCCGATCATATACGATCTCTCTCTCTGTTCGTTGGACTCTGAACAACATGAAGTGGGCAAATTTAAAACAACGCAATATCTTGTAAAGAATTTAACATTTTGTTGTTGTTGTTGTTGTATTGAATGATTCCTCATTAACTCGAAACTAATCGTTGCGAACAAACAAATTGTAAATATTTGTAAACATTTTGTGAACATGTCTGGCACACAGTTGTGTTGCAATAAAATCCAACTATTGCACATGTCTTGGCACTGTAGAACTTTGTCGTTGCCATTCTGTAAATGTATTTGTGTTATTATAACAATACGAGTATAAAGGTTAGAAGTCTTGAGTCGGAACACGGGTACCGAAGGGGCCACTTAAATGTTCTTGCAAAGATTTGCTTAATACACTCCCTGCTATTTAATCAACCCACACTGTGACGATGCTACTTTGATCGGTATGCACATATTTGCTTACAAGCGTACAAATAATATTTGAAAATTAAACGAGTATGTTATTTTAAATGTCATTGATGACATGGAGGAAATTCAGTGCATGTGAGTAGGAAATGTTCATTTTTGTTGTGGTTGTCAAATTGTGGAAACATTTTCACACGTGTACGCTGTTCATTGCACTGTGGGGTGTGTCTTTGGTAGAATGTAAAAAAAAAAGAGTTTGTAAAGCCGCGTATAATTATTAAAAATTAACCAAATAATCATTTGTCAAGATTAGACGTGATGGAAAAGAAGTTAGTGTATTTCTGAGATCTTCTATTCCAGCTTTTCCCAAATCCATTCATGGTTCTTACTTCCTTTAGTTGGCTGTACAAGGAAATCAAGGATTTCCATGTTCACTTGGTCCCTCCGCTGGGGTCTCATACTCGGTCTGCGAGAAGGATGTGGCCTTTGGCTTTCACTGTTCCTGTTTTCATAGCTTCTGAGTTTTTTTTAATATTGTCTCCATCCAAATGTGGTCAGGGTTGTATGATATGTTGTCTAAGAACACTTGTGGTTGTGAATGGCTCATAGATGTCACTTCCAATTTTTATAAAAATTTATATCAAAAACTAAACCATAACTGTACATTTTGGTTGGACCTTGAACGGGTACCACCAAAATGTACAGTAATGGTTTAGTTTTTGATATGTGGCTCCCTAGGAGGATCTTGAAATGGAATTATTCTATGAAACCCTGCCTAGAATTTCCGAAATGGCTTTAGGTTCTACTGGGTAATTATGCCAACTAATTTTGGATTGCCTTACCACAATATGTACCACAGTGCAGCGGAATCCAAAGGTCATTGCCGACAGTTGGCGTATTGACACTTAATCATGGTAATGATTTTGATATGCAACTCATTTTGATTAAGTGTCAATAATGATAACTATAAACTGTAAACTCAGTCAGCTTGGGTAATCTAATAAAAATAATATTGAAATAAATATTGGAGACTATTCAATATTAGCCCTGAATAGTTTTCTATTATTGCAAACAAAGATGTATTTAAATACTTTGATTGTTATTATGGAATTTTATTTTGAAAACATCACGCCATTTGTTTTCGTTCGACATTAGTTTAATGAACGCCAGTAGATTTCCTGGCGCAAATAGTTACAGAAATGCAATAACATTTACATAATCCAATAATTTCCTTCCTTAATACATTTGACTTAATTATTTACATAATCTATTAGTTAATTCAGTAATATATTTGTTGTAAAATTGTTCTCTGTATATTTAATTGAACAACTTTTGAAACAATTTCCAATTTGTTGTCTGGCCTTTAGATCTGTTTTCTGTTTATTTCCGTAATTATGGGCATTTAGAGTGTTTAGAAGTTTGTAAAGTGTGGCGTTTTACGAAACCAATGACGTACAGCGAGACGATTGCCAACGAAAGTTGTCCGTTTTGTTCACTTCCGGTAGATTAGACTTTAGCCAAAGACTTTTAACTCCATGGGATTCATGTTAAGTTCAATTAGAATTGTTGCGGGCAAATGGTTAACATGTTCACATACATACATACATACGTATGTATTACGACGTAGTGGTGCCTGCTGCAGTTTATTTCATCTGGAACTTGTTTCCCTCCGAGATACACATATTTTTGCAAACGAGCCTTTGTGAGCCGTTAAAAAAATAAATCATTTTTGACATTATATCTTTACAAATTCTGGCCACGTTCATGTTAAACAATTTAATCGTCGCTGTTTACATTTCTCCTTCTCTGAATTCAAGTTAATATTCGTTTAACCCATTATGAACTGGGCCGTTTGCTGGGGCTGTTCTAAATATGTAATTTTGTAAAACCACATTGTTTTTATTCGGGTCATGAATTGAAATGCTATGCAATTTTAGACTATATCTGAGGGAACTCGATTACTAAATTAATTCTTAAACAAAAATCGTAAAATAAAACAAACAAGGTATTCAAAGAAAAATTAAATTTTTTGAGATAAATGATCGGATGTTTATTTCATAATAAAGATAATAAAAATTAATTTCATAATAATAACCTCTCGAAAATGTATTTCAATGGGTTACTTTTACGGGGACGTCAATGATGAAATTTGTTAATTGATAAATTGATTTCAGTTATAAATGATTTTCCATGATGCGATTAGACATCGAAATCTACTTTCTACTTCTACTTTTTATTTTCGACTATTACAATATTCATAAAATCCTTGAAAATAAATTTATTTTACATTTTGGTTTACAACCATTTCGTCTCTGTAATCTACTAGAAATTGTCCGTATTACATTATGAAATGATATTTGAATTGCTTTCCTATTTTCTTCCGACCCCCCTTTCCCACTCATCATTAATTAAATGTTGGTTTTGCCCCATTCCCCAATGGGTTAGTGCAAATTATATGCACGCATTTAATTACAACGCGATACGATAAACGCTCACAAGTCTAGTATTCTTAATGGCATTTGTAGAAATGAAAAGCAATTAAATAATCGCCATCGTCGTTATAATCGTATTCACAGAATCGAATGTACGCTTTTTTCTATGTTCGATGTTTGCTTTTGTAAACGTATCTTGTGAATATTTTAATTACGATCTCATTACTTATGAACGTGAGGAAAATTTTCGATACCGCATGTAAATCATTGCAGAACGATACCTTTTGGCAAGATCGAACTATTAAATACAATTGTAAATCGTTGACTGAGCAGCATTAGGATGATATGCCGTGGGAATGCAATTCTTAAGGAATAAAGACTTTATGATAACTATTCGACAAGTGTCGTCACGGTACCGAGAAAGGGAGGAGGGAGGAAAATCGTCTATTCAAAAGAAAGAAAACATTTGAAAGACGACAATGTGGGCAGATTGTGGTTTAGGGGGGAGAAATCATTGAATAATAAATAGAAATATGAGTTGGAATGAATCTAAATTCAGACATGACAAGTGTCCAACATTTCTAGAGGTTGTTAGCCAAGAAGAAACATCTGAAGAAAGCAAACCGAAACAAATCATAGATGGTGAGTTTGAGGAAACAATATACTGGGTTAATACAAGGCCTTAGGTGCCGACAGAATACCGGCGGAGATGTATTTGCCCAGCTCCATCATCTGGGAAAATTAACGCATGCCTGGTGATTGCAACATCAGCGCACTATGTCCGATTCGCAAAATAGGAGACAGAAGTGCTTGCGCCATCTGTCGCGAAATATGTCTTATTTATCGCTTTATTCCAATTGGGAAACGTAAAAGACCAAACAGAACAAACTGATTCACAAATGCCAGAGTGGACAAATCATAATTCCACTAATTCATAATTGATTAATTCTAGAGCACCAAGGATCATTTAAGGTCAATCTCAAGTAAGATATGTACATTAGGGTTATAACTTTTTTTGGACGTCATTCTCCCAAGGGTCTATCTTACGGCCAATTATGTTTTGATAATAAAACACATTTTTTTACTTCAATTTGGTGAAAAAACGTCCCGCGCCTAAAGCGATTTCTAAAATGCATTTATTTTTTTTAAATTTTTTTTTTTAAATACTCTATACAAAAATTATAACATTATATGGTTATGACTAGGTATTAAAAGACAAAAACTTCAAATTCAGTGTACGCGATGTTTTACAAAGTGGATATATGTCTTGGACTAATTTAATTCCACGTTCTGCGCATATATTGCTGCGCTGTTGATTTGCAATTGCAGATGGTGTTGGTACCCAATGTCTGATGAAACACTCGTGGGCTTTCGTAAATTTTATTAATGCCTTATTTAAGCCTTCAAAATTAGTTTTACATAGTATTTTCACACAAATACTATATAATTTGAATAAAAAAAAAAATGTTTTCATTGACAACTTCATGGCGTTAGGCGCGGGACCTTTTTTAACGATAGCGAAAAACTGAAAATGCAGTTCTTAATATTTTCCCATGCCCTACACGATTTTACCTTGGGAGAACTGATATTTGCAAAAATGTAAAAAAATTATAACCCTAATGTACATTAGAGCAACTCATCAAGAAAAGTGTTCGATGGACCCTTTCAAAAATAAACCATGGGCTTTTTTAAGATGACATCTAAAATATTTTGGCTCCAGCATTGACCTCTGGTGAGCTGGACCATTTTTAAAAGGTTTTTTTTTGCATGTTTTGTAAATTTGAAATTCTGTTTCATTAACAACATATGGGTAAATTCTAAATTGGTTTCATTAACTCAAGCCTTTTAAGATTATCCGTAGAACAGGAAGTGTAGAAATCAAAACCAACAAATTTGGATGATTGAAAGAAATGCATTTGAACCACAATTAAAGTTGTAAATGCGCCACCGTTTTTTTTTTTTTTTGTAATATTAAATAGATGTTGTTTTCATATGAACAACGAAAATATTATTTAAATAATTTTATGAGTGAAAAAAATTCATTTTAGTTTCTTTTACATTTTAGTCACCCTGTGTTCTATATGTGTCATATGTAGATATTTAATATGTACAATATTGCATTTGTTTAGACTACTAATTAGAAATTATGCGTAAAGGGAGGTAAATAACCATCCAAAAAAAAAAACATTTTTGTAAAATCATTCTACAGTTAAGACTTTCATAATGCCAACCGTGTGTAAAAAAGTCTATACAAAAAAAATAGCACTTTAGTAGCTTTCATTGTAATATTGTAAGTTGAATGTCCTTTGGTCCTGCCGCACAACGGGTTTCTTTGGAATTAACGTCTTGTTTCATATCTTCTGTACGACCCCTTAATATTGATAGTTGCTTGTGAGTTTGATGGTCGATTCTCCTGTTTTATGTCGGTCCATAGATTTTCAATGGGGTTCAAATCATGCGACTGTGCATTTCTTTTCATCTTTTTAATATAAAACAAATCGCATTATACGTGGTTCATCTGTACGTTACTGGTTATCCGTCCACTTAGAACGTTTTGTATAACAATAACAATCATTTAGTACAAATGCAATTCGTACGTCTAAGCCAATAACAAATAAATGTGCTTAAATGTGACAAGGTTTAACTGTGTTAAATAAAAAGAAGTCAAAACCATGTTATGTTTGGTCGGACCACATCGTTTACATCATCCGTTGATTTCAATCCGTAGAATCGTAGTCGGCGCACCTGGTTGGCAAAATATTCTCGGTCCATTATTCAGGCTGAAACGGAAATCCACTAAAAACTATTGTTGGAATACTGAAGAATGATTTATGGGGAAATATTAAAGGAGTTTACTTTTTGAATCATTAAAATCATGTTCTGACAATCGCAAAAGTTCATCTTCCTTTTCAAAAAATTTGGTAAAGTGTGTGAAGTGCATGACAGGAAGAACATTTATTGGCGATTCGTAAATCGCATGTGATTTTACAATCGCACGATTATTGTCGCACTAATTATTTGACAGCATAATTATCGGTCCACCCTATGGTGTGTATAAAATGCTAACAATAAAACATGCCTCAAACTGGCAATTTATTATCAAAACATTAGGTTTACTCACCGTTGCAAGTGTTGCATTTTAAACGAAATGAAATTTGGTCAATGTCTTGATGTGCGTACGGTTGTACGTTAGGGTAGTTCGCTGCAAACAATTATTTTATAACCTTGCAAAAATAAACGTAAGCAATTGCTTTTGGAATTCTGAAAAGATCAGATGAAATTCAGAATTTTCATTTCACATTCAGAAGAGATCAATAAGTTAGGATTTACATTGAAAAAAATAAAGCATTTCCATGTGCAAATCTTTTCCGAAACTTTTGCAAAATAGAAATGTTTTATTTTTTGTGTAGAAATTATAATTGATATATAGTAATATCTCCCATAACGGACATCTTCCTTGAACGGACACACCTCTTGTACAGACACATGTCAATGGTCCTGTCGGTGTCCGCTCAAGAGAGTTTGCACGGTACAATGTTCATCAAATTGATGTACAATGTTCATCAAATTGATGTACGATTTTCATCAAATTGATGTACAATATTCATCAAATTGATGTACGATTTTCATCAAATTGATGTACGATTTTCATCAAATTGATGTACAATATTCATCAAATTGATGTACGATTTTCATCAAATTGATGTGCAATGTTCATCAAATTTATGTACAATGTCCATAATATTGGTGTACAATGTCCATGAAATTGATGTACAATATTCATCAAATTGATGTACAATATTCATCAAATTGATGTACAATGTTCATCAAATTGATGTACAATGTTCATCAAATTGATGTACGAAACTGAAGAAATTGTAATGAAAAGTTCTACATCAAAATGATGAAAAGTCATTCATCAAATTGATGAAACCTTTTTTTCCGTGCATCCTAATATACATTTAGGAAGTTTTTAATGTCAACACGGCGATACTGCAATCAAAATCATAAACGACATTTAGATGTTTCTAGATCAATGACCATTTCGTTTTAATTTATATACACGTTCATCGGTTATATTTGATACCCTACATTATACACAATCAAATTGAATATGGTAACCATAAGCAACGTTCTTAATGCGGTCTATAAATTAAGACCACTTGTTTATAAAAAAAATCATACATTAAAACCTCAAATTGTCTATCACAAATCAAAATCAAAGTATTGCCAGTATTTTCTGTGTACGAGTGGCGTAGGGTGCATGGGGTACAGACTCAAGTGTGTGTCGATCATTGTCTTATAGTTGCGTCGCCATCCTTTTCATGCTGACATGCGACACCCCACTCTCTCTCCCCACCCCCCCTTTCAACCCACAATTGACATGTAAAAAACGTTTGTCTAGCGTATTTTATAATCAGATCTTTAAGTGTTGAATTGTTTAACATACGTTCGGATACGTGAATTGGATGCAAATACATTTTGCAGAATAACAACGTTCTTGGAATTCTTCAGTTGAATCAGTTTATTTGGAATTATTCGAGTTGCGAACTGCGAAGTGTCTTTAGGGGAAATTCCTGCATCAATTGAAATATACCGAACAAAGTACTTAACTCTAATAAGCAAGATCAAAGAATTTACTACATACACCATTTCGAATATAAAATATTTCTAATGTTCCATTTGGCTATATGAAGGTAACGATTATGCGCAGTGCAAAGCGAGTACAGTGGGTTTCAATAACTAAAAAAAGGTGTTTTTAATTGCAAATGGAATAAAAACTATAGAGCCCAGAATATGTTTTTTCAGAAAAATTATGTTAGATATAAGAGCCATTAGAACCCTTTTTTTATAAATGTTAAGAGGCGAGAGTGACAATTACATCTAAACATTGATCGATCAGCTATATTTTAACAAAAGTTACAAGTTTGTCCAAATCAAAAACAGTTCTGTGACGACTTTGTATTTTAGTCTCTAGAATCTCTACGCCCTTAATTTTTTATCTCAGTGCATATTTGTATTTGGTAGCAAATTCCCCATAATTCTTAAACTGTGCTTTTAAAATTATTAAAAAAAATATTAATTAATTGTTGACAAAATTGTCTATCGATCAACCCATAAACAAATATTTACGTCATAAATAGTCAACAATAAGCTATTTCAAACATTATACCCCGTATTCATAAAAATTTAAAACAGCTGTGTTAAGGAAAATGTATGAAAATTGTTTTTCTTAACAAAGCTGTTTTACATTTTTATGAATATTTTTTAACCTTTGTGTTAATTACTTTTTTTTTTGTAAATTACTATTTTTCTTCAAAATCGTTTATATGGGATGAAGTTGGTTTTTTGGCATCGCTTGTAACGTCTGTTGAGAAATGGCACAGTAAGTTCGCGCCTCGGGTGGGCGAGCTTGCCTATCAGCGTGGGGGTTGTAAGTTTGATTTAAAGATAAAAAGTTCAAATTATAGACCATTTTTCAGATTGTAAAAAAGTATTAACCGATTAACTTGTTCTCCATACATTTTATTTATTTTATGGGAAATGTAAGTAAATAATACTCGGAGTCGTATTTTCGACTCCAGACTCCGACTGTGGGCAAATTTGTCAGTCTCCAGACCCCGACAGCCCTGAATGAAACCACTGTGCGCTGCCGCACATTAACTGATAGACAGGTCTAATCGCTGGTGAGGCGTGTCAATACATTTTGCGACTTGGTTTTCGGGCTAGATATACATAGTACAGGGTTTTCAAACAAGAGGTCTTTGAATACCAAAATAATTCAAAGAAAAATTGAATTTGTTGAGATAAATGATCGGATGTTTATATCATAATAAAGAGGAAGGTATGCCGTTAATAATGAAAAACAACATCAGCCAAATGGCCACAACGACCACGCTTACAGGACCATATCCTTTTCATTTTCCATAACCAAATCGCAAAGTGGCTGCCCTATGTCCGCGATAGCCTCACGAATTCTATCTTTGAGGTCTTTACTCGACACTGGGCTGTTGGCGTAGACCTTATCTTTTACCTGGCCCCAAAGGAAGAAGTCGCAAGGTGTTAAATCACAAGATTTTGGTGGTCAATTGTGATCACCCCTCCGAGAGATAACACGACCCGGAAACTTTTGCCGTAAAAGAGCAATGGTTTCGTTGCTTGTGTGGCACGTAACGCCGCATTGTTGAATGTTGTCCAGATCAATATCATCGTTCCATTTTTAGTAATGTCATAGTTTCTACTTGTCAAATGTCAATGAATAAAAGCTTCAAACGTGACAGCTACCGAAATACCGGGTGATTCAAAATAACACCTCTTGTTGGAAACCCCTGTAGTAGTAGAATAATCTTTTCGAAATATTACATTTTCTAAGCAGTTTTTACAATTTAAAAAACTCAACTGAAAAAGTTAATTTTTTAGATTTTTGGACGCTGAAAAGCGTTAACTTTTTCGAGATTCTTCTGCATTTATTGTTGCATTGGCTTTGCATATGTGAATTAGCATCGCCCTGAATTCCCATTTCCATTTTGCAATATGTCCCACCTTTTGATTGTTACATACAGACTGTTGGGAGTTAATGGGACTGGGAAGTCCGATTCAACTTGATGAGTCCATTGCGATCCGTATCGACAATTCATCTCATAGACCTAGTCCTTAACTCCTGGGCAACGGAGCTAAGAGACCGAGATCTCTCTTTAGGTTGGAGTTGTGCTTTTAAGGCGGAGGCCAACAACAGAAACTTTTTCTAGACCAACATAACAATTAACTTTTTAATTCATTTAATAAATGTATTTTGGGAACGTCATTTTATATAAAATGAAAACCAACTTCCTCTAAGACTTGACAATTTAGCAGACTATGAGCAAAATTGTCCTCCTACTGATGGTAGCAATTTCAATATATTCCCAAAATACCCAAATACAAAGTCTTGGCATACAGTCTTCTGGTTTCAGAGAACTCACAAAAGTACTGCGTGAAAATACATCGGGCATTTGATCCGTAATAGTTTATCTTGACCAATGAGTTGCGATTGAGTTAATAAAATTTGACTTTAATTGCAGGTTGCAGGTATAAATTCAATTAGATGTTATTATTTAATTAATATTACTAATGACTACATTAGTTCCGATTGACGCAGTGAAAACTTAATAACTATCATTTTTAAATGCGATGCATATTAATTTGCGTATATAATCAATTTGGCCCGATCATATAAGCATGATAATCATGTGTAATCATCAATCATTTGATACAATGTATTCATAATCCTAAATGTAGATCAATGAATAAATTTGAAAACAAACGCACAATCATGTTTTAACGAAAATACAATTTTGGAACAGGTGTGAAGGAATCGGTGAGGATGTCTATTAGGGCGGGTTAATTGGTATGGGAGGAAAAAAATCGACAAAGTGTACGGCAAAAACGAAAGCTAAGGGAAATTCTACGAATATTTCACCAAGAAACCATGTCCATCACACACTTTTATCACCAGGAGAGGTAAGCGAATTTAGTGCAATCAAAAGATAGAGCTTAATCTTAGCAAATGGAAAAGTCTTCCATAGAGTGGGCTGCCAAGATGAAACCAGATGTCGACTGAAGAAAGCAAAGTGAAACCAACTAGTATCGAGACGGTTAGCAAGGACACAGAAAGTGTACGTGCAATTAAAAACAATAATGTCAGTCATGCAGATCGATCTCCTAAGAAACAATAAGTTCACGATGTCGTTTTCAAACAGGCTCACTTGCAGTGGAAAATAATTTAGATATTTCACAAACTGAAAATTTTCTGAGCTTTCCGGGATAGATCACATTAACAGTAGAGCTGCAAGTGCGCACATATACTTGTTGAAGGACCATTAGAGGACACCAAACATGGCACCCAACATTGAAACAATACAAAACATTCTGCACATCTTCCAATTCGGCACCATCAGATCACCATTATAATTAAGCAATATATAATTAACCAAAATAAAATATATCAGGACAAAAAAGGATATCAATGATGCTAGGAAATGTAGAAATATTGTGTTGCTAGTAATCATTCGGATGTTTTCGAGCTGACTAAATACAAATTCAACCAATAGACGATAATAAAAATATGTCACAATTCAGCTCCAATCATCAAACTAAAAATTCCAGTCCACCAATCACTTGGTTTAAATCAAATCGATTGTGACAGCGAATCTGTCCTCTGTATGTTTTATAGAGAACGTGGCTTAACGAAATTGCATTTGGATCGGAATGTGAAAAACAGATTCACAATAAATTGTTTAACAGCCACTGTGGGTCATTGACATCCCGACAAAGAGATCGCAAACCCGTTTTTAATTATTCAAATCTTTGGTGAATATTCATATGATTTGATAGATTTAGATTGTAATAAAAACATTTCGTTCAGATATTACCACTGACACTTTATGTGTCACGTCTTGTTAGCAGCAAAATAAATCAAGCTAGCAAAAATTGTTACTCGAAGTGTCTGATAAATAATTATAATCTTGCACTGGTTTGAGCGCAAATTAGAGCGTAATTGATGGCGATAACTACAAGATTGCAATAAATGTCGGTTAACGTAGAAACGAGACACATTTTAAGGTAACTTAATGGTGAAGATATCTAGTTTTGTTTGAAATATTATAGTAATGAAGTAAACAACATATCGCCTGGGTTTCAGTAGAAAATCTCTCGGCTTTGAATTCTATTAAAAGAAAACAAATACATCTTTTGTACAGGGTTCTTCAACAAGAGGTGTTACTTTGGTATTCAAAGAAAAATTGAATTTTTTGAGATAAATGATCGGATGTTTATTTCATAATAAACTTTTCGTAAAATACACATAAGCAGTTGTAAGCAAACATTGCGTTATACGACGGTTGCCTGTAGCTTTTGCTGTTTTGATAAATAATAGACGAGCCAGTTTGTCAAAGTTGTCAAATTAGGAGAAAAGTACCGCAATAATAACAACAATGAATTAGACCAGATCACCGGCAACCAGCAAATGTCAAACGAGATCGACAAAGAAGGAAGAGACAAATAAGTGTAAATAAATCCGAAAACAACAACAACTCATAATGTTATCCGTATACATGGCTAAACAACAAAAAAGAAACGGAAAAATAATCAAAACATTGTATTGATAGAAACGCTGGCATTGGAATTAGCTGCTGTAACCAAATCGAATCATACCAAAACTATTTGCAAAATTAACATTGGAATACAGTTGGAATTGCGAGATCAGCAATATTCCATGATTGCAAGAGATGACAATAAAACAACATAACCTTAAATACTGAATTTTCACAACACTTCTATTCCAAGTGAATTGATAAAACACAAAGTAAAAATACTCACCTTAATTAATGACTGATGTAGACTTTATCGATTTTTCTTTTAAATGTTTTGAAAAACATTCATATTGTTTTTTTTTTTTAAAAAATATTCAGATTTTTCTTATTTTACAGATTTGTTTGAATTGATTAATGGCTTTTTTTTTGTTTATTTTTTCCTATTAACTATTTCACTAACATAAATATCACACACGCACGCGTTCCTAATGTTTCTGGACATTCACCGACCTCATCTTGGAGTCTTGTGGCCAACAATCGATTTGGTTACGGGAAGAACACACAAAAATCACAATGGACAAAAGTTGGTCGAATACCAATTTGACTGATGACAACAACGACGAAGTAGAATAAGAAGAAATATCTAAACTTCATGGAGACCTATTACAACAAGAGATACCAACATGCTTTTGTATTCGAAGTGGGGATTTCAGCAAACATGACACATTTCATAATCTGGAATTAAATTGTAAAATGCTACGGGAGTAAATCAAAAACTAAAGCATTTTTAGTACCCTTGGCCCCCTAGCGCCCTTGATCAGGTAGTCTTTCGTATGCGTTTTAATGTATGCATTTTTTTTATGTTGTAATTGTTTTTATTTTTGGTTTCACGCCCGATTCACACTAGGTAATTTTACTTATGGCAATTTTTATGATTCCCTTTTGGACATTTTTATTTATTTATTCATTCATATTGTATGTTATTTTATTTATTTATTATTAATTACAATACAAAGTAAATTTATATTTTAATTTTGGGTCCAAAGGTAAACCGGGTGACACAGACCATATGGCTAGATTTTTGCAGCGACAGACCAAAGCCTCTGGTGGGAATCGAACCCCCAACTGAATAACCTACAAAGCAGAGCAGGCTTGCCACTTCTTAAAACTTTGTAAAACATAAAAATACAAAAGTAATTTACAAAATTCCTGAAAGAAATTCCCAAAAAACGCACAACATATTCAGAAATATGTTCATGTCTCCTAACATTGTACACAAATCTAATAACGGTATTAAGAGCGTGCTTTAAGTTAAAAAAATAAATAAAATCGAATGTACCAGAGATAACTTCCAGTCCATATCGAATTTGTGACATTAAAAGGGCTTGAGCTAACCTAGCTTTAACCCTAGAAAGTCATCCTTATTTTTTGTACACTAACGTCATCATTCGTCATTTTGACTACGGCCTATTTCAAGACGCTATAAATAGCATTGTGAGCAAAAATTGGAACCGATGTTAAGTCTAACTTACAATATGCGTAATGCGCTGCAAGTCTAGGCCCATCAACAGTTTGCAAACGACTAACGCTATACGAAAAATGAGGTCAAAACAAAAGATAAAAACACATGTTAACTCGAAAATAAAATTGCGCGTCGTCATTTTGACGAAGGATGACGGTGCAGGGTTAACCCAAGATGGCAAGTAAATGTGAGTTGAGTACAGCCTACGTAATGAACGAAATCAATATGTGGTTGAAAACTTTGTTTCTTATCAATTATAATACCAAGACATTTATAATGATCAACAAAATCTGCTCTAGACTGTTCTAAAAATATATTAAATTCGGATGTACATATATCCCCCAAACATAATAACCCCAGTCTTCATGGGATTTATCACAAGAGATTTACGTCCATTGAAGAATACGGTTAAGGCAAAAGTTCTTTTTGGGCAATTTTTGTTTTCGTTATTGCCTTTTTAAACACAAATGACTTTCAAAATACTTACTTATTTCCCTTAACATTCCATGAAGTAACAGACGGTGAACTTCTCTCGAATCAGTGAGCTGTGTACGAAATTAATTGCAAGTTTCTCTTTCCTACAAACTAAGAATTGCCTAGTGCGAATCGGACAAACTGCACTTTAGCTAAATAAAACACGCAAATGTGATGAATATTTTTGTTTTAATTTTATATTTTTGTTCGTATTGATTTACCGCCATTTCACAATTTATTTTGATTTTAATTGACATTTTTGTAAAAATCCTCATTTAAAATATAAAAGTGTGACGGCATCTCTTTTTGTTACAAGTCTCCGTGATTTTTAGATGTTCTTGTTATTCTACTTCGTCGCTGTTATGATTCATGACCTGAGCGATCCGTGAACAAAAGCAACAAATTGTCAAACTCGAGCTGGTATTCGACCAATTATTGTCCCTTGTAATTTGTGTGTGTTCTTTGCGTAAACGTATCGTTTGTTTTCCACAAAACTCCAAGATGAAATCAGTGAATGTCCGAAGACATTACAAACAAGTGCGTGTGGGATATTTTTGTTAGTGAAATACTAAACTAAAAAAAATTATGAATATTTATGAGTGTTATAAACAACATATACGAAATTAAGTTTATATCTGGAATTATTTAAGGTAAGTGTATTGTGTATTTTTTTGCTATTTTATCTATTGATTTGTAATTCAGTATTTAAGGTTATGTTAAAGCTCTTGGAATCATTGACTATTGCTCTCGCAATCGGAACTGTATTCCAATGTTAATTTTGTACTAAATAATTTGGATTTTGCTCGATTCGATTTAGTTACAATAGCAGCAGCTAATTTCAATGCCAGCATTGCAATTAATACAATATTTTGGTTAGTTGTATTTTCTGTTAATTTGTTGTTGTTCAGCCAAATATGTGGATTACATTAATTGTTGCTGTTTTCGGATTTATTTACATTTATCTTGTCTCTTCCTTCTTTATTGATCTCGTTTGACATTTGCTGGCTGGAGTTGATTTGGTATTATTAATTGTTTTTATTTTAACCTTAAACTGTGTAGGAGAATTTTTTGGACACTTACTAGGCCCGAAAAAGTGTACAATTTACCACCACCTCCACAGTTAAAAGATAAGGTAGTTTTGTCCTAATGTGACAAGACTGACAAATTGTCTCGTTTGTAATTGTTCAAAACAACGCCAAAAGTTAAAAAAAAACAAAAACATTTTCACGACCCATGGGCTGCAGTTACGAGATGGAAACGATTTCCGCCTGATAGTCTCTTTATATGTCATTTCGACTACATTACTTATAATAAGAATTGTTGCTGGGTTATCACGAAACGCTCATGGTCTGAACTGATTTGTGAACTACTTTTTAGCCGGTCTGAATAATGTTAATCGTAATTGGATTTGAAATCTGCAACATTATTGGTTTTACTTCACAATTTCGATAATTCGAATTCATATCGATAATTTCCAGACACACATATTACATAACAATCATGTGTGCGAGTATATTTTAAAATAGTTGTAATTTCATTTGTATTTAATAAAATAAGGCAGGAAGGCGCAAAATTTTCAACCACAATTTTTTATCCATTATTTACGCATTATGTTAATGAAGCCGTTATGCAAACCGTGCCCATGAAAAATTAGCAAAGAAATGGCATCGGCCGTTTAGCATGGATGCAATTACGGCTCAATTATCGTCATGCACGAATCCACAATCTATGGACCCTAAAACACAAATTTCACAATTGATTTAACATATACGATATGGCACGCGATTTGCTGTTAAATTTTGCAGATTATTAAAATGTGTAACCAACACAAATTCGCTAATGTCCGTTCGATCCGAATGCTGCAATTCGACCAAATTTATTCACAGTTATTTACATATTGTGTATATGGGAACGGTGACCCACATATGTGTGTACATTAATAGGCTGAGCTGAAGAACTAACTCATCTCTAGGCTAGACAGAACAGGTTATCATATTTAATTTATAAAAGAAAAGAAAAGAAAGGAGAAGAAAAAGAGACAGAAAAACGTAAACAAAAGTGTCATTGAGTTTCGGCTTTGGCCAGAATATATGAATATTAATAATGGCCATTAATTAAATTAGAAAATGAAGCTGGTCTCACCCAGATAACCGTTTGTTCCACTTGCCTTACAGTATGCCCAACATTTTTTGCAGTTCAGCTGCGAAAGAAGTTCGCCACAACATCTTCGAAAAGAAATACAAAAAAGAAAGTTGGTGGTCGGTCCGATCGTGGCTTAGCTTGTATCACAAAAGATTTTTCGAAAAGTTGTAGCTGTTAATAATCGCATACAGTTTATGGCCCAAGAATCATTTAAATAACGAAGAACCACACAATCAATATTTTAATGGGTACGGTTTCCAAGCGGAACAGAAAACATTTTCAAATTCTGAACCGTACTACTTTGAGTCACTATAATATTTTACAGAATATTGAAATAGCGACCGAACACAAACCACATTCTTCAAGACCTCAAAAGGATAAATACAAATATTGTTCACACCGATCAATTCAAGTTCGTCTTGACCTTGTCACAAACAAAGACATCGTCCAGGCCGCTGAATCGAGTTTGGCAATTCCACTTTCGTGAATGAATTTGTATATCTGGGTTCCGTTATCCTCAAATTGTAGCTAATAGGTTACACCTCGTGAAAACTCGTAAACGAAATTCGATCAGTGTTATGTTTTCAGTTTAAATGAACAAAAAATTAGCCTTTTCAAAAAAAAAATCTGTGAGAAAAAGTCATTGACGGAATGTACCCACATGCGCGTATGAATACTAGGGGCATCTTATTTTTAAAAAAATTTGAAATTGTCGTTAAACTTTGTATATTATTGGACTGATGTCTATTTTCAGAATCTTAATATGTTTTTGTCGTTGGCGCAAACAACATTAGAAATTACTCATGTTAATAACATTTCAAATCCACTAATTTCAAGACCAAAGATCGATTAAGTTTAAAAACAATATTCCAATTGAAATTAACATAAGACTATAGCCATTTGAAACTTTGGCAATTGTCAGAACAAATTACTTTTTTTTTTTTTTTTTTTTTTTGGTTTGCTCAGCTAAAATTGGAAACGGAAATACATAAAATAGCAATAAATTTCTAATAACGTGTAATCAAAATTTTATTGATTTTTTGCTAATTAAACTAATTCTTTTCTAGTATCTGTTTATTAATGTTATTGATTTTTTGCTAATTAAACCTATTCTTTACTAGTATCTGTTTATTCCCAATTCACCCACAGAGTACTCTAAAAATAAAAATTAAATTTAACATGACCGGTTTTCGGTTTTGCAAGCTTTAAAGGATATAACGGCGAACCAAGTAAACAGAATCACCCAAATGGACTTGGTAATACTTTGTACATTTTCAGCCAAGCTGTTCTTTAATAGGTGTGTTTTATGTGTCATTTCTAGAATTCACAAGTGGACAAATAGTAAGTTCGGCCGGGCCGAATCTTATATACCCTCCATCATGGATCCTTAAAAAGTCAATAAATAAGAAAACCAGTGAAAAAGTTGCAGTCGGGTAAACCGACTTATATATACCATCACTCTCATTAAAAACATACAAGTCTCATATTTCAAAGTATCGGATAGTTAAATGTGTGAGTAGCTACCATCATTTGATGTAACATCTGATGAAAAGTCATAATAGCAACCTAGAATACCGAATGTTTTAGAAAAATATTGTATTACATGATTTTACAAAAAGGACGGAATATAAAGCAGAGTTTTTACTAGAAAATTGTATGTAGTTAAAGCTTTACTAAATATAGAGTTTCGGAAAGAATCGTTGATCGAGTTTATATAATTACACGATTTCTAAAGTGGGTGCAATGGTACATTTGTATGGGAGGTACCAGAAAAGGAGTTGCCAGACTGCCAAGTTTTTGTCCAAAACTTAGTCCAGTTATACCATTACTAAATACGGAATTTGGGCATATCGCGTTGGTCGTATTGAAAGTATTACACGGTTTATAATGGGTGGAATGGTAAATTTGTATGACAGGTACCAGAAGAGGAGTTGCCAGACAGCCAAGATTTTGTCGGAAACTTTGTCCGGTTATACCTTTACTAACTACGGATTTTGGACAAGATCGAACTTGCAAGTGTTGATATTATTACACGATTTATAAAGTGGGCGAAATAGCAGATTTGTATGGGAGGTACCCGAAGGAGAGTTGCCAGACTGCCAACTTTTTGTCCAAAACTTAGTCTAACTCTACTTTTACTAAATACAAAATTTGGGCAAGGTCGCGTTGGGCATATTGGTGTTATTACACGATTTCTAAGGTAGGCGGGATGGCACATTTGTATGGCATGTACCAGAAGGGGAGTTGCCAGACTGCCAACTTTTTGTCCAAAACTTAGTCTAACTCTACTTTTACTAAATACAAAATTTGGGGAAGATCCAACTAGGCGTGTTGATATTATTACACGATTTCTAAAGTGGGCGAAATAGCCGATTTGTATGGGAGGTACCCGAAGGGGTGTGGCCATATAGCCCATTTGCTATCCCATAAGCAGTTTTGGGAAAATATTAAGCCATGCCAAATTTCAGAGTGATTGCTTAACTCTTTCGAAAGTTATCGTGCGTACCAGCAGGACAGACGGACAGACGGACATGGCTCAAACGATTCAGAAAGTCATAAAACGAATTTGGTTCAAAGACACCTGGGTTCTAATGTGGATATTTCTATGTGTTACACTTTTGAGCCGTATCAAATGATATACCCTCCCACCGTAGGGTGAGGGTATAACTAACTGAGTTTTTGGGCCGCTCGTGACCCGATAGTCCCAGGAACCCGATCACAAATTTTATCCAAATCATGAAAATAAATGCATATTTGGGTTCGCGAGAAAATTTCGTTGCACTTCGATACCCATATGTCCATGTTTGTCAAGGGACGGTTTTTGGGCCGCTGGTGACCCGATAGTCCCAGAAACCAGATCAAAAAATTTAGTAAAATCGTGAAAATAAAGGCATATTTGGGTTCGTGAGTAAATTTCGTTGCACTTCGATACCCATATGCGCATGTTTATCATGGGCCCTTTTTTGGGCCCCAAGGGTCCACGGAACCCATGAGCACGCCCATTTTTGGGATTTTTTCCCCATCTATAAATTATATAAACTTAGAACTTAGATGTAGTGAAAAAGAATATTTGAAAAATTTGATTATGGCCGGAATATATTTAGTCCCGTAAAGGAGAACTTTTCCCCCTTTGGTCCGATATGGCCCATTCTCGAACTTAACCTGCTTATGGGCAAAAAACATCTTCCTACAAAATTTCAGCTTTTTAGGGTTAGTCGTTCGCGCTCTATCGTGATTTCAACAGACAACAGACGGACGGACGGACGGACGGACAGACAGACGGACATCGCTAGAATGTCTTAGAATGTTACACTGACCAATAATATATATACTTTATAGGGTCGCAGATCACTCTTTCGAGGTGTTGCAAACGGAATGACAAACTTAGTATATACTCCATCCTATGATGGAGTGTATAAAAATGTCGATCAGCATTTTAGAGTGCACAACTTGTGCACATGTCTGAGTTTGAACTCTCGCAGAAGTAATTGAACTTGATTGACTTGACAGAACCTATTGTCATCGGCATTGTTGTTATTTTATTTGGTTTTTTGTTTTCAGAAACATTCGATAAATTCTAATTGTCATCATAGAATGCAACATCATTTCAGACATCATCATCAGAGAGGCTGTCGAGCCGTCAACCGTCTAAGCTTCAATACAAAATTATTAACGTCAATGGTTTTGATGTCGATACTGACGATAATTATGATCTCTGGCGACGAGTGTCACTTAGTGTTAATGGATTTAGTGGCCCTGTTGTCGCTTTTTTTTAAACTTGCTGTACATTCGACTTGTCACGCTTATTTGAACGTCGGTTGTTTGTTTGTTTATTGACCAACGCCATCAACTACCCTCCTTACGCGGAGCTAACCGAGCCAGCAGAACAAACATTGTCGGCGATGCGCTTGCGTCAATTGCACTTTTGTGAATATGTGGATGAGATGGGGGGGGGGCTTTTGTTTTCATAGAAAAATTGATTTTATTTGCATAATATGCAATACCAATAACTAATAGTACTCTTACTAAATATGAAAACAACAATTAGTTGTCTTCAAACAGTTATGAAACATTAATTTATTGTCTTGTTTCAGAGAAACTAAAAATGTATTCATATTTCGGCAGAGGGGAAACTTCTCTCCAAATCTGTGGGCTATCAAAATGTAAATACATAGCAGAGAGTTGATTTCGCTATTTCTATTCCACTTTGATGTGTTGCTTTAGATCGGTGATATTAGAATGAAAAAAATAAACATATTTTAGGTAAACGGACTTATACGAGGGTTGTCAATTGTATTCCGGGCTCTGGTAATACTAGTGTTGCCACATAGAAACTGGAAGGTCCATTGGACAGTTTGACATTCTGAGAACGTTTTGTCATTTGAACGCAAATACAGTGTGTTGAAAAAGTCATTTCGTTCAAAAAAATGGAATTAATAATAAATAAATAATCTCTTTAAATACAGGGTGCTCCAACAAGAGGTGTTATTTTGAATCACCCGGTATTTCGGTAGCTGCTTTTATTCTTTTACATTTGGCAATTACTACAAAAATGTTGAAAATCTTTCCGGACCGTGTTATATCTCGAAGAGGTGATCACAATTGGTCACCGAGATCTTTTGATTTAGCACCTTGCGACTTCTTCCTTTGGGGCCATGTGAAAGATAAGGTCTACGCCAAAAAACCAGCGTCGATTTAAGACCTCAAAGATAGAATTCCTGAGGCTATCAACGACATGGGGCAGCCACTTTGCGATTTGGTTATGGTAAATGCCATGAAGGCGTGGTCGTGGTGGCCATTTGGCTGAAATTGTTTTTCAGTATTAATTATTAATTATGAAATAAACAGACGATCATTTATCTCAAAAAATGTGTATAATTTTTTCAATTAATTTATTTTTATATGAAAATAATAATTCGCTTCGATTGATGCTCGTCACTTATCAATTGTATTTTACTTTGATTTATTGGAAATTTAAAAGGAAGTGCATTGACTGGCAAATTGCAATTTTTCGCCACTTGAACAAAGAAAAATGCGTCATAACAATAAGTACTACCGGTTCTCTTCTGCTCTTCTGCTCTCCTCGATCATTTATGTTTAATCATATTAACTCTTGTTGTTGTCGCTTTGTTCTCAATTTACAAGGACCTGTTTTTTTTTGTAACATCAAAAGATCCAACAATAAAAGTTGTTTTTTTTTTAACAAATTTTCCCTTTCGAACAAAAGAAGTCGCTTATGATCATTAAGACCGACGAAGGGAGGGAGGAGTCGTCGAACTCCTTTTGAATGAGACAAAAGTTGTTTATATTGAAAACGCTCAATGACCTCTGCCTATAGTGACCACTCCACACATATCTACATATATTTTAAAATCGTTTCATTTGGGTTTTTCTGTGTTCATGTGCTGGCTGATAGCATATTTCCAAGTTAAGACATTACATTATTCCAGACCAGACTAAAAAGTATAATGTATGCTTACCTGTACGTCAGTCTGCCGCTTACGTTCTTTTTGGTGTTTACGTCATTGCAAACTCGACGACCAACAGAAAAGTAAACGCTTAATTTAACATTTCCACGAACATAAGAATGAGGCGTAAAGTTCATTTACTGCCGTGAATGACGAATGATAATGTTCACATACACACTTTCAGTATCCTACGATGCGTCTATTTTTAATTCATGAGTCTTCTACAAGTTCCAATAAAAATGAAGAAATTCATTTAGAATTCTCCCTCGGAAATTAAAATCAACAACATGAATTGCCATTCTCTGAAGGAGAAATTCGGTAATCGTATAATCTACTTGCGAAAGCAGACTACCCACCACTCGAGAGAGATAGAGATGCTGTGTGAAATATATGGACCCATCTGAGTTCAAGTTATGGTTTCTATAAGATCACGCCTAAAGGTATGTTACAAAATTAGAATCATCATCGTCTAATTCCGTGTTTTCAAATATTTTTGATGAGAACCACTTGAATTCGCTTCGGTAATTATTTATTGAAGATGATGATGGTGACTGGCAGCATTCTAAGAAACCAAAGTACCAAAGTCCGAATTAAAAACAACATGACCACCGTACACTAACCAGCTGGAAGTATCAAATCAGGTCTAATGAATGCCACCACTCCTGAGTGAGACATACTGCGTGTCGCTGAAGTCGCTGAAAAATCAATAACCTACAAAAATGCACATCCAACCAAAAAAAAAAACATGAGAAGCAAATCAATTCGTCATTTACAATTTCATCAGTCGGAACAACATTAGTTGTTTTTAATGTAACACAGAATATGACTTCTTTTATTTTCTGAGCCGACTGACAACCCCACTGTGAGACAGTGGGGACAAAAATGTTGCCTGGATGCATAGTATTAGTATTTGTATTTGTATTTGTATTTGTATTTGTATTTGTATTTGTATTTGTATTTGTATTTGTATTTGTATTTGTATTTGTATTTGTATTTGTATTTGTATTTGTATTTGTATTTGTATTTGTATTTGTATTTATATTTGTATTTGTATTTGTATTAGTATTAGTATTTATATTAGTATTAATTGGAAAATTGAAAAATGTTGATAAACCCCTATTCCCCTATAATAATCAACTATCTGTGAATGAAATTATAAATTTTGTGAATTTCTGGTCTTCCACGATCCTGAAAATACATTTGAAACATTAAAATATCCGTAGTGTTTAATATTTTTCTTGTTGCATCTGTCATGTTTTGAACTGCGTATTTGCCGTTTGTTTGCGCATCATCTGCTTTGTTGGTGACTTTTAGAACACATGCTTTTTGCAGTGTTGCCATACGCAGCATTTTCGAACACACTACGCATCGTACGCAGCGCAGTGATGCATTTACGAAAAGGCCCTACAATTTTTTTAGGTTCACTTTTTTGAAAGAAATATACAGCGTTCTCCAACAAAAGGTGTTATTTTGGTATTCAAAGAAAAATGAATTTTTTTGAGATAAATGATCGGATGTTTATTTCATGATAAAGAGGAAGGTATGCCATTAATAATGAAAAATAACATCAGCCAAATGGCCGCCACGACCACGCTTACAGGACCATATCGTTTTCATGAAATTTTACATAACCAAATCGCAAAGTGGCTGCCCTATGTCCTCAATAACCGAACCAATTCTATCTTTGGGTCTTGAATCGACGCTGGGCTGTTGGCGTATACCCTATTTTTCACGTGGCCCCAAAGTAAGAAGTCGCAAGTTGTTAAATCACAAGATCTCAGTGGCCAATTGTGATCACCTCTTCGGTCCGGAAACTTTTGTCCGTAAAAGAGAAGAGGTTTCGTTGTTGTGTGGCACGTAGCGCCGTCTTGTTTAAAGTAGAATTTGTCCAGATCAATATTATCCAACTCCGATCATCATCTATCGATAGCGCAATTCATTTACTGTAACCGGTGATCCAACCACATTTTCGAAAAAGTGGGCTCCAATGACACCGCCGGACCATAAACTGCACCAAACAGTCACACGTTGAGGATCGAGAGGCTTCTCAACAATAGTTCGTGGGTTTTCCGAGCCCCAGATGTGACAATATTGCTTGTTGATGTAGCCGAGGGAGTCATCAGTCAAGATGATTTTTCGATGGAATTCCGGATCATTTTCATGCATTTCAAGGACCCCAGCAAAGACACGACGTTGTTGATGATCGGCCGGCTTGAGTTCTTGTGTTAACTGAACTTTATAAGCCTTAAGACACAAGTCTTTATGCAAAATACGGTGTAATAACGTTTGTGGAATGCCCAATTCCAAAGGACGACGAGGAATGGACACACCTTGGTTTTCTTCAACACTTTGGGCTACAGCAACAATATTCTCAGTTGTTCTTGAGCGACGTACACGGGTTTTATTCTTACTAACTTGTCCCAACAGCTCGAATTTTCCCACCAATTTCTGTATTGCGGTTCGACAAGGTGCTTCACGACGATCCAAAAATGCTGAAGTTTTGCCAACTGTGACTGCAAGACTTTCACCAGTTTTGTAGTGAATTTTAATAATTTCAATGCGATGTTTCTACTTGTCAAATGTCAAAGAATTAAAGCTTTTAAAGTGGCAGCTACCGAAATACGGGGTGATTAAAAAAAACCTGTTGTTGAAAAACCCTTTATGTTTTCGGGTTTTGTAAATTTGAAAACTATTGCATCAACAGATTTTCTAAGATCCCCATTATCAGCTGTCCATATTTAAAAATTAATGACCAATGAATGGAACAAATATGGGCCAAGTTAAACAAATTCCTCTAAATAGGAAGAGGTGGGACAGAGTTTCACTTCCAGTCAGGAGCGGAAGACAGAACAGGGGCGATAATTTAACATTTTCAATTAATTTTCATAAAAATTTGCATGTTATGAGTTTTATGCGGGAATATTTTTTTCTAACTAATTTTCGAATGAGTGAAAAATTGATCTGAGTGAATTGAAATTGTAAAACACATAAATTCAGCACTTACATTGTAGTGCCGGAGATATGGGGTTCAGAATATGGTTTTTTCTTAGTTTGTTTTTAAATTAATTTCGGACTGAGAAATAAATATCGTAAATGATTAATTTCTATGCATCTAGACGAAATACAAAAACAATTGTGTAGTGGGTCTTTTCGATTTTATTTAGATTCTTTTGTTGTTGTTTTTTTTATAATAATAAAATTTAAATAAATGCGAATCATTTCATGTTTGATGAATTCAATGATGTGTTCTATTGTTTTATAACATATTTATAAAGAGAGAGATAGAGAGAGAGTGAGAAAATGAATAATTAGTTTTTATTGTTCAATCCGATGCTATTACATTTGAATTTGTTTTCTTTTGTTTTTTAATTCGTAACGGCAATTATTATTGATGTTTAATGTTGTCAAAGTTTTGCACACAAAAATGAATTTCAATGTTTTTTTTGTTTGTTTTGGTTGTAGTTGTTTAATAGTGGCTTTAATCTCTAACAAAAACAGTCTGACTGTGTTTTTTGTTCTTCTTCTCATCATTATATCTGCTCATTTTATTGATTATATTTAATTTTCATTTCATTTGTTCTGCAATTATTTTTGTATTTTTTTAATAAAACAAAAAATATATATTTTTTTTGTATATTCTAACAATGATTGTTTATGATGGGGGTTGTTGATGTTTTTTACTTTTAGCGCTACAAACAACTGACTACTTCAACCAACTCCTCTTCTATTCTACTTTTAATAGAAAATCCCCTGGTCCGTTTAGTTTCTTAAAAATAACTTGGTTTTTTTTTAATTTTAGTTTTTGTTTCATACATTAAAATAGATATAAAAAAGTTTTGAATTATTAAACATAACAAAAAGAAATTAAATACATACTTCAAAAAATATTCAGTAACAGTAGTTTAGCAATAACTTTTTTAAAGGATTGTGTTTTTTCAAACATTTAAGGTGGTTTTTAGTTACTCTGTTATTATTGTTTCACTATAGTTTGTTTTGGGCCTTTTTAGATAGCGTAGCATTTTAGAGGAAAACAATTCTAGTTAGGATTTCACATGTAAATATTTACCCTCCTTCAATATCCATCTGTTTAGGTACTTGATCATATGGTCCGAACATCGAATGAACAACTCTTGAATTTTTTCACACTCCTTTGATTCAAATTCGATTCATATGTTAGTTCTGAATCAGAATATTTGGATGTAAATCTGTCTGCCGGTCAAACATAAATAAATAAAAACCGTCGGAAGTGCAACTAAACTGGTTTAGTTGGCACTTGTGATGATTTTCTAGGAAAATACAAACACAGAAACGTTAACTGGATACAGACTTACAAAGAAAAATCCCATTTGGCAACCACTTCGTCACAAAAACAGCCGAGCCTACAGACGTGCAATGCCTGTTTGCAGTAGTAGTAGCAGTACGTCTTCATGTCTCTCATAGGATATGTGTGCCTTGTTGGTAGAAAAAGCTATTTTTTTTTTATTAATTTTACTTGTATTCTATATATATATATATATATATTTGATAAATATAATGCAATTTGTTTTTAAACCTGAAATGTCTTTCTTAGTCGCAAATTAATGTCCAGCTTTGTCTGGACTTTACTATTTATAGGTTTTTCGAGTATTCTAATTAACGAACAGTTAATTTTAAATCTCTGTTCCAAACCAATTATATTACCAATTCTGTCAAACGATTCAAGTTATTCGAGGCACACGGTTTTCAAGGTTCTTTTAATACGTAGTCAGTTCGTTATGAACCACAACTAATTAGCTAATTTCGAATACAAATTCATTATTCAATTTCTATTCATAATCTAATGAATTTCAAAGCTCTAATTGCAAGTACATTTGTTGATTTTGAAAGTATAATCCAAATGATTTGATATTTTCTCTGTTGTGGTT
Source organism: Hydrotaea cyrtoneurina (assembly GCA_958296145.1). Lineage (NCBI taxonomy): Eukaryota > Metazoa > Arthropoda > Insecta > Diptera > Muscidae > Hydrotaea > Hydrotaea cyrtoneurina. The sequence goes on from OY282512.1 coordinate 146,340,885, forward strand.
GACTCGTTTCTAAACAATTGGACTTTGTTTTAAGTAGATATTGAAAAACAATTGGAATTACAGAACAGGAGGACTGTTCAACAAGCCTATTGAAGATTTCTTTCCACCAACCGAAATGGGACAAACACAAAATTTCTCAATCTATTTAAATCGTGAATATTCGATCCAATCAAATATATTTTCGCTCCAAAAGGGCAAATTTCGAAAATGTACATATTTGGGAATGGAATAACACTACACATTTCAAATTTATTGTTAAAACAGAACTCCAAGCTATATTTCGCTTTGCACAGTAAAACGACTGAGGTCATTTTTCCCACAGTACATACAAAAAGTCTGTTGTTTTTAATAAACCCTACACTTGAATTACTTCATTTGGTGTCTGATTTTCTATTGAATTCTGTGGCGAAAACATCTGTAAGGATTATGTGATGGAGGCTGTAATTTTTCTGAAATAGACCACTTTGATGTATTCATAATGGTAACAAGCTTGGCAAGCTATGGTAAAGTGACAATTCGGATTCGAATCGTGACTACAAACGCAGTACACTGACTTACATTTTTTTTGGCAGCTATGAACTGCTGTCTATATGAAAGTAATACATGGATTAATAAGAAAAAAACGTTCCTTCTGGAGAACCTATTCCGGTTGGACCATTTAAGGAGAGCCATTTAAGTTTTCAATTGCGTTTTACTGAGCAAAATATAGGAAGAAATTGTATGTTTTCCGAATGAACTAGATCCCTGACATATAATACACGCAGATGAACAGTCACCTCAGATACACCGAAAAATTAGACTTTTTGGGTACCAGGATACACTAATATGAAAAGAAACTGAGTGACAGATGTAGGACTACTCTAATAAGGCTGCATTTGCAGAAAATTCTGCAGAAACCCCTATAGGTGGTCGCAGGTCGTAAAAGTTATGACAAGTTATTGCAATGTTAGATCTAAAACAAGCAAGCACCGTACGGAATAGTCAATATTACAATTTGGGCTGCTCGTGTTACCAGAAAATGTGACGTAGACACCGGGATGGCTTGAATGAATTATCATCTGGAAAAAATATAGATTTGTAAACGTTCTGTATTGGCTTAGATGAAGTTTCTTCCACAACTTATAGAAAAATATTATCACAGTTAAAGGGCCTTCACAATGGTTGCTTTTGGGTCACTGAGTGGATATACAGCGTGGTAACTACGTTGACATTAGTGCAAGTCTATCTAACCTAACCATGAGCAGACGGACGAGCTTCAGATCAATCTAAGCGTATTTATCGTAGGGATATCGTTAGAAATTTCTGAGATTTGACTATGCTGGGCCTGTAGATATAGCACATACAAGGTTACCAGAAATTATTTATTTGTTACTCTATCACTTCTAGTTTGTATAAGTCATTTACTGAGATTTGCTGATGTCAATGTTAAAACCGTAGGTAGTTGGATGTACGGCCTAAAACCTAGTCCGTCTCTTGCAAAACTCCAAACCTTTTATTTTTGTTCGGCCTGGACAACACCCGCTATTTGGAGTTTTTTCGCACTAGATTGGAAAACATGTATGAAAACTGAAAACCGAAAGAAATCAATGGATGTAAAACTATGCGAAATATAAAATGTTTAGGGTATCCTCAACTTGGATACTTCGTGATGTTTAAATCTAATCTAAAAAGGCCCGTTTTGTTGCATCTAGTTTGTGGTTCTTTTTGTTTAACTTTACAAAACTATAACTAAAGATTCCTTCACAGACTATATTACTTAGGTTAATTAATTTATCAAAATTCAATTTTAATATCCCAACTTGGAAAAATCATATATAGTCTGAAAAGGGTATCCCTCTTGTGTTTATATACATCATTCATACATAATAATTTTCTCTATTATTTTATTATTTGAACTTAAAAAAAGGCAACGGTTTGCAAAAAAGAAATAAGTAATAGTTTTCACATTTTTTTTTCGATTTTTTCATTTTATAAAATTTTAAAGATTTTATAAAATCTTGTCATTTATTTGTTAGCAAATATTAATGATAGTTTGTTTTGTTATCGACCATTTACAAAAATTGTTTAAATTGTTTTGTTTTTGTGTAAAAAAAATATATATGAAACAATGATTTGTTTTTTTTCAAAAGGATTTAGCTTTAAGGCTTTTTTCTTTTCTTTGTCAAATGGGTCTATAACAGTGTTTATGCATGTATTTATTATTAATATAACTTATAATAATTTACGAAACAAAAATAGACAACTATTTTATTTATCTCCAATGATTGATTGATTGTTTTGCTTTGATTGCTATTATCTGTGGTTAAGATTTTCAATTTACCCATAACATGAAGTGTGTTATTTCATTTCATTTGTGTTTTTTGTTTTGTTTGTTCTGTTGTTTGGTTTTTACTCTCTTTTTTACAATTATGATATTATTTTTGTTTTATTTTTTTAATATAAATTATTATTCCTTTTGTTCATTCCATTGTTTTTTTTTCATTTTGTAATGTATATAATTTGTTGCTAAAAACTATATAAAATTAATTTAAATATTTTAATAGGCTTAAATCGAGTGGTTGTTTTTGTTTGTTTAGCTTATTTGACTTTTCTCTGGTGAAGACTAGAGCTACTGGTATCTGGATTAAGAATAGCTTCATTGGATGAGATAACACCTTCCTTGAGTATGTGACCACCGCCGTTGGCATAGCCATTCTTGTAGATGCCATTTTTCAAATGGCCATTGGTAGTCCTTGAGGTTTCGTTTTCATCGTCCAAAACGGGCTGTAATAGAAGACGCATACATGATTAGGCATGAATAAATCACGGAATTTTAAAAAATATATCACGATATTCGGATATGTTCACCAATGATGTGTGACTTCGGATTTTAATGGAATTTCTTAGGTGTAGTTTTTTCAGTAACCTTTTCCAGTTATTGAGATGGTGTTGGATCACAGTTCATCCATATGCGTGAAGTTACCACACAACATTTCATGGGAAGACCCATGAATTTGTTTCATTACCAAATGGCCGAAGCAAGAAACATGAAATTTCAGGGAAAAAAAAGGGAGAAATCATGCTGACACACACATGTAGTATACATACGTCAGATTATAAGCCTATCGTAAAATTGTTATTTGCCAGTAGACGAATAGAGTCAAGCCTTGTACTGGTTTCTTGATTATTCTTTATAATTTTAATTCGATTTAAATTTAGTCTAAACTGGTTTTTTTCTCTAAACACGGACATCATTTAATTAAATAAATGAAACACGTGGAATTAATATAAAAATACAATCAAGTTTAAATGCAAATTTAAATTTCTATATTTGTTTCTTTTCAAAATTGAAATTAAGTCTTTACTTTTTCAGAGTGAATGATCACTGAATTGTCCGATTACCTCACTGTTTGACATCTCAAAAACTGAGCAGAACCTTTTCGAGTTATTTCTGCTCCCATATCTGTTGATGGGGACAGATATGGGATCAGGTGCTGAGCAGTGGTTAAGAATTGTAAGGACTCACCGGGGACCGTAAGGTACTGCTGGGTTCCTGGACACAGACATGTGGAGGGAAATAAATTGACAGATGTACTTAAACGTCTTGCCTACCCTAAGAAGTTATCGACAATCCTTCAGAAATTCCTCAAGGAGCTTATAGAATCACACATGATAATATTAACCACGCAAGGTCAGCGAGTGACAAGAACAGTGTCACCTTATATATCACCAAAGACGGTCAGTAACGAAAATAACCCTCTAGTCTTGTATTGTGTTAACGGGACACAGTTATGTTAGATCTCTGTGTGAACGCGCAGCCAACCTCTACAAAGGAGGTGGCCCTTGATGTATTAAACGACCTGTCATGGCTTAGGGGGACTTTTTGCTAAACTTAAAAGAATAATATTAGCACAGTTATAGTACATTTTGGTATGGGTGGAAACATATTTAGCTCAAGCGACTGTTGGGGATTTTGAAATCAGAAATAAGCAGTATGGGATTTTTCATCAATGTTATCGTCTTTCAAAATCACATTTTGTTTGTATTAAAATTGAAATGTTCCCCCATACTATAATCTAACCTTGTGCATTTTAAACGTCTACGATGAATGCGAAAATATTCAACTATTCAAAAGTGCAAGTATTGGCATACTTGAAACACTCAAGTGTTAAGGGTTTCTTTGGGAAACCTTTGATCTCCACCACAACAACACTTTTACTATATTTGCACATTGACGCAAAAAAATTTAGAAATAAACAAACACAACAATTAATTAACTAATTGTAAGCAAATATTTTACAAATTGCATCCAGACAATAGAGAAAATGTAGTGATTTTGCAATAGACCTATTCCGGCGACACCCTCCTTGTGCTTTGTCACTCTGCGCCTAAGCAGCTCAAAAGTTTAGAATTTTTTTTGCGTAATTTTCTAGAGGCATTAGTGTTGAGTGTATTTGTCTAGTTAATACTTAACACTAACTAAATCATTGTTACAATAGATAGATATATAATTCTATTTAATTAGCACTTTGGTGCTAAACCGGACCTAAATATTCAAGTAATCGATACTTGATGGGTACGACCTGTTTGCCGCCCTTACATTTGCGTTCATAGAAGAAAGATACAAAAACACAGCTCCACAACAGACCGCAATTCATGCCGACTAGGCTAGACCAAGCCAAAGGCAAATGACGGCGTCGACTAGAAGATGATATTTTGTAATCAATAGTATATGGCAGATATGTGCTAATATTAAAATAAACATAGATTTAGCAGAAAAATAAAAATAAATCTTAAGCATATGTCGTAAAGTGTCCCCTATCTATGTCGATGCTAATAGATTTTTGTTGTGTGTGCTTAAACAAAGCTATGGTTCAAAGGTTATTGATCACAAAATCCAAAAATGTATGTAGTTTTACTTTTTATTTTTTGGGATGCCCCCATATTTGTTAGCGTGTTACGACGAGAGTGTTTTGTTTGTTGATGTTTGCCTTGAATTTCATAATGTCATAGCAGGCAGGAAAAACACTTGCAGGAAGATTATTCCACATACAAACAGTCTGGCCGAAGAATGAATTTCCTCTATAGTTCGTTGTCCGGTCAACCGGCCATTTGACAATGAACGGATGAGAGCCGGTGGATGGTTTTTTTTTTGTTCGAAGTCCAATGTTTGTTTCGTCATTTTAGTCTGAATGTTTTTTTAGAACATTTGAAAATGGTTGAAAGTCTGACTGGACTTCCTTATTATTCAAATTAGTCCCACAGATTTCGGACTAATTTGCATAGTGATTGCTAGAACTAATAACGTCAGATCCCGAAATAAATGGGACTAGTTTGCATAGTTGCTGCCAGACATTATAATTCTAAATCCCCAAACTAGTAACTATTTTTTGTGCGAACTGCAATATTTGTTCTGCCATTTCGATCATTTTTCATACTGTTGAAAATGGTTGACAGTCTGACTGGACTTCCTCGTTGGAAATAACTGCAGTGATTATGCAAATTAGTCCCACTGATTTCGGACGGATTTTGCATAGTCACTGCTAGAACTAATAATGCTAGATTCCAAAACTGGTATTCGATTATTTGCGCAAAGTGCAATATTTTTTCAGCCTTCCACACAGATGGAGATTTCTTTTTTAAGTTTTGTGTCAAAAATTCAGCAGTACGTGAATAATTGGCGATAACTTATTCTTGTGATGTCTTAACAATCCATTAGGGAACAGAGGAGAAATTTCTCTCATACAATTTGTTGTCACTGACCGTTTTAGCGATTACTCTCTTACTCGTCTAGTCGACGCCATTTATGTGAACTCTTAATAGAGGAGTGTTCAAAATGAACCTGGGTTATTTAATCGAAACCGGGTAGAAACGACAGAGATGTTGATTTTATTTCGCGGAATACATAATCTGCGTCGTGAATCATGCTCAAAATCCGGTGCATAACTTTTCAATTATTCTTTTTCCTGTAATTTTAATTATTTTTTGTGGCATCTTCCAGCATTTATATGAGGGGAGACTACAATTTGTATTGATAAGTATGAATAGCATGCCTAAATCTTTGTGTTAGCTTACTTTGTTAATAACCGTCCCGGGATTTCATGACGTAGCACGACAGACAATAAAAACTGCCAACATTTGAACTTTCAATCAATCATTCACAAAGATTGAAATGAAATATCCTCCTGCCATCAAATTGTTTTTTTTTTATCTCGCAACTTACCATACAAGCTCCCCGATTGCCGCCGTTGGCATAAACAACATTGCCATTCGTCGCAGATTTTCCATTGCTGAGGAATTCTTTAGCCTGCGCTCTCACATGACCGTTGACGGCTTTGACCTTTTGGGCGGCACGTGAATACTTCGATTTGTAAAAGTCTGAGAACAAAAATAGGAACATAACGCCATGCAAACCAATCCAAACCATGAAACCTTTAGGATAATCACACTCGCGGAACAACAATTGGAACTGATGCGTGAAGATAGCGACGAATTGTACCTGAAAATAAAACAAGTTCCATTTATAAATGTTGAAATGCAACGGCGTGTTCGTATTACCATTTGGAAGGTTGTCAAGTACTTCTTCCACCAGATGTATTTTTGATATTGTGGTCCCATGGCAGCAATCATATAATAGAAATACATAACAATATGTACAAAGGAGTTCAATAAGGCAAAGAAGGTACTGTGGCCACCTGCAATATAAAGAAACAGACTGAATAAAAGAAGTCCCTAGGATGAGGACGAATGAGGGACATTACCTGGTGCAAATTTCATGCCCAGCCAGACCGAGAATGGCATGCAGCCATGATGAATGACATGCAGAGTCGATACGTGTTGTGTTTTCTTACGCAATATAAAAAAGAGTGTATCGAAAAATTCCGTGAATTTCGATATGTAATACCACCAGCAAATGCGTGCCATCTGTAAAAAAATCGAAACAATAAGTTTAAGAGAAAACCAAAAACGAAATAAAAAAGTAAACATAATGGTGGTGTGAACGTTATTAATTGATTCTAATCAATGAACAGAATTGTCAGATGTGGCATTTAAAAAAGTGTATTTAGCATTTCTTTTTAAGTTTATTAACCCACAATGGGACATTAAAAAAAAAACAATCATAACCAGTATTTTATCAGCTGCATCACACAATTTAATGTTTTGGCGTTTTTTTTTTTCAATTAAAAAAAAAACAATCACCATTGTTTGCAGTAAATTAGAAAACAATAGAGGATTTGATAAAATGTGGACTCAGGTTTAATCTCAAAGAAAGTATTTAGTCAGATCATTAAACACTTAAAATTGGGTAGAAAAAGAGGTGTTCGACTAGGGGGGCGATGGTGCCGCATCCTAAGTACCTCCCTATGTATGATGTATCACCACTTTCCGGTCATCACATGTGGTTGCCAATCCCTTGGTCACATGGGGTTACCAGACCAAACGAATTTCAAATGTGGATATAAATATATGGCACTGGTTAAAGGATGATTTCTTGTTGTACGTTCTGTGCAACCCGTATATTAAACCTCTAACCACCAAATTTTTAAAATCTATAAACGAATGTGCTTCTAAAGGAGTGCCTTGAGGCAGGCACTCCTGCGGGTTAGAGGTTTATTTTTTTTTTTTTTTTTAATTATTGAAGCACCCCAAAAATTGTTCTTTTAATATGTCAGATTGAAGTCATTCTGAACCCCTATAGAATCGTGTAAATAATTATGCGGAGACTTTCAGGGCAATGTTATCTACGATCTGTATGGAGTATCAGCCATGTGTCATCAACAAATGGCTATGGTCGTGAAAGACTCGTTTCATATGACTTGAAGACATATCGAAAAAGGATAGACGAGTTTATAACAAAAATGTCGAATAAAATTCAAAATTCATATTCAAAATACACGACTAATCAAATTATGAGTGATTTAACAACGACTTGATTAAACAACTACAGGTTGATGTGTAATTTAAAATTGATGATATTATTTAATTAATATTACTAATAACTAAATTAGAAATTAGTGACTATAAACTGACGTATAAAATCCATTTGGTCCGATAATCATACAAGCCTGATAATCATTTTGTAATCAACATTAATTTTGTACAATGTACCGTATTTGCCGGACGATAAGACGCACCTTTTTACTCTGAAAATTTGACCTAAAATCAGGGTGCGTCTTATGGTCCGATGCGTCTTATCGTCCAAACCATACTTATTTCTAAAAATTTATAGATAAAATTTTGGGGTGCGTCTTATGGTCCGATGCGTCTTATCGTCCGGCAAATACGGTATTCATTACGAAACATGTAGAATCATGTATATGTTTATAAAATAGAACACTAACTGCCTGTTTCCATAAAACGTGTAAAGTGTAGTTAAGAATACTCATCTTTTGTATACTATGTCAGACAACCTTCATGGTATCATGCCATGTAGACTGATGTTAGTAGCAGTTGGACGATTGTCCTTTGGTATCCTTTTCTACAAAAGGAGTAAATTAATAGTTTTTGTCGACTAGAAAAAAAAGGTTAATCACTTAATCTGCCAACTTGCTGTTACTGATCCAGTTATCTAGGACTGGAGTCACATCACAAATGAGGCCTCGCAGGAATTATTTCCAGTAAATGATTTTTGTAAATTAAATGGAAACTGTTTTTTCATGCCTGCAAGGCTCATAATGAACCTGTAGTGTGAAATTATTCGAAAAAGTGTAGTTTTTAATGTGTTCCCTTGGGTTAGACAATTCATATTGGAGCTAAGCTATTTCAAGATCGTCTATAGAGAGGAGGGTCTACCGAAAGGGAAAAACTAAATAGAAGCACTTGTGTGGAAATCCGTATTAATGGTCAGCTGTTCAGTAGATGCATTGATAAGGAGACTGCTGAATGGAATTTATGATTGAGTCCTCATATTTTTGTTTTGGCTGAAAGTCTGATTCAGCCAGAATCTAACTATTGTTAGAACATTTTGAATACTTGTAACGAATCTGAATTCCCTTCCTGGTTTTACGAATAAAATTGATTGTAAATGGCAACAAAAACTAATGTTTATGACAAAAACAATTGCAAATGATAAAATCTTAAGCGTTTTTCGATTTACAGGAAGTGTCATCTCAAAAACCAGCTGAGTTAGTTGTTTACAAAACAAAGTTACGATGATCATTTGAAACTTTAAACATTTAAAAAAACAAGTTTTCCAAACAAATTACTGCCCTTTTTGAGAATCTGCGTCTAAAGATCCTAATCGCATTTAGGAAATGTCAAAATAACCAATAAAAAAACAATTTATGATATCAGTTGATTAGAATTTCTGGAAATAGACAATTTTACATCGCATCAAAATTAAGGCACTTAACGTATGTAAAACAGCGTAGATTGTAGTAAATAAAAACTATAAAATAAACTGGATGGATACAATTAATTATTCAAACAAATAGACGTTAAATGTGAATACATATATGTTTTTTTCCTCCATTTCACTTTTGATTGTGGCAAATAAACCACAATAACATATCAGAATCGTATTTGCTGATTGAAAAAGCGTTAAGAAGTTTTCATAATTTATGCAGTAAAACAATCTACATATAACCTTGGTTAACTTACTCTTAAAGCCATTGGACTGTTGCTGTAGTCAACGGGTTGACATTTCAAATTATAATGACCCCACCAGCCGCTCATTAAATACTGAAAAACAAATGAAAGTAAATGAACAAATTATTGGTGTGGTTTTTTAAGAGAAGAACTGTGTGTTTATAAGTGATACTTCAAATGATAGATGACTTAGTAGTGATAGTATTTATAAAAATATCTCATCTTGAAAATATAATAAATTTTATATAAAAACATGTAGAAAAATGTAATTAATTTTATAAAACTGTTGTTTTCCAGAATTTAGAGTGTATCTCTAGCAAGGAACACTGAATTTAGACACAAAGACTGAAACTAAAAGCAACAACATGGACAAATTAAAGCAAAACACAATTTGTTGTTTAGACCCGATAATATTTTTACGTGATATACAAGATCTAAAGTTATTTTAATTGTAGTCAAAACAAAAAAAAAACTCGTCCAGTATTTTTAATACATTTTCAAGCCTAGATTTATTAAAAATATAACAAGGCGCAATTAGTGCGCTGTTAATCGAGTACAAAAGAAACAAAAATTTACCTCATAGAATATCCACGCACTAAACACGGTTTGGAAGAGATTGTACCAAACTAAAATATTTCTTAAATCCAGGGCCTTACGATTGGCCATCAGCTTTGGTCCTAATGATTTACTAAAATAAGCGTAAAAGACACACAGCAAAAATGTGGGTATAGGTGAGGTCATCATGGGCCAACCATTTACACGCGGATCTGAAAAGAAATACATAGGAAGTTAAACAAAAATTAGCAAAACTTTAACATTTCAAAAAAATCTGATGTGAAACGAACACTTTGGAGAAGAGAAAAAAGATTTGATAAAGATTAACAAACTACTTAGTAGGAAGAAATAACTTTCAAAAATATAAACGCTGCTCTATTCTTAAAAAATACTCGCAATGTTAATTTCTTAAATTTGTTGTAGTTGAAAATAAAATGTCGTCGGTCCCAGGCCGTTTAGGTAAGCTTAGGTAAGCAATTTTCTTACCCAATGCTGTCGTAATCTAGACCCGATGTCTCATTGGTATCAAATCGGTGATTACGGGATACTGTCGGATTGAAAGGTATATAATGAAAATGATGGTTGACATTGGGGACTGCTGTGGTGATTAAGAGGAGGAGGAGTGCAACAAAAACACGTTCTCTGAACTCGCCCAAACAAAAAGGAATCCACAATAACTTGTTTTTAGTGTCCTAGACTATGTGGCAGATACTGATATTTACCAATTCATAAGTTCTTTTGGCGGAGGGCATGTGTTATCACAGTGGACTACAGAGTCTAAGTGAGTCTGGATACAATGACTGCCACTTGAACCTCACATTGAGTCACATACAGAATATTTGAATATCTGTCAGTCTGAAGTCGTTTGATTAAATTACTGTGATACTAAGTGGAAATTGAGAAATTTCAAATAGAATTTTATGTTGACGAGTAATTAAACGCGTGACGTTTACTTCAATTGATTACAGACACAAGATTAATGGTTTTTAAAAAAAAAAATATTTATTGATTTCAAAGTGATTATTAGTTAACGCCCAACTAACAATTATTAATAAATAATGGAATTTTTTATAATGCAAAGCTATTATATCAACACTTGTGTTTGGAAACGTTTAATAGACGAGGTCAAGTTTTTCAATAAAACACGTCAAAGAATGCTAAAATGCTATATTACTAAAAACCAAACTATGAAGAAAACCACCAAACCACCAGAAGAATAGGCATTCAGAAAACATTTTTAATTATGAAAAATGAACCAAAAATCTTGTTATTTATAACAAAAAAAATTAAACTTAGTTTATTTATATGAGTGTATTTCTCTAAATGAAAATATGGAGGACTTCATTTAAATCTTTGTATACTAACTAAACGGATCCTACTAAATAAACCGGCTCCAAAAGGCTAAGAGATTACTAATTTGTTAAGTCTTCGGCAATTACGATATGAAAACGTCCACCGTCAAATCTTGTGGAACATCAAGAATATAAACCTTGGTAAGTGGGCACCAATTACACCACAGACAGAATTTACCTATTGGGAAATGAGTTCTACAATCAATCAATCCCAACTATCATATCATTAAACTACATTTAATTGAAAATATCGCAGTAACCCAATAACTTTTCGTACTCAAAGTTTCCATTTCATATGAAAATTAAAATGGATACGCTTAACTAAAAATATATCACGAGTTGCGTTTTTTATTTAAAAATACTGCGAAATAAGTGGAACTCAAATATAATATCTCTAAGTGAACTAAATTCTATCTAGGAAATGTCGCAATAGGAAAATGTTAACATTCATGTCACTTATCTTTATCGAATGGGCCATTTCACAAATACATTTAGGCTGTAATTAGTAGAACAATTGAAATGCTTCTAGACTGATCGAGTCGCACATAACATCGACTCTAAAAATTGACTGGCCGCATTAAGCTGAGCGGTGCATTATTTAATAGAAATCCAACTCTGGGTTGATCGGCCCATAGCGAAAAAAAACCCGTTTCCTCATTCGGTTGTTTTGTTAGACATTAAGATTGTCTGCTATCTAACAAAAAGATCATTATATTCTATACGTCATTCCTTTGATTGGTATCTATCAGAAATGTCATTTAAATGTGATCACAAAAAACAACATATTTGTTTAAAAAAAAGACGAGTAGTCCGAATGATTTAACACTGCATATTTAAATTAATAAAAACAACTCAACTTTAATATTAGCCATGTTTTTTTGGTTGCATGCTAGATGTTTTAGTTAACATATGAATTTAGTCTACATTTGCTACGGTTTATTTCGGACAACTGATTTCTTTTATTTTGCTTCATACATATTAGGATTTATTAAGCAGTTTAAATATGTTTTCCATTTTGTTCGAGGTTTGAAAACTATTCATGAAAAATGTTCAGTAAATCAGTATTGCTACCAGAATTTCATCTCAGAATTCTGTGAGGCTTCAGAAGCCTCACTTTTTCATTAAAAGGTTTTGTGTACTTACCACTTTTATTGTCCATGAGATCCCTGTACCAGTCATAGACGTCATGTAGTATTACAAGAGCCATTTTGAAGTTGTTTCAATAAAAACTGTAAATAAAATTAAAAAAAATTATTAATAAACTGTGTGCGTATATGAAACTATGTAATGCAACCCAATATATCTTAAAAAAGGCAATAATATTTCCATTTAGTTTCTTTTTGCTTTAGTCGGAATTCCTCCATTAATATGGGGTCAATATACCATAATTATGGTAGCAATAAAATAAAGTGGCCGCAAGGGAATGCCAATATTAACTGAAAAAATATTCCACTTGTGCTAAAATACAATTTATACCTTTGCAATTCAAGGACAGATGATTTAATGGACGACTACAACATGAGCCGTACGAAGGTAGAATTATACTAAGAGGGTTCTTTGTAAATTATGTTCTTTTGTGTATAAAATAACGCAAGCTTCTGTGTTTTAATTAGGGGGTTTTTACACCGATACCTTCGTTGTGTATGTGGGTCAAGTAGTGAGTAACATTATCGCTATACATTCCATATGTTCTACATGATGATGTGAAATCCAAAACATATTACTTCAGGAATTCCAAAAAAAAAGGCTGTCCTTGCACATGAAAAACTATCCCACATATCTGTTACAGATGGCCTGGCAGAAGGCAACATTACTGGATAAGGTTTTGAAAAGGCCATCGTATGGCGAGATATAATCAACATTCCATTCGTATATTTAAGCTCCTAAATTTTGAGAACCACAACCTTCCTGATGAAGGGTTTTTAAAGTCAATCTTTTGAAAAGTTTAGTAAACGTTACACTAGCTGACTTTGCAGAAGGTATTATTGGTCATTCTAAGTCGTTCTTTAAATGGATATCTGATGTCGTTGTTGAATGTACGACTGGTATGTGTTATGTTTATATTTGTATGGTATATACTTCCGTTTGCCCGATTTTTGTTTAAAATTTGGCATATTAATTTAATTAGAAATTAAAATTAGGAGTTTATTTATGGAAAAACATCGAATGGCCTCCGGCGATACAGTTTTTATGGCAGCGCGTTAAAATCGACGCAGATGACACTTTTAAATATATTTTTAAATTTATCCCTAAAAATAAATTGCAATACAGTTACAGGCGCATGCAATAGCAAGTCCCTGTCCATGTTGTCCCGTATCTGCCCAAGACATTGTGGAAGCTTATGTGCGAATTTCATGCACACTGATAATATGTGTTATATTTGCGATATGGAATTTGCTTCAAAATGTGAAAAGTTTAACAACTTTTTGAAGCGACTTCTTATATGTGTTCTACCAAAGCAATACATTTATTTTTATATTTTTGGGGGAAAAAAGACCACATAAATTTTCTTCTTTATAAACGTATTTGTATAACAACACGTGTCTCGTGTATAAAAGCAGGTAAGCCTGATTATCTATCACATTTGTCAAGTTTAATGTAGAATTTATTCCGTTATACAAATTCAAAGCTATCATTAATTAACCAAATAGTGCCTGAAATTGTATACATTTTGTTTTATTTGCGTCACAAGATGAGAGGCACGTTAAAATAATTCAAATCACCTCCAGGTTGTTTGCTTACTCAATTTGGGGGGGCTTTGACTCATATCCTCATGGACATAGACTTGTTTTTATGACGATTAGATACTTGAAACAAGGACATTGATTACGAATTACTTCATCTGGACAAGGTCGACTATACGATACTGTGTCATACCAGCATTTGGGCCGAACTCATCCATTTTCAACAGAGTTCATTCACATGTTTACTTTGATAGCAAGAAAATAAGCCGACTGACGCACGGTTATTACAGGACTTATCAAGAAAATTGCTATTCTATTAAATAATAGATTCGGCTTGTTACAAACACATACTACCCCACTATGTTGGTATAGGGTGTATACAGTGCAATAGACTCTGTTTGAAATAAGCACATATTTGCACATTTTGAACACACGTTTGTGATTTGAATAATAAAATTGCTGTAAACCAAGCATTTGACGGATTTAAAGATTTATTTTTCCCAAATGAAGCCTTGTCGGAATAATAATTAATTGTGTTATTAAGATATAAAACCGCCGAAATTAAAAATCGTATGGGAAAATATGTGCGATCGAACATAAAACACCCTACACCAATGGTGAATAAAAAGGAGTATGTTCAAAACCGATTTGAATAGAGTACAGGGTATTTTTGTGGAAAAGATATTCTGAAAACAAGTGTCAAGCTCAATAATTTTGTATCGTTTGTTGTTTGAAGGAAACCAATGAGACATTTTTCAATTAAACGGAGTTTCATTGAAAGCGAATAATGTGTAGAAATGCCCGCCTCGATTGTCATTTATTTATTTTGATGTTATCCGAATTCGGATAATTGTAATATTTATCCGTTTACCGTCTCTTCTTTAATGTGTTCAAAGACGGGATCAAAAATGACTATGGAAACGCGACAAAATTAACAATTCATTTAATTTAATTTTATTTTTTTGTATAAAAACAAACACATTTGTTACTAATATTTTGTTAAAATTTGAAATATTCACTACTTAAATAAATAATAAAATTTACAGCTGAACTTCTATAACTGGAAACTTTCGAAATTTTTGATTTAGAAGATGTTATGGACATTTTTGACTTCCTTGCCGTTGATATGAAAATTTGAAGATAAATACAATTTGTTTTATGAATTTGGAGGAAGCCTAAATTAATTGCACTTATTGAATTAATTTGGAAATTAATCGGGAATTACTTCAGAGGATTTTCTAATTCATAAGTTATTCATTTAAATTTCAGTGTCCAACTGTTGTTAGCATCCAGCAAATTTTATTTTTGTCACAAAAATGCTATTGTTCGAGTGTTCTCTATGCTGCACCGGCATAGCAAATAGAGGTCATAGAATTTTTAAAAATTAAGGTTCTCCCATTA
Source organism: Hydrotaea cyrtoneurina (assembly GCA_958296145.1). Classification (NCBI taxonomy): domain Eukaryota; kingdom Metazoa; phylum Arthropoda; class Insecta; order Diptera; family Muscidae; genus Hydrotaea; species Hydrotaea cyrtoneurina. Next base: position 146,356,444 of record OY282512.1, read on the forward strand.
CAAAAATAGTCCAGTTGTTTCCAAACTGCTTCTTTTTATGAACTTTTTTTTTGTTTAACCGGTATTTGCGATTAGCGCAATCGGCAATGGCATAAATAGTTGCAAGGAGCTCGCACTGGTTTTTAATTGGAACTGGGATATTGAATGTTTTTTTTTTTATATATATATAACAGGATATCAATTTTTAATTGGTTTTTTAGAAACAAAACTTCAAGAAAACAATGATTCTTTTCACTTACTTTGTGATTAAAACTGATTGCAAATAAATATGGAATTATTTCAGGGATTTTTCTTTTTTAATCAAAGCTTTTTTTTTCTAAACTTTACAATTTTAACATAACTTCTATTTAACACGCCTTAAAATCGTTCAACGAATTTGTTGTAAATAAAAAAAAAAAACTCAAACACTCGTCTGTTTGAAAAAACTCCGACTGGACAGACAAGACACGCAAAACAATTTAAATAAACGTTAAGACAAGCAACAACTTTTGCGCTCGCGCACTTCCGTTCTAAGCTACGGTCAGTTGGAAATTGATGTGTACTCACCAAACTCACAGGTAGAAATATTAACAGCGAACGCTCAAGTTCTATATCCAAAAATATACAGGATTATTTATATATGTATATGAAACCTGAAAAGACACGAGACAACAACAAAAAAACACAAAAAGTGAGTATTTTTTATTACCGAATGTTGTTTTATTTTATGTTTTTTAAAACAATTAATAAGAAATTATGGATAAGTATTTGGCGATATTCGCTTTACTTCTACAATTTTGGGAATTCAGTTTTTTTCTTCTCGAGTTTTGTGGTTTTATGCAAAAACGTTTAGCGATGACAGCCTTCATATGAATGCGCTGTCGTATGCGAAAATAGTTTTGGAAAGGTTCTCGACAAAGCGTTTGACGGCACAAGACAGACAGACGGGCGTATATACGGGTAGTTCGAGTAGTATTGTCAGAGCAAAAATCGGCGGGCAGATCTACCGTAGCGTCAGACATGCAGAGAGTACAGAGTACATATGTATTTACATTATTTTTGTTATATACAACAGTGACTGCAATTTCTTTTTGTGTTGTGCTGTGCAAGTCAAGATCAAATGTTAAAAATGCGAAAATTGCATTAATTAATAATGGGACGTGTAGTAAATATGTTGTTGCATTTATTTATTTGTACGTACGACGTACAATAAATTGAATGGAATAGAATTTTCTAATTAAGCCAATGCATTTTTTTTTGAACATTGACCCATCGACCCACCGCTACGAACGAAGGCGATGACGCACAGTGGTTGTCAAAGTAAAGAAAATTGTAACAAAAATTAAAAGAAGCTTCCAAAAATGGAGAAGGGAGAGTGTGGTACAAAGTTTTCGGGTCCAAAATGTGGCTACAGTGTGATTGTAAATGATAAGCGATGGATTTTATAGGAACCGAATGGGTGGGATAATAATGTGTAAACTAATAGTTACTGCCTGTTTCCATAAAACGATTATGTTCGTTCGTTACAAATTGTCAAGATTTGAATCGTTATAAAATAGATTTCGTACATTATTGAATTCTGGTCTTTAGATATATGTCAGATATCGCCAAATGGAACGGAAGCCCAAAAGAATAGGATCTCATTATTGGTACAAATCCTTTGAATTGTGCCTTCAATTTTGACATTTTGTAACGAACGATCAAATTTGTTTCACGGAAACAGGCAGTTAAAAAAAAAGTTATAAAAAAAATGAAGAAGGAAATTATAAGTAGTAATGTAATTTTTTTTTGTAATCGATGTACGTGAGCGGGTGTATACAACAAAAATCCTCAACACACACAGTGGGCGATTAATGTTACAATATAGACAAGTAAAAGATCTTTTAAATGATAGAGAATTATCATGTAAACCAACACAAAGTAGCTTAACTGTCTTGGGTATAAAAACGTCAAGTCGGTTTTAAACTTTGCATTGTTTTCAAGAGCCCTTCATGGACAACAGAATAAAATGAATTGAACAAATTTATGACAAATTAGTTTTTAAAATAAATATTTGAAATAAAAATGAATATTTCAAGTAAGATGCATTTTTTGAAGCTACAGTAAGAGCTCGATTTGCGCAACCGACAGGAAATTGAGCCTGGTGCATTTACTTTTACCGAGTCCCAAATATATATGATTAAATTTTGAAAACGAAAAATATGGGATGAAAAGTAACAAGGAAACAACGGTAAAATAAGTTATAATACGCTCGTTAATAGTGGTCAGAGTCGTACAGAGAATAATGTTGACAAGGGAGCGTTTGGTTTAACCACGACATCCAAACAAAATATAAAATTTCAGCGCACCACGACCTTTTTTCATCAAAAAGTTGCACTTATAAAGACCGTAATATAAAAAAAATTGCCGGTTGAGCTAATCGAGGAGTTGCAAGGATGCGGAAATCGAGCTTTTACTGTATAACTATAACCTAATCTCAGTTTAAAACTCCTATTATAAAGATTGGTTTTGAACGAAAATGATAATTTCAGAGTGAGAGAAGTGATTGAAATAGTGTATTCTTCTTCGAGCATTAAGTTCCAAATATTTCTTCAAATACTTATTTCCTTAAGTCAGAAATTGGAATGCCTTGTATTCTAAATGTATTCTAAAATACCGAAAAACAAGGAAACATTTTTAAGTGAGTCTGTTGACAATGTACGATATATTTTAAAACACGTGGAAAATCTTCTTCATAGATTTTCCAAAAACCCAACTTGTTGGCATACGGAGTAAAGCTGTTTTGAGCTGACGAGATGTGGCACGATTTAAGCTACAACATGCGATCGGAACACTTCTCTGTGGTGATTTGTACAATACAAAGCAACATTCGATCCAAGGGTGTGTAGTATTTATGAGGTAGTTAACAACCATTACAATTTTAAATATTCCAAAAAAATTGTTTTTGAATTATTTGCGTTCGAATGACAGATATTAAATGCACAACAAAACGACACTTTTAACTGCGAAATTGTTAATTGCGAACAAAAACACTAAAAAAACAAAAACAAAACAAACACATGATGTCTAAGTACATATAATTTTTGGTTACAAATTAAAAATGGTTAAATGATCAACAAACAATTGACATGAAGATTAATTGCATATATCAAATTCACAATTACTTAATGGATCTGAAGTTAAAAACAAAAATATGTTTGTTTTCTTTGAATTGAATAGGGGACAGACACTGCAGCAATCTGAGGGAATTCTTAGAGTGAAGAACAGAGGGAGTTCGTAGAAAGCGAAAGCACACGTCAAGCAGTCGGTCTTAAAGCAGAACAAATATGAAGTCAGTAAGTGGGTAACAGAGTAAGTAAATAAGTTGGTAAGTAGGTAAGTTAATAAGTTGGTAAGTAAGAAAATAAATGAGTAAGAAAGTGAATAAGTATGTATACGTGTGCAAACAAAAAATTTGTGTTGAATGTCCTCTAATCAGAGCTCGCAATAATTGGTCTCTCTCAGAAAAAAACCTCTAGTCCCCTGACACGATGCGAAACTGTCGCGAAAAACCCCTTAAACATCGTTCTTCTTTGGGAAAAAAAACCACTAGTCCTCTGCCACAATGCAAAACTGTCGCGAAAAACCCCTTAAAATTCGTTCTTCTCGGGCTTGCCGACAATCGTTTTTGTTCGCTCGCTCGGCTCATGTGTTTACTTTACTTGGAAAAAACTCGGCAAACGCAACAACAACCAAAAATACCTTATTTACGAACTCACTTACTGACTCTCAGTAGCTGAGCGACTAACGATTCGTATCGAGCGCTCAACCAGCAAAAATAGGGTTGCATTTCAGAGAGATTCGGTCTCATTTTTTTCAGTCAGCAGACCGCACAGAGAAATTACGTTGAGCATATTTTGCTAGCTCTGCCTCTTATGTGTAATACGTCAATTACATTAGTCAATGATCATTCAACATTTCAACTTAACAGTGATCACTTAACATTACACCATGGCGTTATCTTCAGAGTTAACATTCCTTTATAGACTACTGATTATCGGGGTTCTTCGACCGCTTCCGACAATGGTCTTTTAAACAGTCGCTGTTGGTTTATTGAACATTTACAATGCCTGAGTGACTCTCTTTTATCTCTTTCTTTTTTTACGATGTCAAACAGAATTGTTGGATGTTACGTCAATAGAAAACCCCAAGGTTTATGTATAGAAGGTTACGCCATCCCAGCCCCCTTCCCTTTTCTGTTTTTGACGTTTGTCACCAATGACGTCACGCAAACTTTGTTCCTATTGGCTAAAAATTTCGAGCTAACAGCTGATAATATTTGTGTATTCATAACAGTGGGACAATTGACTATTTTTGCCATCAATTTATTTATTAGCGAAAAACGAACAATTTTTTGTATATTAAGTTAAAGTTTTATTTAATTTTCTTTTTTTGGTATAAATATTTTTGGTAATGTCGGCATTTAATATTCTTAACCTAAAGTACATTCTGCACCGGAAAAACATTCTTTTTACATTTTCACATCTCACATATTTTTTACTGTTGGTTTTCATACATTTGCCCACTGCACACTTAATGTTTACGTTTCGATTTGTTGTTTTATTTCTTCACAAATCTGTCAAAGTGATTTCAGCTGTAGGGTTGCCAACTCACTGCAATATGTACATTTTTCACATGAAATCTTAGCTTTGTTAACTAAAAGTAGGCAGACATAGAGCTGGCAACCCACTTCTTTTTGACGTTTGTCACCAACTACGTCACCTAACGGCAATTTTTGCTGATGGCGTAACCTTCTATACATAAACCTTGGAAAACCCAACATATATGTGTATGTGTACAAAAAATTATAATTGTTCAAGGTCAAAGTCTGTAAATACGTCGACAATATTGGTAAATACGTAGACAATAAAAAAAACTTAGATTGACTAATAAGTGTTAATTTGTTTAAAATATTGTAATTTATTTGGGATTTTATGTGTTTTCTACATTCCGAATGCGTCTAAAGTTCACTCGAAAAATCCAAAGTCATCGTGTTGACAATTTATTAATGATTTTGACACAGTTATTACCTAAAATGTGGTGAACATCACATGGTCTGACTCACTGTCGTATCAAAAATTATTATTTTATGTTATTTTATGATAGATTGCAATGTTTCCATCATTATGCAAAACAATATTAAATTTTTTTCACTTAATCTACAGATAGACTTTTGAATATACACAAGTAGATATTAAAAAAAAAAGGGACGAAAACTGTGGTCTCGAATGTTATTAGATCTGTCAGAATATAGTGACCAATAAACGTACAGAGAACAAAGCAAATTCTATGAAACGTAGGATGACTTGAACTTATCAAACTGGAGTTTGCGGAGAGGCTAATAAGCCACCTGTTCAGACACTTACTACGTAAGGTAGTAAGAATGTAAGCCAGTAAGTATGTATGTATATGAAGGTAAGTACGAAAATAGATAAGTCAGTAGATGAGTTGACAGTTTTTTCCCCAACATAATACTAAATTAATATTGTTTATAATTTACTTAACACACATAATCTAATATTTTTTTTTCAAGGAATACAAATACGTTTTGCTAGTGACAGCTAAGTAGTCACAGCCCTCATTGTAGTATATCTCTCTTTTTCGAGAAGATCATACACGAATTTCATCACGTGAGAAACAGCGTCAACATTTCGTCCAAACAAACCAACCAGCGCTCCGCCTGCGCAACAGCAGTCATTCATTTTTATATGATCGTATTTCCCATATATGATATTCCATTGAATAGACTTAGCAAGAACAACGTGATTGAGGGATATATCGAAAAGCTAAATTTCATTTCGAGGTACCTTTCCCGCGGTACGGTAATCCGTTAAACTCTGGCGATATTTGTTGTTAACTATTATTTAACATTTCATCATGGGAAGAACTTAGTCCGAGTAAAATTTACAATTTTTCTATGTGTTTTTCTTTTTTTTTTTGCTTTTTATTTGTTATTGACACCTCTAGGCAACCTTTCGAAAGGAAAGCGCCGCACGCGAAGTGTGTGTTAATTTTTTGTCTGTTTTTCTGTAACTTTGCTAAATTGTTTACATTTCATGTAATAGATGTGAAAATTGATGACAGAATTTTTTTTTTTTGGAATTTAACATTTGTTGTTTGCTTTATTTTGTACTAAGCACACATGCATTTAAAATGTATAAACAATTTATTTCATTATGCAGTCTTGTGTGAAAGACGGCAACTGGAAAATTAATCAATTCCAACTGAGATTTCTTTTCAAGTCGTAAACGTTTGTTTTGTCAACGGTGACAATTTAACGGCTTTTATAGTTCAATGCGATTTCCGTTTCCGAGGTGGTGAAGTGAAAAAGAAAATGCATTGCTGGAATAGTTAAACTAGACGCAGCGCGCTATACGTCCGTCCACCTGTCTAATGCAACTATTAAAATGACGTTAGGAACATGTTTTGCATAACAAATACAATTAATAATTAATGAGGTTGTTGACATTGTGCTAAGATGTAAGATTTTTTTGTTCTTGTTTATTTAATGTGGCAATCAAGTTAATTTTTAACATGGGATTCAATATGTCTTTGCGAAATTAATGGATTTATTCTAAGGGCGCAATTTGTAATTGTTGAACTTAATTGGAATAGTTTCTGCTTAATTAAATGATGGGAGCTTGTTTTTGTAATTTCGCTACGACTGTATATTCTAGCGTAATTAAAACGTGAACCTTCAAATATAAAATTGCGTTGGAAAAAGGTCACACCTAATAGGGAATAGAATTATAAAGTATAATTATTTGTTGTTGTCTTCATGTTATACAAAAAAAAAATAAGGCCAAACTGTGTAATATCCTGTGCGGATATTACACAAAAAAAAACCCCAGGTTCTAATCCGGATAAGAATATGAGACATTTAACTGCGACAGTTTCAACTCGTAAATACTGTCGAATTTATGAATAAGAGATTAATTTAATAATCGTAATTCATAAGAGACACTGATATGAGGGAAGTTCGTGGTCTTTTCCTAAATAGAATGTAGAGGGTGGACACGTTCGTAAACATATCGAAGTATACATTTTTTTTGTACATTCTTATTTTCTTTCGTTAATTAAGTTTATCTTTTTCTAACTGTTATATCAATATACGGAAAAAATAAAATATGCCAAAAGAGTACCAACCGTAATTTCTAGCAGTGCAGCAGCCATTGACTATTGTACCGACTCCTAGTCCAGACATTTCCAAATGACCAGAATATAAAGTGTTAAATTTCTATATTTCTCTGCCTGTGTCAGTAGCTGGCTTAATATTTTTTTTTTATATAGGATCCCCGGAAGGGGATCCCTATCAGCGAAGGCGTTGTGGGTTCGATTCCTAACAGAGGTTTTGGTCTTGCGCTGCAAAAATCTAGCCATATGGTCAGTGTCACATATACTTTGTATTGTAATAAAAAAATTTTATATCTTAACCGATATCTTTCCCTAGATCTTCCTCAATATATCTCTCAATATTTCCCACCCTGCATCATTATCTGTATCTCTCTCTATTTCCCTCTTCATAACCCTCTCTTTATAACCCAGTTTATATCACTCCCCATTTCTCTCTCTACATCTTCCTTTGAAACTTTCGTTCAATCGCTGTCATTACGTCTCTACTGCTCTTCTGATAATCTCTTTATCGCCCTCTATATTTTTTTAGTGAACTGTCTATACCACTATTGTGCTATTGATCGATTTAATGTTTAGTTAAATCCATTGGATAACCACTGATTTTATTTAACCCTTTCCGTGGATCAAAGGGTTAACGGTTGAAATTGAAGATGGTCAACATCAGAAGATGTCCCATCCACCAACAACCGCATTGTAAATAAATTAGACTCTCCCCACGTCGTAATCGGTTATGTTCTTGTCTCTGGATTAACAAAGAAAACAAGTCAAAATCTTGAAAAATATATTTTAAAATTTTAGTCACGAAATAGTTGATACAAGAAAAATTATTTCAAATCCCGTAAAGTTTCTTAAAAAGTTGTGCTAAAAATATTATAAAACCATTAAGAAGAAGTGGACAGACCTGGATCTTACCCAGCAAAAACTGAATTTGTACGCATTAGATTTAGGTATTCATCCCCATCAAATACGCTTATTTAAATTATATACGGTTATTACGCCATTTGAATTAATTAACGATTCTTAAATTCAACAGCGTAATTGCCTTCTACATAATATGAAACAGTTAAGATTTCGTTTGAAAATATCGTAAGCAATTTAACAACTCGGTTTTACGAATATTGTGATAATTGAAATGTTTTCTAGTGAATACAATTGTTTCCGTTGACTGACTGATAACTCCTGAAATTCTAGATAGGACATTAAGATACAACGAGTAAAAGTGTGAAAAATATGAAAGATGTCGACTCTGCGACAAAACTAAACTCAAGGTTAAGCAGCTACTCAGAAACTGGCCGTAATAATTGTTTGCACCCAATGAATCACAAAACTAAAGGCATTCGCTTGCAAGCAGAACATGCAGGAAATCGAATAGAGGAATTTAAAAAAACTGTTCAGGTTGTCGATAATATTGATATCAATAGGTGGCGTGGACGATTAAATTTCCAAGAAACGTTTCATTGGTTCGTCACTCAGTGGTTCCAAACTACTAAAACCAAATGGTAATAAATGTTATCTACTAATCTTATGAAATGATTATAAATTTAATTTCGTAAACATTTAACAGGTGTGCGGATATTACACAAAAAAAAAACCCCAGGTTCTAATCCGGATAAGAATATGAGACATTTAACTGCGACAGTTTCAACTCGTAAATACTGTCGAATTTATGAATAATAGATTAATTTAATAATCGTAATTCATAAGAGACACTGATATGAGGGGAGTTCGTGGTCTTTTCCTAAATAGAATGTAGAGGGTGAAAACGTTCGTAAACATATCTAAGTATACCTTTTTTTTGTACAGTAGTATTTTGTTTCTTTAATTAAGTTTATCTTTTTCTAATTGTTATATTCTTACGTTTCGCTACGAGCATATAATGTCATAGAATTGAATTCAATCCAATTCAGAAATCCGTGTTTCTTCTAATATTCTAACATTAAATATATTTTACTATTTGAATAAATAAATTATTAATTTTAAAACCTACCCGAATTACAATACGTATTTTTATATTTTCCACTTGTTTCGAAAATTTCCTAATTTCCAGCATTTTTATTAAACATTCATCCATAAATTCTACCAGGTCTGAGGATTACACAGCAGCTGCATGCAGAAAAGATGCAATGGAATCGCATTCATCAAAATATTGTAACCGCCAAATGGCTTTGGACAGTTGATTGAAGTTGGGTGCACAGTGTTTCAAAATCAATTTGAATTCAAACAGAGCAGTCGCCTTTATTCACGCATACAAAACCGTGTCATTGACAGTAATTACACTGTAGCCAGAAAGTCTGCACACACTTCAAAAACAAAATCATAATTTATATATTGTTGATCTCGTTTTTTTTTTTTTGGACATATTTTTTAAAGTTGACATGTACGAGGAGAACATGAATCCGGTTTAGACGGTAATTAGTGCAGTAATGCTGCCATAACCCAATTACTACGGGGTAGAAAAGAGAAATAAAATTGTGTGCCTTGGTTGAATGAGATGAATGGGAAAGTATTTAAAGACCGATAATTCTTTAAAAAAAAAAAGGGAGACCTACAATAAATTCTATAAAAAAAGGGAGCCCTAATATATAGGTACGGATTTAAATGGATGTGGAAATGGAGATAAGGTAACGGACTAGAAAAGTGTAATGCAAATTCGGAGAAAACAAATAGGGAAGACGACCCAGTATCAAGGCTTAAACTGGAAAAAACCACACCAAGCCGCAATCGTACACCTTCAAAATAATAAGCTGGCTAGGGCGATGATCTACTTTGAAGAACAGACTAATCAACGTCAAGGTAGAAATAATAAAAATAAATATCATTAGATCAATATCATCAGTTTGATGTAGTTTTTCTTGTTTAAGGAAAGATGCTGTGAGGTATTAGGAGCGTCCATTGGAATCTTTGTGTTACATCGATTCTCGCAAGTGTCAACGACGCCATTGATTTAATTTAAACTTTAAAAACAAAAAATAGACCATAGGACCCAGTCTTTGGAGAGAAGCCATTGTCGAAACTAATAGAACATTGAGCGATAATCGGCAGGTCGGTCATGTGTTTTCTTTTTCGGCATTAAAAACTGCAGGTAATTTTAGTGTGCTAGCTTTGAGTGTATAATTTGACCCACTTTTTTAAACATCTGTCCAAATTTAATTGGTCACTTTAGATGTAATGACTTTTTGAAAGTAGCAAACCCTTAAGTGCAAATTGGTGGGCTGTTATGTGCAGACTTTTGTAACGTTGTGTATGTATTTATTTGAGTACAGCTGATAGATACGATATCCCCCCGCATTGTAGTGTACAGCCGAATATTATCTAATCTGTAGTTGGTTAAATTATTATTTTCGTTTATTGTAGGAATATAATAAGAAAACTTCCCTAATCAAGTTAGATTGGGAGAATGTTAGATGTGTTACGACACAAAACTTAAAATACACAGCAAAACTAAGCGCAAAAATGTCACAATTCAATTCGCCGGCAATAAATAGCCACTCCGATAAGATGTGACGCATCATAATGAGAAGACACTCACTCGTTAGGTGGCAGTGTACACGGCGGCAGCACAGGCACTTTGGAATTCACCACACAATTATTCTTAAACGTCTGATAACGAACAGAACAGTTAATGGCGGTTATTGTTGTTGTTGTTTTGTTTGTTTTTTTTTGGTGTGCGTTGACAAACTGATTCATTCGTTGGCGAGGGGATTGATCACTCGACGCACTCACTCATATGGATCGTCGTTCACACACTCCCGAACCGCGATCTATCGTTGGGTAGCTTTTCCCGACTTCTTTAGGTTTGTTGTTTGACCGGCCAACACTTGAATTAAAGTAATCACAGATGTTAAGAATAGAAAAATATGAAATTCCCCCGAGTTCTTGGTTCATGCACCGTCCCAGCCGTGGTAGCGTCTTATTTTGGTTTTTTTGTTACGCGGTGATTATACAAATTTTTTTCATTTTATTTTTTGAAAAAAGAAACGTACTTTTTTTTCATTCTTTCTTATCTTTTCACTTAGTCACCACCAGAGTGCGCCACCACTTGAAGTTATTCAACTTTGATATAATTAAATATACAAAATCAGCAGAAGATGAAACACAAACAAATGCTACAGTAACTAATAATGACAACAATAATAGTAATAATAATGATATTAAAAAAATCGACACAACAAAAACAATAACATCAACTAAAAAAGCACACAACAAACACAATAAATATTCGCTCCAAGCGTCGTCCGTCTGTCGCAGAGCGTATTTGAACACAACCAACCGTTTACGTAAAAGTTTAAAATGCAACTGACGAATGAATTCCATCTACGAAAGCGTTAACTGAATTCAGCTCACACGCACGGACAACGGCGGACGGGGTGACTGACGGAGACGGTGATAGTGGCGACGGCAGCGGCAGCAACTTCATTTCATTCATTCGCAGCGCCAAACACACGTCGCAAGACGCGGTGGCCGCAACAGGCACAGACACATTATTATGGTAAATAACTTTCTTTGGTTATGTTTGCTAGCGTTTTTCTTCGCTCCCTCCCCGGCACCGGACAGTAGGGAACGAAAAAATACCAAATATTTGAATAAATTAATTTGAAATATTTAGAAACTTGAAATGTCACCGTCGTCACCACTGGTCAAAGCGGAGAACATATATTTTTGTTTTTGTTTTATCCGCCCAAGATCACATGGACAAGTGATCATCTTCGCCATATATTTTGTAAATAGTTTTGTGTTCATTTGTACGCGATACTTTTTAAGATTGTTTGCTTTACTCAGATCGAGTTGGTTAGTAATGTTTAACGAATGAATCGATTATTTAAGTTCACTCACCTCTATTTCCAATAGGTCTGATTTGAAATAAGGGTTTTTTATTCACACTTTGAGATTAATTTTTAGAAAACCAATGTTGGAAATAATTGAGGACTCTCAGCGTAAGAAAACCCGAAATATCAACGGTTGTGAAAATTGATGTGATCGAACATTTCTGATTATTGGGAAAAGTTTACAAGGTGGCCCAACGTTGACCGAATAAATGTGATCGTAGTTAAACCACGATTATGTTAAACTCTGTTTCCAATAAAATGGATTTTAAAATTCAAGTACGGTTATGAGTTTTCAGGCAAACTAATCCACACTTTCGACTGTTGATGTGGCAACACTAACAGATTTATCACAAAACATATGTTTCTGGTGAATAATTAAAACAATATTAAACTTTTGTAGGGGATTTCGAAGGAGAAAAATAAATGTTTTACCAAAATGCGGCATGTATTCGATTATGACAGTTCTGAAAGAAAACCAGATAGCGAGTTCACACAAGATTATTAGAAAAATATGAGAATTAAAAAGGGCTACAAAATGAACTTTGGCGCCGGCAAATGACACATGTATGGAACTGGTCGTGGTCGGAAACCATGTCCAGTATCAACCAAATTACACAGCAGCATTATTTATGTAATTGATTTTATTTGTGGAATTAGGTGATCCAAAATAATTATGATTCTTCTTCTTCCGTTGAGTGCTGTCACAATCATATGGATATCACACTTCGGTTGTTGTCAACTTAGATCCGATGTGGAAGAGGGTATTACCACTAGGACTATTAGATGCCGATTAGTGACAAAAAATCTCTTTAAGGATCGTGCAGAAAACTCCCATTATTAACTAAACGACATCGTCAAAATGGGTATTTGTAGAATCGCTCAAAATATTGCGAAGGTTCTGTACACAAACAAAAGATTTTTGTTCTGTTCTGCTCACTGACAAAAAATGTTTCCTCGTAAATCAATATGGAAAAAACTTAAACAAATTTACAAAATTAGTCACATACGCTGGTCTATCACCACCACCCTTCTAGTGTATACAAATATTTTTAAAAAATTAAATTTAATTAAGTTTTGTACAATAGATATATGTATGTATTTTACTGTAGAACTGATTTGTATAAGTTATCAGACGGTGCGTGATTGCCCACTGCCCAGTTAATAAATTAAGAAGTTTATAAAACTAATTGAAAACATAGTCAAATTAATTGAAATTAATTGTTGATTTATCAAATATTAAATAATTTCAAAATTAATTAAATTAATTAATATTTGACTTGGCATTCTTGACAGCTGCAAATTTACTTTAAAATTGAATTAAACCTGACCGTATGAACTACGAGGGTATTGCCCAAAGCGACACCGCTAGCGACAATGACTGAGAATATCGGATCGATCCACCCCATTATTACAGTGTGCTAAAATTTTGCACTCATCTTTTGTATTTCAATCTCATATTATGTATTTGAGTTTCAATATTTTCATTGTTGGTTTTTCTTGTATTTTCTTCAAACAAAACTGATGTAACAGTTTCTTCTCGGTTTTGTTTTGCTCTCCGGCTGCTCCGGCATACGGCCAACCAACCGAGCCAAGCAGCCAGCCAAGCGGGCAACCTAACCATTATTAACGGTTTCGTGCTTTCAAAGATCTTTTAACTCCGACTACATAACGGAGTCGGAGTTGCAGATGATGATGATGATCAATATGTACAGCCATCATCTGGGCAGGCAGTCGAGCAGGCGGACGGGCAAGCATTTAAAAGAAAAAAACACTTTCGCTTTCTTTAGAGTTCGCATTATTTTTTTTTTCTTTGCTGAGTATTGTTCACATTTGTTATACCATTTCCACCGTATTCTGCCACCAACCGTTAAGAAAGAAGCCAGAAAGACGCAGACGACAATAACGAGCAACAGCAGTGCGTTCCGTTTATATCTGTCCGTAGCTTACCCGAACATTCCATGGGTGGCTGTTTGTCTGTCTGTCTGTATGTCTATATGTCGGTAGGGAAGTCATGCCAGACCTGGCCCGGCCAGGCCACAACAAAACAAGTTGAAAACTGTTTGTAACTAACTGAAGACTTACTACCGCTTTTGGCACTCATTCGCGCGCACTCACTTACTGACCAACATCGATTCCATCGGATTTGCTGGCCGTTGCACGTCGTTGTTGTAATGAAGTCAACCCAATTGTAGTTTACTTGTGTGTTCCCCACTCACCCAGTTCCGGGGGTCCAAAGTCGCAAAGTGGAGTTTTGCTGTTTGGGTTTTCTGTTTTGTTTCTTCTCTTTTTTTTGCACACACAACACAAGATGTGTTTTCTGTCTGGGGCCCCGTCCGAGATATTTATTCGTGTGATTGTGCGCTACGGTGTGAATGTGGTTGGCAGTAAAATCTGTACTTTGTACTTGGTTTGAAAATGACCGTTAATCGGGTTTTTTAATTTCCCACCAAAAATGAATAAAGCCAAAATTGAAGTTCAATATAAATTGTTTTTTTTTTGTAATTTAGAGTTGGTTTTAGTGGCTAACAAATTACATTGTACTTTTATATATGAAGTAGATGGGAAGCATTTTCATAAATTGCGTTGTTTTAATGCAACTAAGGGCAATTATGTCGTTTAATTGGGAATTCCATCTACTTAGGTTGTGGACGGGAGTTTTAGATGAACGAAGACATAAGTCAAAAGTCGACATTAAAAAAAAATATAATAAAAAGAAATGTTATCTTTGTGTATAAATTTTGGTAAATTCAAGCAATCTTCCGAAAAATTAAGTGCTTATGGACACTTTTATTTCCTAACACCTTAGACGACGACAGATTGGTACGCCTGGAACCTCCAACGCAAATCACTCACATGGATTCTTTGAAATTCTTAAATTATCGGAAATTGAAGCTTATCTCAGTTTAATCGACTTTAATTTTTACTTGAAACTTGGTGAGATACTTTCTTAGCAAACCATTTTTGTATGTGTTGGTATGCAGATAAAAGTCAGCGCTTACTTTAGTAATTTTTGGGTTATCTATAATTCTTTCTTACATCCCATATAACTCCACTTCAGCAAGTTGTATTGAATATACAGTCAAACTTCCTGATGGTATTTACTTATGTTTTCGTGCGTAAATTTCTGCCAGCTTCCTTCTATATGAAGCAGACGATCCCAAGCTATCATCCCTGCTACGTCTGAGACAAACACATCCTTTTCATTTCAATAATGCATGAGTGCTAGACCAAAATATGGACTAATTTATCTAGGGTTGACTGTGTCACATCTGATCAATATTGCATCTGCCACATTTTGGATTCGATAATAGTCAAATCAACAGAGTCTACCGCTATAAAAAAGGATGTGTCGGGCTCAAATCGTTACTGGCGCTACAAACCCAAGCCATGAACTAAACAAATAACATCGTTTATAGTCACTTACCTTTTCAAAAAAATGTTTCCGAGAGCTCTTCTTCCAAATAAACAACTTCGGTGTATGTTAGAAAACCTTAAACTTACAGTTTGGAATAATCTCCATAGGAATGATATTCGCGCCGTTGTTCACCACTTGAGCTCTTAAAGAATAAACGAATACTAAATTCTGATTCTCAATAAATAAACTAAATCTATGAGGTATTTTCATTCTCTGAAAAGTTCCGAATTTTAAGGGAATCAAATTAGCTTAGATATGCAGAGTTATAGATTCCTACATGAAGGCTGTTCGAAAACATTGAATGTGTTTTAATTTAAATTGTGTTTTTACATTTTGAAGTGTACACCGATCGCACGGAACGTATGTTATGAATTCATTAATCGGTGTTGTGATTTAACGGAATTGTTTAAGAATATTTAAATTACGAAAACAAACACTGACAGTGAAGGTTAATGGAAATGTTTTAAAGACCGTGATTTGCATGCACCTGAAATGTTGAAAACATAGCAATGTGCGATGCAGGAGAATATTATCGACCTTCCAGTAAGTACGAAGGAGAGAGAAATGGGAAACTGTTGCTCGACAAAAGGATCATGAGTGAATACAAGAATAAGAGAAGACTATGCCCGCCTCATGCAACAGAAACCGAATCGAGTTTCGTCATGTGAGGATTATAAATATAATATTATTAATATTATAATAATAATAATTATTATTATTATAATAAAAATAAGAAGCTTTGTACGCAATACTCCTGCACGCTCATTGATTTACTAAACAGCAATTAAAAGGAGTAATATAATTCATTCTACATACTACATTGTCAAATAATGCATTATAGAATGCATTCTTGTCACGGGTAATGTATTGTGGAATCCATGTATTGTACAAGGTATGTATTACCATCTCGATTCCTATCGATTACATTTTCCTGCTGTGTAACGTTGCGAACCAGGTTCTCTCAAACCTCTCATCACTCGCTCGCACCAGTGTGATTTAAGGCTGCTTGCGTACGTCGCTGACATTGGCAAAATAAACGAACTGTGGATGCTCCCATTGGGAGGTTCGAAAAAAAAACTAATAATAATAAAGGAGACAAAAAGGCTTTGAATTCACGGTACATTCATGACCACTTCATCAGTTCACATATTTCAAATCTCCAAAATATCTTTTTATCGAACCTAAAATACGTACATATGTATGTCCAACATAATATGTGAGTGCATGAAAATTAGCCAAGCTTGATCGGACGACACCATTCATCGAACAACAATTTAAGAGGAAATTCCAAAAATACCTGCCCAATTACTCGCCGATGGATATGATCGAAAATAATAAAAAAAACAAGGTAAAATACGTCGTAACTCTACCAAAAAAAAATTTATATTAAATGATTACACAAAATTGATATCGCAAAATTATTAAAACATTCACACAAACACGCGCAGAGACGGGCGGACCGACACACACACACATCACAAATGGAAATAAAGCGACGGAGGCAAATGGACACATTTTGTGTTGTTATTATGAAATCCACGAGATGAAACTAAAAGGGAATCGAAAAAGAAGGAAGACACTACAACAACAACAACAATATTAACAACGTTGGCGGTGACAGCGACGCCGACCGCAATAAAGAGTTTAAATGAAATGAAAGCTTCCCAAGTGCGTTTATAAAAAAGAAACAACAACAAAATATTTCATGGTCAACATGTGGTCATCAAAAAGACAACAACACCAACGTCGACAACGACGCGGACGACAACAACCTCAAACAACGTCCAAAGGCGGCAAAAATGCGAATTGATGTGGAGATGGAGAAGAAAACAATTTTATTACAGCATCGCCGACGGACGTTATTGTTGACAAAATATCTTTAAACGACATAAAAGAAAAACGAACTCGCATAAAAACAAACAAAAATGGTTTTGGTATCACACAATTACTATGGCCGAGGGTCATCTGATAACGATGGGGAACATCTAGGTAATAATCGGTAATAACCGAAAATCGATATTAATCGACAGGCGACGATTTTAGTCTACTTGCAGAAGTAGTACGCCTACTAAGCCCACAACTCTTATAGCAAATGTGTATGTCTAGTTTATTGAAACAGAAAAAAAACCCCAAAGACTATACAGAGGGCTGACGATCTAAGTCTATGTATGCCGACACATTAGTTTTCACATGTCACCAATTTTTTTACAGAAATTTAAGGGTACGTTTGTATAAAAGCTGGAGCGGTGCCATGTCGAAGGCGCTGCAAGTGACTGAAGTCATCTGACTTCTAGATTGTCTTTGAAATAACCGACAAAACTGTTCATAAACAACTGTCGATAATAATTTATTTTAAATACTTCAAATACCATGTATCGTAAAACTTTAATCAAATTGCAATCGTGGAAATAATAAATGTGATAAAATTGATAAATGTCCCATTATCAAGTGCAGAAATAAGTCCAGTACATTATGTAAAACAACCATAAGCAAACAAAGACCGATTTGATACCAGCATCATATAATTGGGGTTTCGTCAAGTGTTGAGCTGAATAGGCGTCATTTGATCTTTTGATTGACTTTTTTAAGGGAATATGACACGGTAGCGCATCGGTCGAATCAAGTGGCTGTTTTTTGTGTTACCCAACTTTAAGAATGTCGACGTAATAATAATTTAAAATCATGGAAATTGGTTTCCATATGAATTGAGAGCGAGAAACGTTGAACGCCGATATTGCACATGCGAGGTTCTTTGCACCAAATAGCCATTGATTATTAAAATAAGTGAGAAAGTGGACTTATACAGAATGGAGCTCGTTCATTTGCTTATTTAGGAATGAAATAAAAAAATTATGAACCTTAGAAAAATGTATTTTATATTTTAATTATATTGAAGGGAATTGTTAAATTACATGGTTTTAAATAATGTCGACCTTCGCCATCCACACACTGCTGCATACGTTTTCTGAACTATTCATAAACCCTAACAAGTATGTCGACTAGTATTCTGGCAATTTCAGTCTCAATAGTGTTAATTAGGTCTTCTAAGGTGTTGGGATGGTTGATAGGTAACCCCAAAGGAAAAAATCGCATGGGTGTAAGTCTGGTGAGCATGTCGGCCAGTTCACATCACCCCTCAAAGAGATAAGTAATCATTTGCCTCAAACAATTCATGGTAACCCCCGCTGTGTGTGCAGTTCCATCCTGTTGGAACCATGTATCCTCTAATTGCATTGCCTCAAGAGCCGGATGAAAAAAAATTCTACATAATAGTCAAGTACCTTTCGGAGTTCACAGTTACGGCAAGACGGTTATCCCGGAAAAAGTAGGGGCCAATGATGCCTACTCGTGATATGGCGCACCACACAGTGAGGCGGTCCGAATGCAGAGGTCTCTGGTGAAGTTCTCTGGTGTTTGTTTCACTCCAGTACCGCATATTTTGCATGTTTACACACCCACGCTGCAATGCAATGATCGAGAAAATACGCTTCAACAAAAATTACCTCTCCTCACGTGTCCAATGCATGATGGCAATTGAACGGCAGACGAGCACACATCTCCCGTCAGCCACTATAAGCCACACACACACACTCCACTCTCTTCGACCAACAGCCTCCAGTGGAAAAAATACATTTTATATTCATAAAAATGTAAAACAGTTTTGTTAAGAAAAATATATGAAAACCACACACCATTTTTCATAATTTTTTCTTAACGAAGCTGCAACGAATTGAAATATTGATGACTGTATGGATTGTCGAACAATGGGAGAACTCCTGAAGGGAGACAGTAGAGTTGGATACTCTACCATTACCACTGCTCCCCTCTGTAAATGTCCATATGAGACTAATATTCCCGAAGTATTTCTTACACCGTTTCAATGCCTCTTTCGACACTTCGAATATATTGCCCAACGAAACCGATCATAGCAGGCTTATATCTTTCACAAAACTGTCTTAGGATACATACGGCCAGGATTGAACAAAACTGTGCGTTACCGGCATTGACACTGTGAAAAATTCGGTTCTGCCGAAATTAAGGTAGTTTTTCACATTTTGCATGAAATTTCTAATTTTTTTGTCCGGTCATACCTTTCAAGTTATGATTCTGAATATGTTGGCGAATTTCACTTCTATGATGACAGAGTATTTGTGGAAAAACTTTGAAAGAGAGAGCCAGAACTGTTCAATACCTCTTAACCAATTTTTAAAATCTATAAACGAATGTGCCTCTGAAGTAGTGCCTTGAGGAACTCTTGCGGCTTAGAGGGTTAACTTACTTATTTCCCTTAACATTCCATGAAGGAACAGACGGGGAACTTCTCACGAATCAGTGAGCTGTGTACGATGTAATTTGTATACTCATTGACCGGGCTCCGAACGGCTAATGCTTTTCTAGATAAGTTTTACATGGCTTAGAGATTACTCTCTTACTCGTAAAGTCGCCAACATTTACGAGGTGGAAACAGCCGCTGAAAAATGTTTGATGGTTTTACCCGGTTTCGAACTCGGGTTCTTCTGTGTGATAGTCGCCCACTCTACCTACCACACCACGGCCTTCCAGGGTTAAGGAATGCCTTAAATTTTGGAAGAAGCATGCGGTCAAATTTATGAATTTCCATTTTTCCCCAGAATTTTAACACAGCCTCCATTTTCGCAGTAATACAAATTTACCTTTTTTTTAAAAAAAAAAAAAACAAGCCCTACCCAAAATTCATAGTTTTTTTCGTTTTGAATATTTCAAAGTCAAATAGTAGAAAAAAAAACGGATGTTTATGGGTTTGTAGTACAGTACAACGACATATTGATGGTTTATGTGATCTGCACATGTGTATGTACTATACACGTACATACATACATACATAGAAATGGTTATTTTTATTGAATTCGATTTGAAAAGATATGAAGTGAACAACTAAGACCACGGTCGGTTGATGAAGCTACATAAATGGCAAGTCCGTCGTACCTATGGACTGTCAAACATATGTACTTCGGTATGTATTTCTATGTACATACATACATAGATATGTATGTGCGATACGTGTGACGGGTAATGTAATGAAACGTGCAAAATTTCGTAGAGTACTTAAGAAATTAACACATTTGAATTATACATGTGAGAAGGTTATTTATTGTCCATTGTCCATTTGTCTATCTGTCTGCTGTGTATACGCTTCATATTAGAAATGTAATAAAAAATAAATAAATAACACAAAATATTATAAAATCAGAATTGAATGAAATAAATAACATCTACAAATGCTCGCCTTACAATGAATGATTGTAATCTAGTAAGCCACAGTTTGAAAAGAGGAAACACCTGTGTCTAGTACTGGTAATGGCGAACGAACGCTACAAACCGTGATTGCACGGTGACCATTCTAAAGGCCATTGTTCCCATAAAACAACAACATTCCGGAAAGTCTTCTGCACATTTTGAAGTGTCTCACACAGGTTGTCATGTGGAATTCCCGGGAGATTTTTACTTCATGTTCTAATTGTGTTGCCCGCCATCATTCAAATCCTACGACTTTTTTTGCGGGGTACCGCGAAGAACGAATTCATTGATGATCCAGACCCTTAGACGAATATCGTGCAAGCCATTTCTGCGATGGTGTCAGAACCGTCACCAAGGTCTTGGATGCAGTACTGCGAAGCCAGCCGAGTCAATTATATGAATGAAATCCTGTTCCATATACACACCTGCTCATAAAAATAGATACACCTTATAGGATAACACTAAAGCGTTGTTAAATCACCTCTAAAATTTTGACGTTTACAAGTCAAATGCGGCAATTATGTGCATTCAAATTGTTTTACACATAAAAATGCATTTGAACCACACAAATTTGTTGACCATAATATTAGCTACACCTGAATTATCTTTAACTTGTATACACGATCTGGGTTTTCAATTTAGTTAGGTTTACTTAAAACATGAAGAACATTTTTATTTCGAAGAAAAAAACTTATAAAAAACTACAGGCGTTTAAACGAAGAAAAGAGAAAGGTTTTCCAAACCATCAGAAATCGTCGAACGTCATGCTTAGGACGATCTTTACACATTGCATAAAATGCTTTATCTAAAAATCAGACTGCAGAAACATGCGACAGACCACATAAAACAAGCCCAGAAACGATGTAAATGGCAAAAAAGGACCCGCTTAAGTCTTTAAATGTTATATGTGTTGAGATTGGTAATGAAATTCGTCCACAAACTGTTCGTCATCGAACTAATTGTTTGAAAAATTCCCAGAAAAGTTCCACTCAAATATATACAACAAAATATAAAGATCAGAATCGAAATTGCTTAAGAATATTTGCGTTAATCCGAATGTGAAGGCGAACAAATGTGGCAAAACATAATATAGAGGGACGAAACACAAATTATTTGGTTTGGAAATTACTGAGAAAGGAATGTCCGCCGACCTGAAGGTAAAGAATTCCCCGTGAAATTTAGAACACAATGAACACAGATGGATATAGGCAAATATTGGATAATGTAATGCATCCACATGCTGCAGAAAATAAGCCAATTCGTTGGTTTCTCCGGCAAGCTTATGACCCCAAACACAAATCTAGGTTAGTTCAGAATTGGTTCTCGCAGAATATTGTTCGTGTCTTAAGCGGGCCAAGTCAATCTCCTGATCTAAGTCTCTCAAAAGAAGTTTTTTAAAATATATTATGGAAGAAACCGGAAAAAATTGGTACGATTGCTTTCGAAACTTGCCAAAAGTTGATCTCTAGCGAAATAATGGTTAATTTGCTTTTAATTTTCTTTCCAAGTAAGTAAACCTTTTTCAAAGAATAGGTACTTTTCTTATAGGCGAATTTAATACGTTTCACTTGATAACCGAGTAACTTTCCTACACAGGCCACGGTACAGTATCAAACATACATTGTATGACTTATGGATATAATCAGCGATCAGGTTTCATACAATAAATTATAAATACGTATTTCCGAGTCCATAAACTTCGTATCAGAGATAAATCTTTATAATCACATTTGAATTGTTGTGATGTTTTAATTGATTTAATATATTTTTTATATAAGCAACAAGTTTTCGATTTGTATCTCATACAATGAGCGTCATGCATACATGGCGGGGGGTTTTAATAACCTATGGCAAACAATGCGTAAATGCGTCATCATTAGCAATCAAGTGCGGAAAATCTTTACATTGCAACCCTCAAACGAGCAGGGCTTATTCAGAATGACGCACTACTCGCTGGAATAGGTTACGAACCCAAATATTTGAAACAGAAAACCACTTGAACGTCCGCATTTCAAAAGGCATTTAATTGATTTGAACTTTTCCACATCATTATATAAATTTGTAATTTGTTTATCATCATTATAATGTATCGACTGGTAGTCATTTATGGATGATGCTGTCGAAATTTAATTGTAATTTTTTTCTTTTTCTCGTACTTTTATATATTTTTGTATTTCGAGTTAATTGATTCTAAACATGACTTTAGAATTGAATCAACGTTAAGTCGGCGCAAGAATTGCATTTGAAAACCTTGACACTGAATCTTGAAACAAAAAGATTCTGGATATGAAGGACTTATATGGAAAATGTTCTAACTATAAAATTTTTCTTATTTGGTCTCACAAATTCGAGTTTTTTTTTTCTGTAAAAAATCACTCCAGAACCGTGTAAGAATAATTAACATATTCTCTGAAAATTATAGTTATAATTGTCAAACAACGGCAGGAATGAGAAAAATTAACTAAAAGCCGATTGGCTTTATATAAGACATAAAATTACATATCCTGGTCGTTCAACTGAAATATCACCACTTTGGAAATCGTGTAGTTACAACATTTGTATAGGAATGGCGTGGCTAGAGTACCAATTTCTACAAAACTACCATGTCTACAGAATTTAGGTTAGATTGTTGTGGGCATAGTAATGATATTACACGATTTTTTCAAGAAGGCGGAATGATACATGGGTATGGGAGGTTTCAGAAAGGGACCTACAACTTATATCGATTTTAATGATCAATTCCTTATTTTAATTGTAAGATATGTTAGTTTATGATAAACAATTGAAAATTGACACTATTTTCATTTTCGGATTTCAATGATTTAAAAATTTGTTTATAACTCAGAAACTGGCAGTCAGATTAAGAGGCACAAATTTTAATCCAACAAATTAAATTAAACAAAAATTGGTACTTAGGGGACCATAGTAAATCTGCGTGGTACAGTGGCTTCACATTAAAATTCATCATTGCACAGGCAATCTAGACTGACGCGTCACAAAGAGTCCGTCAACTTCACATTATCTCTTAACTAATGGACACCCTGTCGTCTCTTCGCATATTACTTAGGACGTCTGCTCTTTAGATGACCTTTGACCACTGTTTATTTGTAAGGTACCGATTTCGGTTAAGTTTATTTCCTACTACTTTAAAATCCACCAACGCGCCAACTACAGGGTCCATATGTACATAAATGTTTGTCTCATGAACAATCATCCATACATTCTGCATTTAAGTTAGATTGGTCCCTACGTTAAAATTGTCGATATAAATCAATACCAGCGCCACCTACCGGGTGCAAACTCCATATTAAATATTAGTAAGTAGTAAATATTGCTTCTGTAGCTCTTCATGTTAAGATTTGATGCTCGGACAAACCTATGCACGAACGTTTTTATATATTAAGATATTTTATTTGTTGATATTTATTTCAGGGAAAAACTTACCTAAAAAGTACAAAAAAAATCTGAAAGAAAAGTGAAAAAAAATCATTACAAATTTGAGAAATATAATTTATAACTTTCGAATTAAAAAAAAATTGGATACAATTTAATTTCAAAATTCAATTTGAGATTTCCCCCAATTAGAAGTGGGCGACCAGTTATGTTGCATATGTTTGTCATAATTATTTTTTTTTAAAACAAAAAAATATATGTTTTGGTTCGTTAGTTAAGACGAACTAGTTTCGATTTCAAATTGACCAAAAACAGAATAATGTGTGTGTGAGTGAGTCCATGTTTCTTTTTGGCAAGTAAAAAAAAACCTTGATGAAAACCAACCATCGTTACGACAACGATTGCCCAAAGAAAAGTTTCGCTTTTGTTTAGCAAATATATATACCAACTCATGTACACACACGGGCACGCAAAATTACTAAATATAAAAGCGTCCAAGTGAGTGAGCCCATCCAATTCACAATTCCAACCAAATTGAAGACGATCACACAGCTAAAATTAAGTACAAAAAAAAACGAGGGGACCCGTCCGTTGGAATTTCAATAATTGGTTAATTCTTTTCAACACCGCCAACACAAATTAACAAATTTTCACCTGTTGTCGCGTTTTGGCCGATGTGGACGTTTTTGGTTTTTTTAATTTAACTCTGCATACACTCGACGAAATTGTGTTGGTCCAATTATAATTTATGTGGTGTAATCATAATTACAGGCACTATGGGATAATAATATTTGGACTAAGTTCAAGTAAGGAGTATCTAAAGATGGATGGAGTCTGTCAAAATTGTTTCCGGAATATGACGTTTTTCGGGTAGATCGACTTATTCTGACTCCATAATCAATGATAAAGCCGATTTGGTATTTCAAATTTCACACAATTGAAAGCATTCAAACTTCAAAAACTTTCGCTCTCTGTGGAACATTTTAGAAAATTATATTCATTAAAAAAACTCTAATTTGCGCGCAAACGACACATTTGAGTAGATTAGGCCAGATACTTCATTACCCTCCTACCATGTGTAGAATGAAGTCGATTTACTAACAGAAAAACTTCTGATCAGTTCAGCTTTCCTCAATGTTATTGTAATTTTTGCTAATATCAAGGTTAAACCTTTTTCTGAGTGTAATTAAGCCCAAAATAGAAAAAAAAAACCAAGACACCATCAATAAACGATCGATTTTGATTTAAGCCATTCAGTCAACGGCGTGGAGTGGCATAACAAAAACATACACGTGTACGCTACGCTATGTTGCTGCTGGTGAATGAGCGTACATATGTGTGTGTGTTTGTGTGTTGATGAAGAAATTGTCTTATGGTGTAATGTTGGCCAAGTTGGCTATGTTGGTGCTGTTGGCTTGGTAGCTGTACACTAGTATTTATTGGCCGAAAAAAAATAACTTTTACCTCATAAAAGGGCTCACAACTTACTGTCTGACTGGTAGACTGGCAGACTGTTTGGTTGGTTGACTGTCCACCTAACTGATCGTTGGGTGTTGTATTATTTTGTTGTGGGTTTCTTTCTTCACCTCTTCTTCTCCTATGTTACTTTGTATAAATCAAGAAATATATTTATTTTTTACACTTGAATTTCTTTACAATTCAGTATAATTGCGGGTGTATGTGCCGTTGCTTGGAGTTTGGCGGCTTCATTCAATATTAAAACTTATAGTCGTCGGAGAAGAGATAGGGGGCAGATGGGGGTGGTGTTGACTGGGGGAGTGTGTGGCGCTCTTTAAAAATTAGACACATGCATTGACTTTCATGCTTCCTCATTTTACAGTTACAAACAGAAACGTATGCAATTATATCGGCCCACTATCAGCCGCACTGGCCGGCCGAACACAATCAATTCCAACGTGCGAGCACAGCGAACAAGTAAATTGCGTGCGCTCCAACAACTGAACCGTCTCAAACACGATAATTGTAATAAAACTTTAAACAGAAACAAAAATAACACAAACGTTACAATTTTTATTTTACATGTGGAAAATTGAGTCAATTAACACTCGAAGTGGTGATTTTTTGTTTTTTTTTGTTTTTGAAGCAATTCAATTAGATTGTAGATTTGAAAATCAATCAAATCACACGCTATATGAGATGAGATTGCATATGGACACTTAGATTCTGGATACTTGACTACAATTCCTGTGCAGTAGGGTGGGTCACAGAAAATTTGATTAAAAAAAAAAACTGAAAACAGCTGAAAATGTCTTCATACCAATATGCAGTCACCATTGTTTAAACAGACCTCTCATTTTGATTCCTTTTTGGGATACCCATATGCAGCGTTAGCGTTGTGCCGATAAAGTGGCATTTTTCATGTATTTTGTGCAACTATTTTATAGTGTCACTTTTTGGAAAAAGTACTTCAAAGCTGCAATTGTTAATTGTGATATGCGCATCTTTCTAGACGATTTTGGCGCAGACTTAATTATTTTGCGTTTTTTTTTTCAACTAGTGCTTATTTCGTTATCGGGCCATGTTGAACGAATTTTTGTTTACAAAAATTGAAGAGGAGGATATTGGCAACATTTGGTGTCAACAGGACGGCGCTACGTGCCACACAGCCGAAGCTACACTCGATGTTTTGCGCCCTGTTTTTGAAGATCGCATTATCAGCCGCTGAGCTGATGTCGTTAGGCTACTGCATGGCCAGCCGATGCAGCCATTTGAATGAAATTATTTTCCATTATTAACCGGAAGTATTGTACTTTCAAATAAAAAAAGAAATTTGAGAAAATATCCAGTAGTTTTTTTCTATAGAATTTTAAAAAAAAAAAACTTATTTGGCGGACCCTTTATATTTCTTTTTAATGCAAAGCATTAAAAGCCATGCAGCCATACTTCTACATTACAATAAAATGGACTTCCGTTGACGAATTTCTTGGGGGTATTCTGATAATACCAACCAAAAAGAGTTGAGTGTCCGCAATATTAAAAATATTCAACACGTTTTCAATTGCATGTGTTTGTCATTCCATAACCTTTGTTAAAAGCTCACTTTAAGATGACAATTTGAATATAAACCCTCCAGAATATTTTTGGCGTGACAAAGCTTAACATTTTAAATCTAATCGATTCAAGTGTCAAATCGCGTACTGGAGCAATGATCGGTATCGGAAAGTTATTGCCAATTCAATTCTTTCAATTTAACAATATTTAGAGTATATACAATTATTTTAGATGTTGAGAGTTTACAATACGGCGTCTTTTCTGTGTCTAATAAGGTGATTTTTAATTAAGAGAGTTTTATAATTGTTAAAGTAAGAATAAATTTCACAAAACGTCCTTTTAGTGAAAATTTATTTTTATTAAAGAAAAATCTGATCTGAATTAGAAAAAAATACATATCAACTGTATCGAGAATAAATGGTGAACGGGGTCCTAATCACGGCATCCGTTATCGACAACGTTTTCATGTCGACATAACTGTAGATGCTTCGACTTCTTTGGATCACGGCTTTCGCTCGAAGTTTTTCTTTGTTTATTAGCATTTTACGTTAAATAGCAGCTGAGCTTTCGACAAATTTCTCGAAAATAGCTCTAAATAATGAATGCCGTGATTAGGCCCCAGCTCGAGATTTTCTTCTCGCCCGAAAATATTTGCTATCGTGAATCACCCCCGAACGATCACAAAATACAACAAAAATATTTGTGCGGCACGCCGAGATTAAAAAATAAAAGGAAATGTTTAGAATGCCTGTATCCTCCGGGATGCTTTACTTGGATTATCCAGAGTCACAGTATGTGTAAATAAAATTCAGGTGAAATAAGGATTCGATATGTTGATGACACTCATCTTGAATCCTGCCGTGATGCTTTCGTTTAGAATATGGAAGAGAGTTGGAAGTGCAATGGAACAAGACCCCATCAGTACCTCCTCGGTGCTTAGGTTGTCTACTGCCTTTTCACAATTATACAGTAACAGAACAGATTTTGGTATCTTAATATATATTTACCCTCGACACTGATTCACTGATACACTGATTCCCTGATTCACTGACTCTGTCACGCAGTACGTAGGAATTTAAATAGGCATTCTATAATTTTCTATAAATAATAATAATAAAAAAAATAATATTTTTTTTTTGTACAGAAATTGTGTTTTCCCCAAATTTTTTTTTTCCAAAATTTTTTTTTTACAATTTTTTTTTTTAGAAAATTTTTTTTTTCAACCAAAATTTTTTTTTTCAACCAAAATTTTTTTTTCCAAACATTTTTTTTTTACAAATTTTTTTTTTCAACAAATTTTTTTTTTCAACAAAATTTTTTTTTTCAAGAAAAAATTTTTTTTTCAACAAAATTTTTTTTTTCAAGAAAAAATTTTTTTTCAGCAAAATTTTTTTTTTCAACAAAAATTATTTTTTTTCAAGAAAAAAATTTTTTTTCAACAAAATTTTTTTTTTCCAGAAAAAATTTGTTTTTTCAACAATATTTTTTTTCCATATTTCAACGGGCGCCATAGGCGCATTACAACTTACTAGTTTACATATAACACACAAAGCTACAAATGACTTTTTGGGGGGGAAAACCTATAGCAAAAGTTTCCAAGCAGTTTAAAAGCACTGTAGCAAACTCAGAAAACCCGCATTTTAAAAAAATTTAATGTGGAATTTTTTTACACTGGCATACAATGTTCCATACAATGGCATACAACTGTGGTGAATATGTAATGAGCGATCTTAAACGCCCCAACTTCTATGCTATTTCTTGATTTGTTCTAGTTCTCTCCAAGAAAATTTCTTTTATTTTTGTTACCCATATTGTGCCAATGTGATCGGGCCCAAAATTTTTTCGATCGCAGTATATAACAAAATATTAAATCATAAACAAAATCATATATTACGCATAATTGAATCCGTATTGAAATTTCCTTCAGTTTGAGTACCCATATGTCAGTATTAGTTAAGAGACTGTTTTTGACGCCACAAAATTACAAAATTATTGATACTTAAGTTTCGAATACATTTCGCTTTGGTGTTTTTAAATCTCTTCAGACAGAACAAAACAAATTAGAATTTCCAAATAAAATACTTGAACGAGGTTACGAAAGAAATTTCGTATTTCATAAAAGTTCATAATTTTGCAAACTGTATGAAGTGTATTCCCACTTGTCCATGAATACCACTGTTATCGGAGAAGATATACACACATAGAAACAATAACGTTCCACTGATATGATTAGAAAGTAATTTTAGTTTTCGGTGTTTGTTTAGAACGTATATCTTCGTATATCTTCTTGTTCTGTTTAGCGAACAAAGTCCATATCATAGCATATTTTCCTATTTGATTTTCGAATTGTTTATACAAGTGCATATACGCTCGTGTGTAGTATGTTTCTCAGTTTCTTATGCTTTGTATCTACTTTCATCACATTTATTTTGCTCTCACATATGAGATTCTTCTAATTTATTCATATATACAGAAAAACACAGATATCGAAATATAGATACAGATATAGAGAGATGTACGTACGTACGTACGTTCTGTCTGTTCATGCTTCTTTCACTCTCTTAAAAACGTCATAAATATATATACGCATCGAATATACACCATTGTATACAGTATAGAAATTCAACTGTATTTTATACATACATATTTAATTTAGCTATTAAACGAAATCATATTTTCCCGTCGCTGTCAATACACGCCGCCGCGACCGCGACCGCCATCGCCTTTGCTTCGTGCTGACCACTGTCAAACATTTTGACAAAAACAAAGACAGCCAGAAACCAGAGCACACTTACGAATCTTATCAGAGTGTAAAACGGAGTTTGAAAAAGAAGAGCATTAAACCCGTTTAAACATTACACCTGTGTCTGGGATAGATGTGTTTTTATAGGTATGTGGTCTCTGGATGGGGTCAACGGACTCAAGGGCTTATTAGCATTCTGAAAACTGGAATTTCTATTATACATTTTTTCATATGGAATACCACGAATGGAAGAGCAGATACGATAACTCCATATTGAGTTTGTGTTGAATATTCAGGCAGCCAATTATGTAATATTCAAAATAGTAGAGATCAATGAGGCGGGCGCTCAGACCGGGCTGATATTTTCAATGGAACACTTGTTGAATTATAATATTTTGGCAACTGATTTTATGGTGTGTACATTATATGTTCTACCTCGAATCATAAGGGCCAGCTAACCATAGCACGCGCGTTTTAAACACACACAACATTTAAAAGAATTTCAAATATATGTACATACATTTGCATATTTTAAATGAGTTGACATATTTGACAAAATTTGTTATCCCTTCTTTAAGTTACACCAATTTTGTGGAAGTTGATTCCTCAAAGTGTTAATGGTAAAGTAAGTCGACGTTTTTGTTGCGACCATTAATTACGTCTATGATAAGCTTGTAGCTTAAAAAAAAGAAATATGAAACGCCACCAATCGGCGTGGTTGAGCAGCGAAATCCTCATTCTAATACACTAAAAGAAACAAGTTTCATCAAATCAAAGTACCAACTAGCAACAATTGATCTTCATTGAATTAATGAACAAATCCATTCAAACGTTGGAAATGGTCTTGTGATTTTACATTTTTTTTTACAGAAAATATATTGAACCTTAAATGACAATATATTTATTTCCAATTGGATTTACTTAAAAAAATGCTCATCATTGTTGCCAATCTGACTTGGAACCATATATATTTCGAGCTACTAAAACCAAAGACGGTTTTAAAACGGAGGTTTAAACGGATCTGTAGATTTCGCAGATGCTCCAGGGCCTATGATATCATATTTCAAAAATTTTAAACACAATCATAAAAAGAAGAACATCTTTGGATTCGACTGGTATAAATGTAGCCAACTCTTAAAAAAGTGCATACGTGGGGACATTTCAATTCATTTGGATGTCTAAGTCATATCATTTCTTCGACCCATACGTTCGGTGACAAAATTTACGCAACCATAGACCTACAAAACAGTTTGGAAAATATATCCACCACGTATCTTTTATATGTGAACGGCCATGGTGATGGGTATTGTGAGTCCAACTAACAGACAGTAAACCCAGTCCGCAACTGAATATATCCATAAAATGATGAGGTGACATTTCCAAAAACAATATCCGTACGTTTTTAACAACTCAGTCGTATTTCATTATCTTTAAAAAATTTCCAAATTGTCATTTTTCATTTTGCTCTCCCATATAATTTATGCCATTCTCTATATCCTAGTGTGTTCCGGTGGTTTAAATGGCATTGTTTACAAAGTGTATACACACACTCTTAATTTGGAAACATTTCAAAGTCACACTGGAAAATGTAAACAACTTGACATTTCGTGAATAGGTGTTAACCTTTTACATTCGAACATTGTATTCCAACTTCCCATGTGGTTAACTTATTTCAGGTTCGATCATTTTCGATGACTGGGCACAAAATCATCGAAATCTATTTATAGACTGTGATCACCAACGCCACTTCGTCTGTAGTAACAGTCCTCAAATAATAAACATACTGTCACCTCTGTCGACTGTTCTTAGAACTATGAATATTGTTTATTGTTTCTTTTTCTAGAGTATTTACTTGATGCAAATAACGAAAATACATTAAACGACTACACTCATCATTATTTTATGTATTTACACAAGTATATACAAATATTCTACGGTAAATAGAATATAATGTTCTTTTACATCATGATATTACGCATAGTACCAGTCGAATGTTGTGTCTGAAAATCATCTTTGACTTTCTATAAGTATACTATTTATATGACACTTCTTCCTAGAGCTCTTCTTAGTTTGACGATGTTTAGATGTATAAATAAAAAAAAAATTATAGCGCCCTTGATAACAAAAAGTATGTATACATTTTGAAATCACATACTGAGAAAATAATTGGGCAAAAATCGGCAAACAAATAGAATCCAATTACGTTCCATTCGTCTCAATTGGGCATTTAATTGAAATCGATATTTGGCAACATAACTTGATGTCACATCAGGGATGTGAATCTTTATCAGACCACCAAAAATACATATCGAGGCTTTATGTTTCGCGAGAGACGGAAAATGAGTTATTGTCTGTAAACGTTTGATTTCGGAAGGAAAAAATATTATCAATGCAATTTTTTTTATAAATGCATATCGAATTTGGAAATCTATCCATAAAATAATGGTTAAAATAGGTAGTTGGATATTTTGGTATGTGATCCACTATTAGATATAGGTATAAATAAGGCGATCTAGCGACGTCGGCCCATCTGTATACATATTCTGGATGTAAGACCATCTTGTTATGCCGATTTAGCGACGTCCGCCCATCCAAATATTCTGGATGTAAGACCATCTTGTTATGCCCTCATACACGTCTCAGCAACACGATTATCTGCTTAAAACAAAATATCGGTTGATGTTTAAAATATACCAAACAAGACAAGCAAAAAAGGGAATGGAAATAAATTGTAAAAGCAAACAGAATTCTTAAAAAGTTACCAATTAAAATGTGTAATGGAAGTGAAATGTATACTCAATCAGCCCTATTTCGATAGTCGACATCAATTCAATCCCAACAAGGTATTTTGAATCAATGTGCCAAAGTCTTTGACTGTGTATCGATAATCTGTTTGTTTATTTTTTTTGCTTGATGTTTTTAAGAGATCATGTTTTGTTTCTGTTTCTGCTTCCGCTTCGAGTGATGAAGAAAATAAACAAAATCTAATATTACAAAGAAGACTATTGAGCGATGAATTTTTCTCCAACTGTTAAACACTTTAATCAAATTTTTTTGGATTTACTACGTTCATTGTGAAATGGCCGGTTGACCGTTCGTATGAGGAATAATCTTCCAGCAAATGTGTTTCCTGCCAGTTGTGACATTCAGAAATTCAAAACAAATGTCAACAAACACTACTCCATCTTTCCTCCTTCCGATACCCTAATTTCCTTCTGCACACAATGCATTGCATTTATAGGGGGCACCCGTGAGTGTTGGCCTTAAAAAAAAAAAATCTCAAGACAATATCAATATCTTAAGCATATCAATGGGACTATTTCGGCCCTTGAAATACAAATGCCATTAAAGAGGAATGCAAAATTACAGACCGCATCCCAATCAATCAAAATATTGAAACTGAAATGTTTTTAAAATTATGTGGGAAATAGGTTATGAGGTTCCCTCTAGGTGTATCTGAAAATTTCTACTGGCATTAGACAAATCTCTTGGGAGTTTGAAACCAGGAGTGACCTGTAGCACATATGAATGGCATACGTAGTGTATGGGGCAACATACATCTTACATCAGTGGGTAAAGTGATGTCAAAACTATAAAAACGTCTCATTGTGTTGTTTTAGTTCTCTTTGTGTAGAATTATTGATGAAGACTATTGTTTTTATCTAGATATATGTACGTATGTATATTATTGAAGTCATGTAAGTCAACGATATGATTTTTCTTTTGAATGAGTCCATGCCCCAGCGCAAGGCATTCATTTAATTTATTTTGTGAAAAGCGAAAGGCAATCAATATTAAAATCCAATCAGCTGTGATTTTGACCCCGTTGGTTTAACAACAAACAGTACTGGCTATACATTATCATTAAAAATTTAGGTACAACTAACCCATAAAAATCTGTTCCAAACTATTTCTAGTTACTCAAACTTGATATACAAATGATAATTACAAAAAATGAAATTAGGTTTGTATGTAATGAATGCATGCCAAGGAAACTTAAAAATAATAATTAAAATTAATAACATGAAAAGTGTAGAATGTAGTTAAGCACGATTCGTGAGAGAAATGCGATAGAATATATAGTGTTGTCAATTACATTTGCTTTATATACTTCATGAGTTATTATTTAAATATGTATAGCACTATAGAAATCGGGTATTAAGTCGATGCTAAAAACGACATATGTTGCGCTAATAAAATCCTATTTTTACGGTATCCGTCGTCTAGTCCTGAAATTACAACATTTATCCGGGATACGCGGCTATCGAGGGCCTCTCATCCGGTCAATCCGCCATTTGTAAATAAACGATAGCTTTCGATAAAATTCGTCCTTCAGCCGAACTGTTCGTATGTGGAATAATATTCCAGCAAGTTTGTTTCCTGACAGCTATGAAATTCTCACATTCAACGCAAATTTTTGAAAGCATTACTCCGTCTCTTCTCCTTCCCTATTCTTCAATGCTAACACAGTGTATTGCATTTTTATATATACTACTATATTATTTTTATTCTCACTTACAGTTTAAAGTCTGTCCGAACAACTATACTTTTTTCTAAACAAATGTGCTTATTTCAATATTTTTTTCAGAAATGGAACCCACTTTTTGTCCGATTTGAAATTAACAAGATGACCTTATTATCGATCGGCTCTGTTGGCATTTTACACACTAGCAGTCTCCACCTGATTTGTTCAAATTACATTCAGAGGAAAATTACTAATTCTTAGGGAATGTGCTAACAAAATCATAAAGTTTGCACATCTAACCATTTTCAATTTACAATTTAAAGTGTTTTCAATGATTTCGCCTAAAATACACCACTGTACGATTGTATGTAACAACAATTGAGCGGGACCTTCAAAGGTCGATGATGGATGACCAAAACGTTCAATTTCAAATCACCCTTCTTTGTGTCCAAATATCAAAACAAAATATTCACAAAAAAAAACTGTCCGATGTTAGTTTAGCACATGATCAGTCGAACAAAGTACACACACATACAGAAGAAAAGTTGAACAATTTTTTGAAAAACCCATCCGATACTCGAGTTATGCTAGTTGTCTAAATAAATATAGCAAATCATTGAATATTATTTAGTTAATATTAACAATCGATTGTCAGAAAATTGAGCACTCGTTCATACCGACGGACAGACATAAAGACGGACATATGTATGGATATGCGAAATCGTACATCGTCTGTATGTACTTATCTTTAGGTGTGTCATTATCATCATAATAATCATCAACGTCGTCATCGTCGACGTTGCCGTCAACCACAGCTACTCTTCATAGCAAAGGCGACGCAATAGCAACAAAACTCTAATTAACGGAGGGAACAAACACAGCAACAGCCAAAACAACGACGTTACAAGCAGCAGCACTAGCTCAAGATCACCACCACCAATTGCAGTTTCGAATGTAATGTGTCAACCCACAATAGGACCATTTGGTCACCATGTTGGTCACACATGCTACCCGCATAATTGAATTGATTTATGCTATGAGCCGAATTAGAGAATTTGAACATTTTAAACTTTGCCCTTTGGTCACTGGTCGTAGCCGATGACGTAAAAGAAGATGCAAACGCTGCGAGCATCAAATATGGCAAGAAGAAAATGTATTAAAGTTTGCCAAATACTGCAGTTTCCCAATGATACCTAGGTACGAACGTACGAAATCAGGTTTTGTTTTGCCGAACAGAGCTTTTGTTTAAATATTTGTCTAAATTTGGATATCAATTATTATGTAATAAAATATGTTTTTATGGTCTCGTTTTCAAAACATGCACAGTATCCCGCCAAGGTATTACGACTGTAAAGGCACAGGTCTAGGAGCGAAAACGGATTAAATGGGAAATTCGTATCAATCAAGTGCTTCCGTACAAACAATTGTTCGTGTGTTTTTCTCCTACTAATTCTCACCATTTGGAATTCGCAGGAGTTTCCATTGATTTTCCAACTGTGTGGTATGCATAAGTTACAAAATTTATAAAGGAAATGAAAATAAAATTAAAGACACCTGCATATATTATCCATTGTTATCCTACTCCGCCAACAATCAGTACGTACGCCTGTCCGTTTTTTAATGTTTTAAATTTCCGGTTATATTTTTATTTAAAAATCTATGTTTTTGAGACAAATTTTATTGTCTCCTTAAAGCTAAAAGTTGTATTTCTTAGAACAGCAACTTAAATTAAATATTAAAAAATGTTCAGGGGTACGAACTGATTGTGGGCCGAGTAGTAGTTTATATATTTTTTATATACAATATATATCATTATTATTGTTATTTATAATAATTTTGAGTAAAATATGTGATGCCAAGACATCAATTCCGAAAGATGGCGGAGTGCTTTATCTTTGATATTTCCGTACATTTGAAGAATCGTGTGGGTTTTAATTATTCCAATTTGTTGTCATCTCGTTTACATACAAAAAAGTATTTCCAACTACATGTGGTGTTGTCATGTAAGTCGATCCCCTTTTACCGGGCATGTAATTTAGCCTAAGCTTACACTTCTCGATATCTGTCGATTCTACGTACTAAACTGTCAATTTCCTAAAATTGTCACCAACAGCTACAGATGACAATGACACAGTCTTCATGATATCACTGCTTCCTACTAAGATGACCAAGATTGGGTTAGGAAACACCACTACGAATATTCGGTAAACAATTCTTAAAGTGGCTGCAACTGTACATTTGTATTGGATGTACCTGGATAGACGTGACAACTTAGCCAATTTCGAATCGGATAGTTTATTTGGTATTTTTATTATTCATTTGTCTTTACAATATAAACCTTAGAGACCAGCTAACACATTCAGCCATATTGCGGTTGTCGAAGTCGTCTTCGTTTTGGAGTTATCATCACTTGATGTCGACGTCGACATCATTCATTCAATCCGAATGTGGTATTTTGTATCATTCTGAGACGACGTTGTTAATTTGAATAAAAATTTCATCTCTAACAGCTGATTTGGTTTATTTATTTTGTTTGGTATTTTTGTGGGAATGTGTTTTTCAGTTCTGATTCAAATTCCGCTTCGAGTGATGAAGAAACTAAACGAAACCGAATATTGCAAAAAAGACTACTGAGACAGCAGTTCAATAAGGCAGCCTTTACACATGTGCTGGAATCAATAGATTATAAATAGAAAGGCGGAATTAGATCAACATTGATTTCGAAAACAATCAAATTGACAGCAACATTGAGATTTTTAGCTCAGGGATCGTACCAGTTGAGTGTTGGAAACAACTTTAAATTGGACCTACCACAGCTAGTCGTTTTCCAGATACTGTCTGAGACTGTGTTAAAAGATTCAAACATTCATTCAGCTGATAAATACCGCCG
Source organism: Hydrotaea cyrtoneurina (assembly GCA_958296145.1). Lineage (NCBI taxonomy): Eukaryota > Metazoa > Arthropoda > Insecta > Diptera > Muscidae > Hydrotaea > Hydrotaea cyrtoneurina. Next base: position 146,393,617 of record OY282512.1, read on the forward strand.
ACTTTATGAGTAAGAGAGTAATTCCTCAGCCATGTGAAACCTCTCTAGAAATAACATTAAGACTTTTGGAGAAGGCTTTAAACAGTCCGGTTAAAGAGTATACAAATTATACTCGTAAATTCGACATAATTTACGAGGTGGAAACATCCGCTGAAAAATGTTTGATGGTCTCACCAGATTTCCAACCTGGGTTTACTGTGTCGCACACAATACCTACCACACCAGATACAAAGTAGTCAAACTTTAAATGTAAGGTTAATGTTGCCTTCTTCATTGCTTTTATTATCTTCCGACAAATAAGGCAGATTTTATGGTAATAACGATCACTTTGCAGTTATCAGTCGGCCAAATAAGGGGTTTTGACGTTTAGATCAGAGTGGGGCTTAAAAACACGATATGATTGACCGTCATTTTTCATAACTACAATTTGATGCAAGACATTAATGTATATTAGCATCTAAACCCACGTGGTTTAATTCGCCATATACCATTAAAGAAAAACATTCATCATTTTTAATAAATCATTAATAATGTCAATGGTGATGATGGCGATGATGAAGATTCGAGAAAACTGACCTGAATGTGTATCCGTCTGGTGGAACTCATACCAAACAAATTCAGCCTGCAATGTAAACTAATATGAATGTATGTACGTATGTACACAGACAAATTAACCTAATCGATCATAAAGTCAATAGTGACGGGATTGCAACGAAGAAGAATATGCGAGAAGTTTGACCTGAATAATGTAAGATATTTTACAATATAATCAAAACATTTGTACTCATAAAATATGGAACAAAGACCAAACTGTGTAAATAAAATACATCCAAACAAAAACATGAAACAAGCTTCATTAAGTATTCGTATTCAAATATGTGTGTATGACAAAATACTACTATACGAACATGGAGGAGAGGGAAATGCATGTTAACCAAATATAAATCAAAGTTTTAAAGTTTATTGCACATGTATTTCGCAAAATATCGACAAAAGTAAAAGAAGAATTGAAATCATCAAGGTTATGTTAAGCCCAATCAATAGGTATGGGTTGTGCGGAAAAATGACAACGCAAATTTCAATATGGATGTATATCAGCGTCACAATTACACTGGATAATTATACACTTGCGTAATATTGTCTGCATTAATTTGTTGTTTTAAAATTGCAAATGTTAACTTGGTTACTTATTGTAATACACTCCATGCTCACACCTATGCGATTTTAAATTGCGTTAGAACGATTTTATAGCATTTTCACAAATCGAAAGTAAAAACTGTAATTTATTTTGATTTGAAGTAACTTAATTTTTTTACTTTTGCACTCGTAGTATATGCATCTTTTTCTTCAAAAGAAAATATGAAACCGTCTGCTATTTATAATTTGTTATAACATTTTCATAGTCGAAAATTGTACATGATACCGAAGAATATTTTAAAGGACATCGACGACAACTACATTCAGAATAGTGCCGCATATGGAACGAAATATTGAAATTGTATTTCTAGAGTAATTGCAATATCAGCAATATCAGCTCGAAATGAACAATATTTTCTAACAGAGTGTATTTTCATGTCGGTGGCATTGTTAACAAGCAAAACTTCAGCTGTACAATTCATACTCAGTCAGTGACAGTCCTGGCCCATTTGAGTTAAGCGCTACAGAGACAAGATGCACCATTTTATGTAGCCAGAGATTAATGACGCCGTTACATTTCTGTTGCGAACCGTAAATAAGAAATAACATGCGTGAAATCGTGTTCCATAAACAATATGCCGAATATGGATTTGTTTTAAATTTTTTGAAGCGGTTATATAGAATTATGTATGAACGTGATAATATAGATAATGCTAACTATCCGAGAAGATATGCTAAAAAATAACGGAACCAAATACAAAGTATGTATTCAGAACATTAAGATCTATGACAAAAAATTGGAAAAAAAATGATAAGATAATCACATTATTGTGTAGATGATGTTACCATGAATAGAATAAACTAAATTTCACATCATAATCTCAAAATTTCAGGAGGAAGTAAAAACAATCGTTGACATCATATACTGTTGAGTTTAAATTCCGTTCAAATTCACTGTTTCCTTGCAAATTCTATTAAATTTATTCATTTGAAGCAAATCGTAATAACATGAGAGAAAAATAATGTTGATTTTATACATTGTTCTTAATTCCCCTTTCAACAATGCGCAGTTTAATTTTTTTTTATGTATTTGAAATTTAATTTTTATGTTTATTTGTTTGTATTTATCAGATCTTGGTGATTTGAACGTGGCTCATGATTTGTTTGTTAAAAAATTATTTATTTTTTAATTAAATACAAATTTAATAATTAAATAATTTTACGGTCGGAAATTTGCCGGTTTGACATACAGCAATAATGTTTGCTGAAACCAAGTAATGCGATGAGTTTGAATGTAGAACGGTGTGTTTGATTTGGAGATTGTTCTTAACCCCTTGTGAGCGTATAGTGTTTGATTTATCGAACGTTGGGTCAATATGGGTTAAAACAAAGTATTTTAGATTTTTAAAGATAAGTCATCTTCAAAGAAGTGTTAATTCAGGTGGAAAGCGCAAAGCCTGAGCATGGACGACGACGCGATTGGTTAGGTTCAACATAAATGTGCAATCTTTTTTTTTTAAATGTTATGACATGTGTAAATAATATTTTATTTGAGAATGAAATTCACCATAAAAAAATCCATAGTACATAGTACAACATTGTATAGTTACTTTTAAAACACATTTTTTTTTGCTGCAGTGTTAAGAGTTGTAGAAATAGAATTAATTGTTGTTGTTATAGGCCATATCTACCCACTATAAAAACCCGACATTGTTTGTCCCCTCTTTCGTAAAAAAAAACTCTTATGACCGCTTTTGCATTTTGAAAATGACTCCTACAGACCCAATAAAGAGTTGTCTCCAAATATTTAAGCACATCGGACCTAAAGGGGAATTATTCAGTTTTCCTTCTTTTCAACTCATAACGGTTTCCTTAAGTTACTTTGGTTGCTTTGAGTATATTTATTTTTTCCGATAAAAAGACACTGAAACTAAACCAATAAAAAATAAATCATTTCTTGAAAAAATATCAATAGTGGAAACCGTTTTTGCTCTCTACTCACAATTTCAAATATTGAGTTACCGTTTTGTGGAAGAATTGTCATTAAATTTTTTTATTTAAACTGGGAAAAATAAAATATATTTCAACTTATTAAGTTTATAATAAAGCTATATTGGTCCTTTGCAGTCGCTACAATAGTTTACCCAAAAACTTGTTTTTCAAAAATTGCCTACCAAAGTATTCAAACCTCATTCCTATGGCTGTCCCTAAAATTACTTTCACTTAAAGTTTTCTAATTTTTATTTGATAAAATTAGTGTTAAGTAGAAAAAAATTATTCCTGTCTTCTATTAATGATTAAAATGTGTCATTTCAACCTCTACAAGATTTTGTCCCAAAAATAATCTGCTTCCGTAAAAATTGTTCTCCCCAAACAAGGGTTGATACCTATGAGTTATTAAAATAAAAACTCGCCAAAATCCACCATAAAAGCATTCAAACTAGGTATAATGCTTGTTTTTTAATCATCGTAAAATGAAAGAAAAAAAAACAAAATTAGGTTAATGCCACTAAAACTACACTTGTTCCAAAATAAGTCTTTAAACCCACCCACAATGTAATTTACTTCCTACAGTGCAGAGACACAAGCAATAACAATTGCAAGCGATGTAACTCCCAAAATCCCACTACCGCAAAACGACTGTCGCGAATAGTCATGCAAACGCAAAAGAGGCTAAATTAAAAATGTTTAACCTAGAAAAATCACGATATATATGGAGACACACAAACAACCAAATATATAAACAAACACAAAAGCAATAGGCAAAAAATTAGAGAGGAAAGAAATTACAATAGCAAAGCCACAATGTATGTAAACATACAAATACTCTCTTCCATTCTCATATACTCTCCCTCTCTAACTAACTCCCTCTTTCAGTATTGCCAACGTGCAACCAACCGAAATGCCTAAACCGATCTCACAATACTCTTTAAATCCAAAGTTTGACGTTTTTCAATTCGTTTATAATGATAATCAATGCACAAGAAGGTTTTTTATTTGGACCAATTTGATCCATATTAAATTTGTAATTGTGGATTTTTTGGGGTGTCGTACAATATTCAGGAGTGAAACAAATGTTCTCCAAATTTCATTAGATATCGTTGGGATGGACAAGAAAATTTTATACAACTGTATTTTGTTTCCAGAAAATAGTACATATTTAATTATCTATGTATATCAGCATAATAATTATTAAAGGAATTCTAAGTATTAATCCAGGTTATGTCTAACCAATAACAAATCACAGTAAGTGCAGTGGGACATGAAATTTGTTCCAGTAAACCAACTTCTTTGAAATCAACTTAGTCAACAAAAACTGGATGTAAGCAGAAAAGATTACCTCAAAATACTTGCTTTAATACTTCCGAAAAGGAATATATTCCATCGATTGGCAACACTGGCTTCTTTCACAAAAAAGTTGCCTCTCCTCTCCCGGATAAAAGGAATATTTTTTTTTCATGCTTATTTTTTTCTCATGCCTAACCGTGAGCACATGCACCTTCATATACGAATGTAGGCATGTGTATGCGTGAATATGTGTAGTTTAAATGTAAACGAGTGAAATTAATAATATAAAGTAAAGAATTCAAGAATTTATTTTAAGTAATTGAGAAATAAGCGGAATATAACCACAACCGCTAACAAAAAATGGGCGTATAACAAATACTTTCTTCCGTTTTCACATTATGGTTAAATAAATGATGGGTGCGGCGGGAAACGAATGAAAACTACCGACAAACACTACAGTAACGACACCGCTGATGATGATGTTTTGAATCTCTTGGGGGGGAAGGGTGGTTAAACATACACCAGCAACAACCACACAAACTTAAATTAAGGAATTAACAAATGCCGAACAAGAAAAATAACACGAAAAGAGGAGCAACAATTATTTGCCGAGAATCCCGTTTGCCTATATTAGACACAGGAGTTAGTGTTTTCATTGCTTGTTCGTATTCTTTCTCGCGTAAATTAAACATGAGTAATATTTAAAAAATAAACGAAAAACATCCCAACACTCACTTTTCGGCAATATCAGCAACAGTCAGAGTTTTTGTAGTTTTGTTGTAGTATAAAAAATCCTTGTCATGAGTTACTACTTTTCTTGGTTTTTCCGTTATACCAGTTACTGAAGTTGCGGCAGATTTCTCCGAATGCTTTTCACTACCTTTCCATTAAATTCTCGTCCACTTGTCTTTTTTTTCTTGTTTGAAGGAACAAGAATGAGACGTCACATTTCAGTCATATGCCGCTTCAAACTTATTGTGCCTTTTATTATTTATAACATATGTCGATATGTTTCATATATTAAACAATGCGGGTATATTGTCTCAAACGAAATGAAATTCACAATACTAACAAATAAGAGAATTAACCGAAAACAACGGAAAAGGCAACAATTTCTTGGACGGAAAGCGACCCGACCACTGTCACTAAACACACAACAACACTATCGCCGCAAAGTCAAACTGAAACATAGACAACAACAATGTAATGTTCTTTTTGACGTGAAGAAACATCCCAACAAAATACATACCGTGGTGAATATAGTACATACTTGCCAGAATGAGGTGAATAAAATGGGTATGTTGATAATTTCGTACTTTTTGGGTGTTGCCAATTAAAGCACTAAATCCAGTTTTGTTTCTGTTAGGCGAGTTTGAGATCATTGATTATTTATATTTCTTTGCAAAAATAGAAATTTTTAATAAAGGCTTCAAGCATTGTGTTTGCTTTGATTGCAGGCAAGGTATACGGATCCGTTTCGGAAGCTGCCACACTTCTCCATCGGTACCCATTTGCAATGATTTCTGCTGCAATTATCAGCACAAAAAAATCAAAATCCAGCCGGTTCTGTTTCGACATTTTTTTATGCCAATTGTAATGGATTTTCTGTTGAAATAAATATGTTTTTGTATTCATATAACCTCGCAATTACAATAATACAAGTTATTCTCTTTAAGTGTGTTATGATAAAAGTAACGTTACCATTTGACAATATATTTCATAAAAAAAATAATGTTGTGAAATCCATGTAAATTGATCCAATTTTTATTATTTTACTTTTAGATTCGAGTCAATATCCGATTTATTATGTTTTACATATATCGGATTTTTTTACATATATCCGAAAATAAAGTAATTCGCAAATATGTAAGAACTAATTCGACTGGATTTTCCGATGAGCTTTTTGGAAAAAATCGTATAGAATAATAAGTTGATGGTACTTGCGATCTAGTGGAAAACATTATCAAAATCACAAGAAAATCATTACTGGTGTGGTTCCTCAGGAGGTGTTTTGTATTCTGAGCTGTCATCACCTAATATGAATATTAAAATATGTAGCAACAATTTATTAAAAGGTTATTTTTCTCAGAGTAAGAAATCACTGAGTTTATATGAAAATAACTAAGAAAATAGAAGAGTTTATAAGTTATATTATTTCTGTGGAATTTGTTCATATATGGAATACCACATATATAAACTCCTTTGACTTGCTAATATTAAATTAGGGTATTAGAGTTAAAAAATATTCTTTTTCCTTCCATATAAACATCAAATTCTCATACACATTGTTTACAAATTATTATAATTATAAAGTAGAAAAGGAATTTAAATTCCTAAGCTGTTATTTTTCGCATGCAAATTAAATTAAACTTCAATGTTATATTTAATAAAGCGAAATTGAAAATCTTTCTTGGCAACTCCGTTGTCGTTGCTACTCATTGGTAAATACAAAACAGCTGTTTTAGTATTGGGGGGGATTTGGTGCAAGAATATAACTTGCTGGCAAGAAAAAGATATGAGAAGACATCTACAGCAAAATATAAAACAAGTATTTTTTGCCACTTTATAACATGAACATATTAATGTGACATTATTGTTTTCCATTGATTTTTAGCTAACCACTAGTTACTCTAATGGTTTCTATTCACCGCGTCATGTTACTGATTGTGCCTTGGATGATGCAGTCAAACTGAAAGACTTGAACGCTTTTATAAGACTTACACCCGAACTAGCTTTGCATCAGGCTAAGGAATCAGCTCATCGCTATCATGAGAAACAGGTAAAGGGTCCACTTGACGGCGTGACCATAGCTGTTAAAGATAACTTCTGCACCAAGGGCATACATACTACATGTGCGTCAAAGTAAGTGAGTGCGGTAATACATTGAATTTTGGCTAAATGTGATGAGATTCTTTACAGAATGCTGGAAGATTTTATTCCCCCCTACAATGCAACCGTATACGAACGTTTGTCAAAGGCAGGTGCGGTGTTAATCGGAAAGACTAATCTGGATCAGTTTGGAATGGGATCCGGTACTGTCGACTCTATTTTCGGACCTGCAAAAAATGTATGGAGCGAAAATTTTGAAGATGATAACTGGCGTATAACAGGTGGAAGTTCCGGTGGCTCAGCCCTAGCCGTAGCCAGTGGTATTTGTTATGGGTAAGTAATAAGTAGACACTTGTCTTTAACTTCAAATTAATTTAACTGAAAATTGTAGAATTTTCTGTGAATACCTTTTACGCAACATTCGATAAACAGGTGCCCTACAATAAATTACCAACTTGCGAGACTATTTAACATTATATTTTGGAATAGATAATGACATCCGAGTCGCTGGAAACTATCTATTTATTCTGATATATTAACTTCGATATTTTAAATTTGTATTTGCTAAAGACCGTATACAGAGCTGACATTTCAAGTCGTTCCCTAAATAATTGCAATAGAGGGCATATGCGAGTTTTTCTACGTATAACCACTATTTCCAACAAAAAAATTGTATTTTCTGTGAAAACCTTTTAAATGGTGCCATAATTAACGACATCTAGAGTTTTCATCAGTATTAATGCATGGGCCGTCTGTCCTTTATAGGGTATTTTCCTTTCTTACATAAACATATATTATTGAATTTCTCAGATTTGGACAGTATTAAGCCAAATATGCATAATTTTCCCCCGGAGTATTTTACCAATGTTTTTAATTTAGTAGTGTATTTAAAATTTTTTGCTTCCACTGTTATAAAGATGAGCTTTTTGAACTCCTGTAGAAATATCTCTTCATCCGAATACCCTACCTGCTTCTAGGACTTACAGGTCCGGGACCTAAATATAATTAAACCTAAAAAATGTGTTTGGCATTTAGGCTCCATGGTTCCGGCATTAGAATGTAAATAATATTTTTATTGTGAATAAATTCTCTAAAGATTGTATATTAGGATAATGGACCACAGCTACGCCTTCGAATGGGACGCTTAATACATATATGCCTACGACATCCAAACAAATTTTTCTAAAATAATAATATTGGAGTTTTATCCAGAAAATAATCGAAAATCTTCAGAGACGGTTTGATCTAAAACTCTAACACATACGTTGTTTCGAAGCAGCTTGCTCGGTTCGTTGGAACTCTAACAGATAGTGGGACGGATGTAAATAGCTAAAACATGTAATAGTATTATACTAATCAAGAATATATATATATATATATGTCGTATGCAAATACACTAATGTTACAAATATTTTAATTCCGTAGTCGGTAATCGAATTTCCCCAGCCGGTTTTTTTGCAATAAGACATGTTTACAAAAACTGTTATTAAGGCAACAGACAAGCATTGCAATGGTTTTCGAGAAAATCAGCAACGCTAATGTTGTCTCGCGTATAAAGTGTAAACACAACCTCACATCGGTAAAATTATTTCTTTCCATCGACAATTCGATCACAATTTGTGCAGTTTTCACCAAAATGTATACAAATATCTTCAATTTGCCCGCATTTTCCAATTCTCTATTTCATTCGATTCCCTCCACCTCGGGTGGCCGAATTTTCTATTTATTCATTACATAACATTATCAATTACACTTATAATAGTTTTTGATGTTTAAAAAGCACAGTAAATTTCGTTTAAATGATAATTTCGGTGTCTCCCAAATCTTCATCGGATGGCAGAGCGATTGTCGCAGGGTCTACATAGTTGGGACTAATCAAGTCCAAACCAGCTTTCTCGCGACGTCTCAGCTCCAAGTAGGCTTCACGTTGGGCCCAATCACGTATCTGTGTATCGGGTAAATATGCCCAAAAGAATGTGCCCCATGCCAAACACAATGTGACGGCGAAGAAGAATGATGACTTTGTCGAGTTGCGATCGTTGGTCTTGTCTTTATAGTCAAAACCGTAACTCATCCAATTTTTGGGATTGGGGTTTGCGAAATCTTCTTTCGATACAGGAGCGATAGTGGCAGCTGTTTCATCTTTTTTGGGTGAAGTTTTGATGCCACGCACAACGCTTAGTGATTGATTGTAGGCTAAAGTGCGCTGCAAGGTGGCACGATGAGCAAAACGTAAAAGAGCTGACATTTTTCCTATAAAAAGTAAGGAAAATTAGGAATTATATGATGAACAATATGAAAAACACACTCTATGCTGCCAACAGCGCTGCTTACCCCGAACCCAACAATTGACAGTTCCCAAATGTCAAGAAATTGACATTGATAGGAGTTGCCAACCTCTGAAGAAAAAAGTGTTGGAAAACAAAACGTTATTCAAGCAGTACGGTTCTGACGTTTAAATGAGTGTAACGTTCTAACAAAACAAGTGATCAACAAAATTAACTGCCTGTTTTTAAAAAACGAATTTGTTCGCTCGTTATAAATCGTCAACGCAATAAAATAGATTTTCGTCAGTAATGAGAGCTTTTTCTTTTGGGATTCTGTTCCATATGTCGATATCTAACCAGAATTGAATAATGTCTGAACCTCATTGTATAATGTTTCCAATATTGACGATTTATAACGAATGAACATTTTCGTTATATGGAAACAGGCTGTTAAATGCAGATTCTGAGAACTTGTAAGTGGTACAAAAGAGGTTACAGCTTATTTCAACCAGGAAATTCTTTTTCTGTATAATTTCTGCTGAAATAGCGGTACTTTCGTCATGTTTACATATTATTGATCTATCTAAATTGTTTAGCGACGTTTTTGATACTGATTCGTCGTAATACAATAGAGCAGCTTTTTCACAATTAACTATTCACATAAAAAAATGGTGACTGTACAAGTGTTATATTAATTTATACATTTGGATCCCCAGCCATCATAATTACATTAAAATATCAGTCGCCATTAATGACAATTTAACAATTAGTTCACATTATTTTGCTCAGTCAGCAATCAGAGAAAAACATTTACATATCAGTGTTGTCTTAAATAGTTAACTAGTAATTCTTATAGTACGGAAAATATCCGTCGTTCGGGGGCATAACTTCAAAAGTAGATTAGCCCGCAAGAAACCATTTATTAGCTAGAAGAATCAAGATCCTTTTGTTTTCAAAGGAGCACGTTAATCATAACAAACTTCTGGAACCAACTAATATTCGCTGATGAGTTAAAATTATTTTTTTTTTTCTTCTAATGTCTAACGCTCAATGTCTGAACTCTAAATAAAAAAGAATATGTACCTCAACTTATTAAAAAGTAATTTGGGATTTTCGGTTACATCAACACAACGTCCCGAATCATAAATCGCGAATTGGTCAACCCTAGCTTTTATGGGAATTGCCCTCACTAAATTGCACCAACGACACGGTTTCCGGATGTCAATGCAATTTCAGTATTTTCATAATTCATAAATTCAGTATTTTCATAAAATCATATTAAATAGTGGAGATCAAGCTCAATGTGTCTTGGTGATAAAATATTCACTGTTAAGGTTTTACAACGGTTTCTTTTAATTACGTACGAGAAAAATTCGATTAGAATTACATTTATATAGAATCAAAACAAAAAAATTTTGACACTGGCTCTTAATTAGTTTATTTATTTTGACACATATATTTTAAATTTATTAATTTAATGAAAGCAAAAATTAAATATTAAAATGGAAATTTTTTTTTCCTGAGTTTCAAAAACAAAATTTTACAAAAACGAATTTTTTGATAACTGTTAAAAACTCCGAAACTACCATTTTCTAAAAATCGGACGCGTCGTTTTCTAATTATGACAACAAATTATATTCCATTTTTGTACTCAGGTTATTCATACAATTTTGATTTTGTTGACCCGTGTAATGCATTTATAGAGAGTTTCAAATGGATTGATTCTTCCAACATTGGCTACTAAATAATATTATTTTAATGCAACAATTGAATATAGCCTTTTCTTCTTTTTCAGTTCCATTGGTTCTGACACTGGCGGTTCTACGCGTAACCCCGCTTCTTATTGTGGCGTGGTTGGTTTGAAGCCCACATACGGCTTGGTATCGCGTCATGGTCTAATACCTTTAGTAAATTCCATGGATGTTCCTGGCATATTGGCCCGTAGTGTCAGTGACTGTGTCGATATATTGAATGTCGTTGCTGGACCAGATGTATTCGACTCGACCATGATTCATCAAGACTTTCATCCCATTAATCTGCCAGATCCGGATGAAATCGATTTACGTGAAATACGTATCGGTATACCAAAAGAGTATCACTGTGAAGGCCTTTCTACGGATGTTTTAGAGACTTGGCGAAAAATTGCTGATATACTAGAGGATGAAGGTGCCCGAGTGAAACAAGTTTCAATGCCTTATACATCCAGCAGCATTTTTGTTTATTCCATCTTGAATCAATGTGAAGTGGCCAGCAATATGGCGAGGTACGACGGTATAGAGTACGGCCATCGAGCTGATGATAATCGTAGCACAGAGGAGTTGTATGCGAAGACCCGAGCTGAAGGATTTAATAGTGTAGTAAAGAATCGTATTCTATCGGGAAATTACTTTTTGTTGCGAGAGAATTATGACACGTACTTTGAAAAGGCGTTAAGGGTTAGACGTTTAATAGCAGAAGACTTCAAAAAGGTCTTTGTCGATGGAACAGATGAGGAACGGGTCGATATTCTTCTAACACCTACAACATTAACAGATGCTCCGTTATACAGAGATTTCGTTTCCGTCTCCAACAGAGATCAATGTGCTGTACAGGACTTTTGTACGCAACCCGCTAACATGGCAGGCATACCAGCCATTTCTATACCAATACGTTTATCTAGTCAAGGTCTGCCCATTGGCCTACAGTTGATGAGCAACACTCTTAATGAGAAATTACTGTTGACCGTGGCCAGGTGGATTGAGGCTCAGGTGGATTTTGATTGTTTTAGTAATGAGCAGTTGTATAAAATACGAAAATAAATTATATTTTTATTGAATTGAAAAAGTTAAGAATATTTTTATTTTACATTTATAAAATTTAATTCATGTGGTAAAAGAAGCTAAAGGGGAAAAAGGATATTCCTAATGGAATTTGTTTTGAGATATTTATCCGTCCCACAGAGTTTTGATTTACTTGGAACGTTTCTGTTTAACCAGACCCGACATTAATCTAAAGGTAACGTTGCACGACAAGGCCCAAATTGGAACGGATATAGCATTCGGAATTCCGGTGGGGAAGCTTAATAATCCTTGGAGAGGCTGTAAACTGATTTCGTCGTTAAAAGTCATCACAGGATTATAACGATTTTTAACTGAGATCACAAACAATGTAAAATAGAGTATCCCCTTAAACACATAACCAGCCATGACTTCTGTGGAGTTGCTTTTGAATTGTGACCATTGAGCCGTTTTCAGCTCATTTTTTATTTTTCGCTGTGCTTCTGAAACTTTTTCTTCAGCTCTCATGCATCGTATTTGGTGGACGTACCTGTCCTGATCAGTTGCACTCTTCACCTTATTCAGTTCCTCCTGTGCCTTTTGTAATTCTTCCAGCAGTTGTTTGGAGGGTTCTCTTTTACGAGGCACAAACAGCGCCGAGATTTTAAGCTGTGTTAGAAAAGACGGATTATGCAGTTTTGTCTTCTCAAAATGTACATAAATACTTACAAATTTTACCACATCAGTGGCAATCGTAAGCAGGAAACATAATAATATAATGCTAATGAATAAAAACATTTTAGTAGATTGTTGAAGAAATGTAAGGTCTTTGATAAGTGCTCAGCTGTGTTATCAGCTGTTTAAAATTTGTTAATTTACCATCTGGCAACACCTGAAAGAGTACACGCAGAATAATAAAGTGTGAAAGCAAACAAAACTAGCTCGCAAATAACACTGGTTATTACAGCTTGAAGACATTTGCGGACAATGTTTAAAGAAAACTTGTGTAAGCATTTAAAGTAAAAAATTGCTAATATTTACAAGGAAAACTTTGTAAAATAAAATTAAAAATACAATGATTAGAAGTGACGCTTCTTGACCAACTTAAAGGCATTTCTCAATGTTTTTTCTGCATCTTCTTTTCATTAAAACGAATGGCGTCTAGAAACTGACAAAAAAAAAATGGAAAAAAGGAAAAAATAAAGGTATATATTTTTTTAACGAAAGAACACAGCAGTTTTAATCAACACGTACAATATTTTTTTTACAGAAATGAATGATATAAAGATTTTTTTTTGAAAACACAAATTCATAAATTCAAAGACAACAGAAATAACCAACAGAAATTCCCTATGGCTTAATGTTTTCAAGTTATGTCAAATTAAGTAACAACAAATTTAATAAAACCAAACCAGAGAAAAAAAAATTTAGACCATTTCTGTACTCAGGGAACCACTACTTACTTACTTAAGTTGGCTCTACAACCTGTTGTTTGTCTTGGCCTGCTTAATAAATGATTTCCAAGCATTTCGGTCTTCTGCTTGTCTTTTCAGTTCGTGATACCAAGGATTTTCATGTCATCTTTCACTTGGTCCCTCCACCGGAGTCTCGGTCTTCCCTGCCTGCGCCTTCCGTGGTAGTTGTCGTCCAACGCCTTTCTGGCTGGAGCGTTTGTATTCATTCGACCGACATGACCCAGCCAGCGCAATCAGGGAACCATAGTACTTCAGAATGCTTCAATTCATTACAAAAAAATTTTTGTTGCCCAGTGCAATCTGTAAATTAAAGTAAGAACTTGATTTAATAATAAGAAAAAAATCTGTGGTTGTTCGTAATAAAAATTATTTATTTATTACAAGAATATTTTATAAAGTTAATTTACAAAATATTGCATTAAGGGTGCCGGGTATCAAAGACCATATGCTCCCGTTGGTGTTAATTTTGTAGATTGTTGTATTATGTGAAGATTTTTGTTGATTTGTTTTCGTTAAATTCGATGGGACATAACATGTGCTTTACTTTCTGCTTTTGGAAGATTTTTGTAGTTGATTTTTGTTGTAGTATTGTACTGTAACTGTGTTTTTATTCGAGACGACTCCGCACTGAAGAGAACCTGCAGCGTACACGACGGCACTCAGCAAGCCTCAGGCACGAAGTGTAATAAAAAAAAAAATAATAATAATAAAAAAAAAAAGTTTGTCCCATTAAACAAGATTTTTTTTCCGTGCATGTTATTGCAGTATCTCGCAATGGCAACCTTCGGAAACAACGTGCATCGCACAACAGACATCTGGCAGCTCTTTATTTACATTAAGTTTACCGTTTGTTTTTCATCAATTAAACATGTTCTGCTAGCTCACTCCCCAATCCCAAGAAAAAAAGTTAAATTTGTGATACAAATCGTCGGAAACATTGGTCGGCAAAAATGGAAGAAAGTGAAGTGGAATGTGATAAATTGAATAAAGTCAATATTTTACATATGGCGTCATTAAGGGGGCTTAAAAAGTGTCCGTCTTGTGGTTTTATTAATGGACAACGAACTTTTATATGTCGTAATAATAACTGTGATTTGCGTAGACGTATGTTGGCAGCCATTAAGCCATTCGATCCCATTCAATTGATAACTTATAATGAAACCCGGCTGTTTTCAGTGCGGGTCAAAGATAAACTTACGCACATAAGAAACTTTGTAAGTATCACGGAAACGTCCGCACCACCATTAGGATCGGCCAACACTGGATTATTTTCACGAAAAGCTGTGTGTTTCGTGGATAGTTGTAAATATGAACCGAATGGCGAATGCAAGCACGTCAAAGCCTGTTCGGTTAATAATGATTTCGCACAGGCGGAGGTTTTTCCACTGGACAAGGGCATATTGTGGAATTTAAATATTTCTGAGGAACAAAAACATAATCTGTGGGACTTGTATCGCCACGAGGAGAAACACATTCATCCCATACAACGTCTAAACTCTTCGACATTTGTCGTTACAACATCTGTCAATTCAAAAAACTTTCCCGCAGGTCGTTTACATGTCACGGTGTATGCTAACTCAGTGGCCAACAAGAAGGGCTTCTATACGTGTGCCTGTAAGAAACTTAAAATTGTGGTGGAGCCGGACAATTCGGTCACCATGAAAAAGGAAATCTGTGATCATCTGTTACTGCTGCTGGCTGCCATTCTTAACCGGCCAGAAGGCAAAGCAATGTATGGTGCCTTCTTGGATACTCTGCAATATTTGTGGATGCCAACCACTCTTAACCCACCTGTTGATTCCAGTTCCCATCTAATGGATTTTGACTGTCCGCTGGTTAAGTGCGAAGATAATACGAACGTCGACAATGTGGGCTCACATCCTGAAGATATTTTTAATTTTAGTGAGGAGCTGTTCGCTGACAATGTGAGTATAATTCGAAATAAATGAACACTAACCTGTAGATGGAAACACGATGTTTAATTGAAAGTACCAAGACTCATGCGTTATAATTCCCGTGCTGTTACTTTTTGTGTCCGGTGCTTACAGTATTGACAAAAAAAAAGTATTTTATCTACTTTCTTTCGACCAAGTTTAGTCAGCAACATTTATGAATTTTTTTCCATGGATAAAGATATCTATGCTGTGTCGAATAGAATACATATTTTTCCACACTAACCTGTTGATGGAAAAACAATGTTTAATTAAAAGTATCGAGAATCACGCTTTATAATTCCCGTGCTGGTACTTTTTGTGTCAGGTGCTTACAGTATTGACAACAAAATTATTTTATCTACTTTCTTTTGTCCATGTTAAGACAGCAAAATTTATGATTTTTTCCCCCATTGATATATGCTGTGTCGAATAGAATAAATATTTTTAATTGTTAACTGCTGATGGTATGGATTAAAGAGCTATGTAAAACATGCCGAGGATGTGATAATATATAGAAAAACAAGACATAAATCTGTTTAATAGTTTGTTATAATAAATGTGTTGAAATGCTTCCACATATATAACATTCTGTAATAATTGTCTGAAGTACATTCTTCAACTTATAAAAGCATATAACTCAGCAAATGTACACAAACATCATACTTGGAATATTTTTCTCATTATTCATTTATATCAAACCAATTTTAAAGTAGTTTTATCGAACTTACCTTATAGAGCATTTCATGTTCTTGAAACTGAGTTGATGTTTAAGCAAGTTATGCCAATGTGGTTTTCCGTCCCACACCACGCCCTTACAGAAATGTACTGTCTACGCAAGTCTATACTCTGTAATGTCTCCTAATTTTGTTAAGTATATAAACATTACAAACAATGTGCAGCATTGAATAAAATATATACTAATGGGAGCACATCTAGCTAAAGTCTGTAGAACTGTTATGCTATTTCGAGGTATTCGCTCTGATTGAAAAGTTGCCCAGTCAGCATGACGTCTGTACAAATTGCTACTTGATCCGATATATTCTCCTATCCTAAAATGCTACCTAATTTTGAATCCCACAAATTTGACAAACGTTGGCGTAGAAAAATAAAGATCGAAACATCTGTGTAAGAAAGGTGTGTATCGACGTAATAAATTCTCTCATATTATTAGTCGATGTTATTTCTTTTTGCGAAATTGTGGAGTGCTTTTTCGTGGCGCATGTTATGTGTGGTGCACGTATGTATGTATATTCAAATTATATTAATTTTCTGATTGTAATTTCTCAACGGAAATTCATCAATTACATTTCGATGTCAATGGGAATGAGAACTATTCTCAGCTCAACAATGAATAAGTCGGCGGCGCCAACGATTGTTTGAAAATGGTGGCGTGTCAACGTCGACGGGTTAGTTAAAGGTCTTAGTTTGTTTGTAATGTTTGATAATTGTTATTTCAGTCAGTCTGTGTTTGTTTATTTTATGTACATGTATGTATATGATATATGTATACAACATTATTGTATGTAAGTAAGTATATAAATACATGTTTGTAAGTGTACTTAGACTTCATTAGGAGCATTTGTTATTCAATAACTTTCTTCACTCCATACATTGGTTTACTTTTTCATTTATTTCGATATGATGTACAAAGTCAAACACGTAATTTTCGACACAAGTGCTTTGTTTTGGCCAATAGCTCAGAAAACCCCTGCACATGCATTTCTGTCATGCGTTCAAGATAATCTTAATTGCCGCCTATACAAGTACATTTAAATACAGTGAATCATAGCAAACAATGCCGCTATACTTTCTTCAATGCCGATTGATTAGATTGCTTTCGTCGACTTTTACAGTCTCCAGTTAGGAGTTAACTAGCGGATGAAATTACCATTCAAACAGAAACCTCTTATGGTTAATCTTATGGCGACTTAGACATCTACTGTCTCCAGTTAGGAGTTAACCATCACAGAAATTGGTTATGGTTGCGTATTTCATTACTGGAGGTAATTTAGAACCGATCCATGTTTCAATTAACTCGCCATAGATAATCCAAAAAAATGCTGGGTGTTGAAGTGTTAATGTACTATAGTATACGTGGTTCAGACAACATGAGCACGTTCAGTTACCTGAACACAATATTTGAACATACAAAAGAGAATGCGTGGTGTTATACCTAAAGTAGAGTATTTTTTTTATTATCTATTAGCGATCTCATCAGCATCACTATGTGGTCAATAAATCGTATGTTGGCTGCCTCATATCAGTACATGCCATTAGGTATTTCCATTAAAATCCGGCAATGATCGATGTATGTATACGTCGGCACATACGAAGTCAAAAACGGCCGCCGAAAAGGTTTGACTAACATATTAACATATTAACGAAAGAAAGTATCAAAACGTTGTACGATAACTAAAAGAAATCATAAAAGAAATAGTGATTGTTCTTGCTTTGCTAAGGAATTGTTATTGTCATATTATTGAGGATAGATTAAGGAACATATGGGGAACTAATCTCAGAGATCTATACACCAGATTATTTTTATACTCACTGATCCGGACCTACAGTTTAAAGCTGGCTCAGAATAAGTTTTACATGATTTAGAGATTACTCTCTTACTGGTAAAGTCGCCGACAGCTGAAAAAACGTATGGTGGGCTTATAATCTTAATGCTGCAGAGTGGTTGAAAATAATTCTGTAACCTATGGTCTGGTCTATTTGAGCCAGCAAATTGTAATATCACACGACCATGATTTAGTATGTAGTTTATGTAGATACGTATTGATAAAACCTGCGATTGAATACTTGTTTGATTTCTATGATTACATTCGTAATATTAAATGTTATTTTATTCATAAAATAATTCATAGTTTGAATATAATCTAAATAAGAAAAAATGTTTTTTTGATAAATTGTTTATCAAAAATCTGCAATTCATAAAGCGTAGTATAGTAGTATTATTCAGAAAATTGGAGATTTTTCTTCGTGAAGTATTTTCAAAGAAAAATGGGCAAATGATTTCGTCTGTCTTCAATTACTGAGTCAATAGTAGTAAAAAAACACTAATTCTACGGACATTTTTTTTTTGATTTTTTTTTTAAATAACTCGGAAACAAATATTATCTATCGACCTTTACCTTAAAATGTATTTTAACAAAATCGGACAAGTTGTTTTCGAGTTATCACAATATGTGTACATTTTTGTACTCAGGTGACCACAGTACATCACAATTGCATAGTGGTTATTCATTACATTTTTTTGGATATTGTTATCGTTTTGTACGAGGTTGGATTAATAAGTCTGTACATTTTTGATCTTTCGTCATAGCTAGTTATATATCAACACTACTCCTTAAGTTCATCAGTTAATAGACTATTGCATACAACCTCGTGATTTGTTCTTTTTTTAGAAATTTGAACTGAAGTGTTTATAAACATTTTCTTGAAAAAATCACTCATAGTTCTATGACGACTCTAAACTTTCAATTACAATGATAAACAAGAGGTTTCAACGTGTTCGCATTCGCAATAGTGACGCCGACCATTCTGGCCAGTCTATTGATATTACAATACCGCAACACATCTAAAAAGTTAACAACATGGTATTGGCCGATCGGAGAGTGGAAGTGCGCGAGATTGTAGAAATCTTAGGTATATCATATGACTGTAGTATCGATTTTGTATGACCATATAGGTATGACAACCTAGTCGCATGACACATGCCGTTTTGTGCCCACTTGTGAACTGCAACAATTCATGAATTAGGCTACGAATTTCTACCTCCTGAGCCACATTATCCGGCATTATCCCGTTGGTCCAGTTTAATACCATAAGAATTGTCACGAAAAAATAAATAAAATACCTCGACTTATTTTAAATGATTTCTCTGTGATAGAACCATTTGAAGAATACTTCCAGTCACGCATCGGTCGTGCCGGCACAAGTATAGACGAGACTGTTCACTGATGTTTAACTCGGTGGTAGAATTTTCTGGCGTCGTTCTGTTTCCATAGACCAATATCTTCGCATTGTCGTCTTTCCATTTTTCTTTGGTATCGCTCCAACATACCTCGCGTTGCCATAGCTGCGAGCGTCGCCCTGTATGCGGCATTCTTAGCTTCAGTGATGACCGTTCTTACCGCTTTCGGTAACCAATTTCTTCTTCGGCGGCTTTCTTTATGGAATTGTGTAACTGTAGCCAATTTTCGCTTAAATAATCGGTACGAGGAGCGTTTTATAGGAGAAGATAACAAGTTTTGTAGAGTTTTTTGTGTGAAACCGGTTACAAGCACAACTCCAACCTCTTAATTTGAAGATCCCTCGCCTTGAAAGTGAGTTACCACGTGGAGGTCTGTTAGACGATTTGAGATACAGTCGCACTGGGTTCGCCAAGTTGATCCGAACAGTAATTTTACCTTATGACAAACACTTTCCATTTTAATTTTTTGTTTTCTTTATTAAATGGTACATGTTATATTTTCGGAAAACTCGTAAGGAAACTTGCCATTGTTTATGAGAGTACAGAATTTTGGTTGCCAGAGTCGTGTTAATTTTCCACCCCTCGTTGTGTCTAAATAAGATGTCAGAAATGCGATAACCGTTATCCACAACGTTATTCGTTTCGGTTTCTTTTAATTCGGTGATTTAAGTGCTTGACCTGTTATTGTACAAAGACTATACGAACCAGTACTATCACGCGTCACTGGAAGTGATATGTTCAAATCAGCGTTGTTCGTGTTTTTAACTGCTGCTCCAAAAACCTTCACTTTGTACCTCCTATCAAAACCACCTTGTTTACCACTATAGTCGTAATATATATTATAAAGTCGTATTTATATATTTTTTTTAATTATCGCGTTTTACTTCTTTTAGTACCACATTTGTCTTTGTTTCGATTTAAAATAAATTTAAATAATTCGTATACTGGTTGTAGAATGACTAAATCAAATTAAATAATCGTATTTCTTTAAATCTCCCTTTCAGAACATTCCAGACTTTTCCGATATCATCCTAGATGTATGTTCTCAAAATATGCCATCTCTACCAACAACTATACACCAGACACAAACAATAGATTCTACCTCAGTATTACATATCAAAGATCCTAAGTTTAATGTCAGCCTTAACGATGAAGATCTCGATTTAAATTTTCCTCACATAACGACACCGGATCCGGGATCACCATCCCCATCAGTACCGATCAATTTCAATGAGAACAGTCTGAGTGTTATTGAACAATTTCAATTGAATGACAATATACATGTTTCAAATGATAATATAGCTTTAGCTAATGACATAGAATGCCTTAATAATTTGGAGTCACAAGTAACACAAACGTGCCATAATCTTCAAGTACCGGAGCCCGAAACAAAACAACCGTCTTTGCTCAAGTTTCATCCGCAACAAAAACTGTTAGCGGATGAACCGAATTCGGTTATTATAAAATCAAAGTGCAATCAGGTTTTCCTCAACAAGTCTGTAATCGTCAAACAAAGTCCTGTGAAAATCATAAAAATTACCACTCCTGGAGTTATACAAAAATTGCCCAGAATCGATAAGAAGTTTGTTCAAATATCCAAAATAGATTCCAGCAAAATAATCGTACTTAACGCCAAGTGTTCTGATAAGCCAATGCAAATACTGCCTGTGAATAATAGAAAAGTAACCTCAACGGTGCCATCTCCACCACTGATGGACTCCAGCCTGCAAAATGCCTCATTGCCTTCTCTGTCTTATGAGTCATGGTTGGATCATATAATTGAAATCCTAAACGACAGTATTATATTACAAGACTCCAATAACATTAAGCATACATTCCATGTTCAAGAGGTGAGTGGTTATAATTTAGATTATAGAACGTTTTCAGACCACAATAAGTCATTTCATTTTTCTTGTTTTAGGATATTTTCTCACATTTTAGTAAGACATTTGGATTTAACAACAATCCAAGACTGCCAAACTTCACAACACTAATAAAGAGCGGCAAACACAAAGGTCTCATCAAGTATAGTTGGTATTTCAATCGAGCAGCAGCGGTCAAACGAATATTCTCGACGACAAATGTACGAAATTGAGTATTTTTGTGAACGATTTAATTAAAATTTCTTTATTTATTTTACAGTGCAAACTTGAATTACAACGTTCTTCGGAACCCTTAAAAAACGGAAATTTTGTGCCATTCTTTCCAAAAATTTCAAATGAGATAACCATTACTAAATGTCGTCCTATTCAGCCTAAAGAACCGGAACATAGAGTTTTCATTAAATTCTCGAATGCACCGGAAACTGCAATGGACAATCACGAGGTAAGTAAATCAATCAGATGTTTCGACCCCATACACAGTGCAATACTGAAGACCACAAAAAAACATTCTATATTTCATGAAGTGTGAGAAATCCGGTTTAAAATTAGAATGGCTTCCCTCGGCATTCCCCCGAAGTCATTTTGGTCTAATGACTATTGAGTTTTGTGTCTACACGTATACAAAGAATGGTGTTCAGGATGGAAATTCCTAAAAATATGTGCAATAAAGTTGATTGTTATTTAATATAAAATACATTTCCGTTTTCTTACTGTCTTGAAATTAAACAACCTCATTCATTCTTTCATTATTTTGCATAAATTTTATTTTTATTTTTTTTTGTCATTTTTTATATCTGTTTTAATATTTTCATTTCCATTCTTACAAATATCATTTCTTTTTTCATTACTGTTAAATTCTTAGCATATTCATTTGTTTATTTTTTGTCTTGTTGTTTTATTTTTATTTTATTTATAAATTATGCAGTATGCACTCCATACGCTATCGTATAATCATCAGTGTTTCCCTTTGTTTGTTTGGGGTTGGTTCTAATACATGTTTATTTCGATTCCCCTCACTACAACTTAAAAGTCTGTTTAGAACAAAACTCTTGATATTTTCCTTTATTTAATCATTAATCATTCACCGATATCGTTCACATCAATCATCTCTTCTTCTAACAGCATAATTTATAAATTACACTTGCATAATGTTCATTTAAAACAAATACAAAAAGAAACATTTATATTTAGACTACTTTCTTCTGTACATGTTTATGAGACGTTATTTCCTACCACTTCAGCCGTCCATCAAAGTTATAATTTCGATAGAGAAAACAAAAAAGATGGGAAAACAGTCTATTTTTATTCTCAATAAATAACTTAAAATAGTAAAAGAGTGTGCAACATTTAATGTAAGATGTTCGCAGTCTATATTGTAGCATTGTATGAAAGTGCTTTTGTTTCGGTACTATAATCAATACAGTGTATGGAATTTGTCTTCGCCTTTTCGTCAGTATTGTAAATGAAATACGCTTTCTGATCCTCTTACTAACCTGTCGACATCGATACATTTGGTATACAAATATGGAAATGCTTCTTAAATGAAAAAAGGCTACACCTGCATTTGAATATAGGACTCTCTGATAGCCGGATGCTCTACCCAACACACCATTGAAGCTCAAATGTTTCTGCCTTCTGCAGACATTTAATGTATATTATTAGCAGTATTCAAAATGTTGTGAAGTTATGTCTTTTCTATTCTTATTGTATTTCCAAATTGTTCAATGTTGTGAATGCTTCTAAAACCTCAACACAATGCGATTTATACATGAAACCATTAAAGCGTGTGCGGACTACCTCATGTATGGATTATTACTACACGAAACGGACGACCCAGATCCCGGTGGTACCACAAATAAAAATTTGGTGTAGCCAGCTAAAGGTCACGGGTACATACTTTAATACAGTAGAATTCTAAGGTTCTCAATATCCACACAGTGATTTTTAATAATGACTTACTCTTCCGAAAACAGAACAATATAAATGTAGTAATTTTAAAATTAGTGCCAAAGACAACTTTTTGGATAATAGTCTCGTTGTGACCGAGTTGAAATTTAATGTACACAGATCATAATCAACTCGAAGTATGTATTCCAGTGTGATATATATGAAATTGTTGACGTTCCTCAGAAATTGCATATCTCATAAATTGTGGTTGGCAAAACCAGAAGAATATGGCGGAAATAGTTGCACTCTTATGAATGCTGTTTCCCCAATCACACCATTAAAATACAAATTAATCACTCCAAACCACCAGGGCTTCTCTATTTCTTATTTTCATTGACGACCTTTTGGAGCAGAGTCTGAACCCAATCTACTCATTTGCTGATGATAGCGTACTCATTTGCACATCGGCCAAGTCCCTCGGAGGTAGAGGACAAAAGGCAAACGATGAACGACTCACTCAACCGCGATTTGTGAGTGGGGCCAAATGAACAGAGTTGATTTCAATGAACAAAAGACCCAGTGCTGTTAGTTGTCACACAAACGCCCCACTGATCCAGCACCGTCGTCAATGTCTATGGGTGGTGTGGATATCGACGTATCTGGGCAGGAAGATACAGTGGATGCTCGCTGGGCTAGCCATATATTCGAAGTGTCGAAAGAAGCATTGAATGCTTCTATGTGTCTAGGCTTTTTAAAGCGGTGCAAGAAATATTTCACCTCATCTGATCTCGTAAATATTTACACCACCTACATTCGGCTTAAAATGGAATACAACTCCCATATAAGGTCAGGGGCTCGAATGACATCTCTGCAGCTTCTGAACCGTGGACAGAGGAGAGCGGTGATGATGATAGTCCCTGATGTTAGAACATTTAGCCGCGGCTATCAAGGGTCTCTCATCCGTTCATGGTCAAATTGCAAATTGCCAACGCACTATAGAGAAAAATCGTTCTTCAGCCGGACTGTTTGTATGTGGAATAATCTTCCTGCATCTATCCATATTTATATGTTAATGTTCTATACTGTGAACTGCTAATGGTGGGTTGATACTGACACAAACCATATCGATCTGCCCCAAAGTGTGGACAGATTGCAAAATGCTTTTCATTATAGATTTGCGAAAGCCGAATGTATTTTATGCTACCTATTTGGGTATATAAATAGATTGCAAATAAATATGTTGTTTTTAAAAAAAGGGAGAGTGTTGGTAGGTAAAAAATCCAGTCTTTAAAATGTTGGTTTTGTTGCTGTTCGTATTCTAAAAAATCTTATAAATTAATTATGATGAATTTTAAAATGAAATACCATTTTTAGCAAATAGTAAATATTAATTATAAATAAAAAAAATTGGAAAGTGAAAATATTTGTAATATAGAAACTTTTTATTATAATAATACGAGGGAACTCTATACAAAGTTTAGATGATGTTTGGTTGCGTAAAATTTTAAAATCTGCAATTTTCTACACACTTTTATTTTTATCGAAAAAATAAGTTTACTTTTCAAAATAAAATTCTACAAATCGTTCCATTTTCATCACAATCACTTACGGTTAATATTGGAGGAGAATAGGAAGGTGAAATGGTGGGCGTTGGAGGAACGTTGGAGGGGATTTGCATTTTTATTTTCTATTACTATTTTGTATGCTGTATTGATGAATAAAAAAAAGTACGGTTTTATTTTTTCGTTTACTCGTTTGTTTTTCATAAACATTTTCGTATATTTATTTGTTTATATCTCTTTTATAATTTATAATACTTGTTTGTTTTCTTCCTTATTTGCTGTTGTTCTTAGTTTCTAGAGAAAAAAAATTAGAAGTACTTTTACATTCATTTTATGCAGTTTTATGTTTTTTTTTTCTTCGAAGAAATCTTTACTTTTAAACTGAGAGTGTTTGTTGTTTGGTTACTTAAAATTTAAAAAATATTTTTTATTTCAAATTAGTACATAAAATTTACAAAAATTATCTTATGTTTGTTTCCGTTTCTGTTTATTCTTTATATTTATTTATAAATGTTCAATTTATTCTATATTTATAGGTGTATTTACATGTTTTTTGTTATTCAATCACTTGTGCCTTGGTGCTTATTTGTAAATTTAGTTTTTTTTGTTGTTTGTTTTATATTTCATTTCGGTCTTCTTTTTAGATTTTATATTAGGAAAATATGAGCAATGTTTTGTGTTTTTACAGTGTATATTTCATGTTTACGTGAGGAATTAAATTCTTGATAAAAACAATTTAAAATCAGGACGGACATTTATACCAATTCATAAGGATGTAGTCATGAAAAACAAAACGTTTATATTACGAGGCCAATTAAATTTCAAACATAAAATTAGGTTGGCTGGAGAGAGAGAGAGATAGGGATTGGATTACGATTAGAGCGACCCAAAATATGAATATGTTGACTTTTAAAAATGTTGAGGGTAAATCCATCTTCACTCAGAATCGCATTGAGACAGTATCAATTGGCATAATTTGCGTATTACGGAGCCTAAACAGTAGACCGATATCATTCAAATGGACGCTACAGCAAAGCGCCTAATAACTTTCAAGGTTTAGTTGTGAACCCGGTTTTACTGTGTGAATGTTGAACACACGTTACCTACACATAAGAATCATCGAAGCATACATTTTATTGTTGAATTCGTTCTGTGACTTCGAAAGAAACTTAAATTCTTATTCACATGGTTCATTTATTTCACAAAGCATTGGCTATTTTGCCCAGAAATTTGTTCACATCATTTGTAGTGATTTTTCGCATATACCAAAAATAAACGAACAGTTTTGAAATTCATGGTCTGATTTTTAGAGGGAAATAAGTTTCGATTGCCATATTATTCGCGGTAGAGAAGGTTTCAGGTGATTTAAAATTATTATATTTTCAATTGCCGATTGCGAAATAAACGTCTACATTAAAGCTACAACTTTTTGAGATTTTCGGAAAATTGGCATGGTATGAAGGAATACGTTTTTACGTAAGTTTCATGTACCACCAACGATGAGGTTTCATGTTTCAAATGTCGATAGACAGTTTAGATGCGAGGGAAATGGATTCACAAAGTACATGCATATTACCCATGAATTGCATATTTCTATCAATTTATAGTCCCAAAATTGGATTTGGTTAACAAATTTAAAACTGATTATTGAACATGATAAGAAATGTATACGCCTGTTACGATATTCTATTGGGAGTTGCCTTTTGCTGTGGGAATATGTGAATCTCTGTGGGTGGAAGTCATTATATCACACATCACTTCAACCCATGAATTCTTTGTCTGAATTTTATACTAAAAATATGGTGCGGAATCTAAGCGAAACTGAATATGTATTAAAATTGACATTTTAATATGGTGAGGGAATCGATTTCGGTGGATAACGATTTATTGTTGTTCTTTGTTTTCGTTTGTATTAAAACAAATTTCTACATCTGCAGCAATCGTCGCAAGTGTGATTCGTAAGCTTTGATTATGTGTTAGTTAAACTCATTGCTTAAATCGCGTATTTAAAAAACAATTTTTTTGCTGTCGGCCAATGTTAATAAAAATATGATCAAATACAATGCAAATTATCATAGACTAAGTGCCTTTTCTGTAGTTATCACTAGCGTAACCAACTCTTTCGCAAACCGTTTTATTATTGATATTCGACGTCAATTTCTTTAGCGATTTCCCCTATTTTAAATAATTAAGCGGGAGATGTACATTAGGCCGTACTTCAAAAAAAAAAATTTAATAAATGCACATGATATAAAGAAAAATTTACGTACAACAAAAAAAAAAAAAAATCGAAGGTGTACCTGTAATGTGGTACAACCTAATGTACATGCCTGTGAGTATTTGTTAGTTTTCACTCAATAGTTTCGACATCGTTGTTAGTCTCTGCAGTAGAAAACTCTTGTAAATATGAAACACAGTTTAAAGAAACAACAATCTTAACTATTTCGATGACGTGACGTCTTACTTCTGTCAAGTGGCGTTTCACAGTTTGATTTGTATCTCATCCATCCACAGCGTTGTGGATGATTTCCGATTGTAAGTCTTTAAATATATTGATCTGGCGCTGCCCATACATGTTGTCTAAAGTGGCATAAGCAAATTGACAACACACGATTTAATGAAACTAATCAACAAAAAATGTGAATGTGAACACATTTGAATTGGAAAAGAAACGCCTGGCTATTAATACAAAACAATTTTGTTATGCTTTGAGTTTTTACTTGAAAGTCATCCCATTCAAACAGGCGCTAGAAAACGTTGTTAAATAAATATCTAAGCAATTGATTTTTGTTGTTATTCACTTTTATTGATACAGTATCCCTACTACCGTACAATATTCCTTAAAAGGCACCATTATAAATGGCACTTTCGCTTCTGTCACTATCGATGTCGTCGTCGTCTTCCATTTTCTGTCCAAACCCCAGTGGGCGAGATCAAGAGATGCTATTGTGATTTAGTTTTCGATTTCAAATTAACTTTATATAACAAATGACTAATGACACGGTTTTTTAATGTTGTTATTGTTAGAACTTAAAAATTAAATACACAGAGACGTCGTATATATTTCTATATGTGTACAAAGTGAATTAATTATAATTTAAATAAATAATTTAATAAGAAGAATAAAAAAAAAAAGTATTACATACACAATGGGTATCTCTATTTATAAAAAATGTACTTAATAAATAAATCGTTGATTTTGTTAAAACTTTATCTTCTGTATGTGCTTAAAAAGAAACTTAGAATAAACTATTCTTTCCGTTCTAATAGAAGACAGCGTGGGGGAGGAGAAAAGGGGACGGGATATGGGGGGCGGTTGAGGGATAGCAAGTTTGGGGGGGTTTATAATAAAAACATGGTTGATTGATGGTTGATGATTGATTGCATGACTTGTGAAAGGGGATTTCCTTCTTCTTCTTTCTCGTATATAGGTAGTATATCTATATATAAGTATAAAGTATGTATGTACTATGTATGCTATGAATGTATGTAATGTGGTGAATTTTGTGATATATTCTTACTCAATCGATTTGGTGCTAATCTACAATGTTTGTCACATTTTTCTTCGGTTTTTGTTTTGTTTTTCGTACTGGTTTGTTGTGAATGTGTGCATAAGATCTTTTCTTCTTGTTATCATATTTTGTTGTTATTTGCTTTACATTACAATTTATTTCTATTTTCTATAACTATGTATATATTTATATATGCATCATGTATATATATATATATATATATTCCTCTTGATTTTGTGTGTGTGTGTATGTGTTAAGATTAATCTATTGCATAATTTAACCTACGATATCTAAGCTTTGAGCATCAGTAACTGTAGATGTGAGATTATTTGAACAAGCACCATTATTACCGGTATTTAACAGAGGAGGAGCCGACGGTGGCGGCGGAGTGATAGGGGGAGAAGGGGGTGTAGGTGATGGGTTCGACGATGAATTGAAGGTGGATGGATTCAAAAGGGGTGTGGTGATTTCATTACCATTGACAACGGTCGAACATGATGTAGACGGTGTTACGCCAGTTGAGAGATAGTCGACATCAGCGGGATTGTATCCCATGGGATAATCAGCAATGGCATCAATTGGATTGTGATCGACAATATGCATGGGATGTTGTTGGTGGTGGTGGTTGAGATGCAGTGACATTGGTATTGGTGAACCCATAGCATTGACCGAGGATGGGCCATTGTTGAATGCCGCCGGTGGAGGTGGTGGCGTATACGTGGTTATATTATCACAATCAACGTCGTTGATATCATTTTGATGGGCATAATGTTGCACATATTGTTGTTGATTCAACAGAGCCAACATTTGTTGTTGATATACCGCCGAGTTTTCCACACCCGAGCAGGAGGGGGGCAGCATTGCAAATTGCGGTGGCGGTGCCGTTGGCGAAGTTGGTGTGGTCGTGGTCGACGACAGTTGCATTGTTGGTTGGTTGGCGGTTGGTGGTGGTAGTGGTGATGTTAAAGCAATAGCAGTAGATGAGTTGTTTAGAGTGGCAGAAGGTGTTAGATCATCCCCATCACCAGTGTTAGTAGTAGTAGTAGTAGTGGTTATAGTATTAGAAGAATCATTAAAATTAGAATTAGTTTCATTATTAACAGCTAAATTATTACATAAATTACTATTGTTATGGGGATGTTGTGTAATTGAAGGATTGTTATGATGATGATGTTGTTGGGCATGTTCCAATAATGATGATGATGATTGATTTGGATTAGTAGTAGTAAAGTGGTGATTGTGGTGGGATACAGAATTTTGTGTGGTGGGAGATGATGGCAAAGATGACTGATTTGGAATTTGTGATGCTGTTGCTAGATCGATTGTTGTTGGATTTGTAGTTGTTGGACTGGTTGTTGTTGTTGTTGTTGCTAGTGATGTGTTAATATGATTGAAATTTTGATGTGGATTCAGATTTGAAATTTGGTTTTGTTTTTGATTTTGAGAACAGCTATTACGTTTTAGATCATTATTGTGTTTTTGTAAATCGTTATTACCATTACTGCATATTTTACTATATAGATCCGGCGTTGCTGTTGTCACATCTTCGATTTCCGTTTTAATGGCAGTTCGTTTCAACAACTGCAAATTACGTGGCAGCAAAGCGAGTATATTATATATTAAGCGTATATCTTCACTAGATGTCCACACACCGGGACGTTTGTTATGATAAAGTTTGGCATATTGATAGATATTTGCCGTCTGACTGTATTCCATCTCAATCGCCAGCGAAGAAATGGCACAAAATGTACAGGCTTGAGCTCCGCCATATCTGAAAATTAAATTGACGCAAATTGGTATTGGTTCAAATAGTAATAATTGTTTCAATTAATATTATATTTTATAAATAAGTATTTTCCCCCATCTTTTTTATGCAATTGAATTGAAAGCACCTTAAATGGCTCTCCAAAGATGTACATACAATTACAATACCAAAGAAGATATCAAGTGGGATCATGCAGAAGCACTCAATTCTATATTTTCTGCTACCAGGCGCCCAGAAAATTGTTGTAGTTGATTTTTTACTTGTGTCTCAAATTGAAAACGCCATAACGACTGCAGCTATTGAGATGAAACTTATACCCTGAGTTGGAGTAAAGGTCTGGCTATAGGCTTTAGTTTATCTTTATGATTTATGCCAGTGAACTTATTGCTAGTCGTTTTCCAATTATGGATGGTTTAGCTTCTAAACTTACAGCCAATCTCTGGGGATTATAAGAATGCCATAACTATTTGCCGAGTACAGATATTTCAACAAGTCGTAAAGTATGCTTTGATCCCCTTTCCATCTTTAACTTTCGTTCCGTTTCACTTTCCACTTTCATTCCATCAAAGTGAATGTTACCTGAGACAGTTTTCACATGAAATACTATTTGTTCAAGTTCTCTTTTTGGACAAAATGGTCAAATAGTTTCACTGAACTTTTGAATTTTGGAGAAAATCATAATTTTCTCCTAAAATATTTGTTCAATCTAAAATATTAAATTAGTAAAATATTAATTAGTATTATTATTAGTATTAGTATCAGTATTAGTATTGGTATTAGTAGTAGTATTAGTATAAGTATTAGTATTAGTACCAGTATTAGTATTAGTATTGGTATTAGTATTAGTATTGGTATTAGTATCAGTATCAGTATTAGTATAAGTATTAGTATTAGTATTAGTATCAGTATTGGTATTGGTATTAGTATTAGTATTATTGTTAGTATTAGTTTTAGTTTTATTTTTAGTATTAGTATTAGTATTACTATTGGTATTGGTATTAGTATTGGTATTAGTATTAGTATTGGTATTAGTATTGGTTGGAAACTTGGACAAATGCGTTGAAGGAACTTTCGAATCTCCAATTTTGATAAATCCCGATTTTCTGAACCCACTTCTCCTCCCAAAAAAAGTGTTTAATCTAAAAAATTAAAATATCGTCTTGCTCAGATTAAGATCCGATAGGAAGACAAAAATTCCAAACAAAATCTATTTTTCAAAAAAAAAAATTAAAATTTTTGATGGGTTAACCCCCTTGTTGTTGGTTGCATTCTGCCTTCAAAATGATGTAATTATAGCCACATTATGACTACTAACAGTAGTCATTAGAGATTAATTGTAAAAAAAATGATTTTGAGAGTGTACCATCGGATACACAATAAATCCTATGAAAATGATCGTAGCAAAAACTCTCAGTGGGCCCTAAATTCTACCTTTAATTTAGATAACATTCGTTTCAAAACTTTAATCGGTTGCTGAAAAATTGACTTTCGAATCTCTAATTTTGAGAAACCTCCATTTTCTGAACCCAATTCAGATTTTTTGAAATGTCTGTGTACTAAATTCCTTATTTTCACAAGGGTTGACAAGTATTATATTCCCGTCTGAACCCGAATTGTTGTTATGGTAATATATTAATGACGACTGCAAACTTATTGGCTTGTATAATTGGAGAAAAATCCATCACTTGCAAGAGGATTTCGAAGAGGTACTGTTCCAAGTAATGGGACAACATAGGAAACTTGTTGAATGCTTTTTGGCCGCCCAGAAGAGCCGGAGATGGGTGGCAGAAGGTAAGGAGATTGTGAATGATAATGGTGCGTTATAAAATACATTTGTTTTTAGTTTTGGCGATACTTTTAAAAAATAGATTTACTAGAAATTTTGCTCATGCTTATCGGGTTTTAATCTGTTAAACTTTTTAGATTGAACAAAGAGTTATATAGAAAGTAGATTCCGAAAAGGGGTTTTCTCAAAATTGGAGAATCGAAACACGCTTGAAATTATTCCACCAATTTTTCAGCAACAGACTAAGGTATCGAAACGAGAGTGGTACCAAATTAAAGCTAGACTTCATGACTACTATGAACCTACTGAGAGTTTCATGCGACGATCATTTTCACAGGATTTATTCTCTCTATCCGATGGTACACTCTCAAAATCAAGTTTTTGAACATTAATTTCTAATGGCTAATGTTATATGAAGTATATGTGGTTATAATTTAATCTTTTCGAAGGCAGAATGCATACAGGTACGAAAGATTGGGAAATTAAAAAAAAAATATTTTGGACAAAAAAAACAAAGGGGTTAACCCATCAAAAATTTAAATTTTTTTTGAAAAAAAAAATAGATTTCTTTGTTATTTTGGTCATGCATAGCGCATCTTAATCTGAGCAAGACGATGTTTTCATTTTTTAGATTAAACCTTTTTTTTTGGGTTCAGAAAATCAGGGTTTATAAAAATTGGAGATTCAAAAGTTCCTTGAACGCATTTGTCCAATTTTCCAACCAATACCAATACTAATACTAATACTAATGCTAATACTAATAACAATACTAATACTACAGCAAAATATTTGTAAAGTAAAAAAAAAATCACAATAAAATTCAAAATATTAGATTTTTTTCTTTAAAAATAGTATTTCACGTGAAAGCAGCCGCAGGTAACATTAACATTTATGTGGACAGCAAAAATACGGCCCCACTTGTAGAAATATCAATATTCGGTAAAAAGTTATGGCATTCTCTTATTCCCCAGATAATGGCTGCAGCAAATGTGGAAGCTAAACTTTCCTTAATTGGCAAACGTCTAGCAATAAATCATAAGGATAATCTTAACAGTTGCTGCCATAAAGCTTTGTAGTTGATTTTATTGGATTTCAATATTTGGGCGTCAAATTAGGCATGCATACTATATATAAATATATCCCGTAATTTTGTTGTCCACATACAGATTCACCCCGTAATATGAATACAATATGAATACAACTTTTAACACAATTTTCCTAACTGTTATAAAGCTGTTTTAAATTTTTATGAATACGGAGGTCAAAATTTAAGTTTCATATCTCAAAGTATGAAATTCAATTTATTTCTTTGCAACTATTAATTTAACCATTACGATTTACTCAGAATCTCTTAGTCCAAAAGTCAGTTAATGCCACATAGTCTTACTCGCATTTCAACCTTTAGATTTCTAGTACAATATTTGAATGTATAACCAAGCGCATCAATCGATTCTCATTGGTCAATATTTATTATTCGCATTGGATTTATGAAACGGTCTGTTACAACAACATTTTTTTTCATTGTCCAACATTTTACATGATACCGAAAAATATTTTAAAAGACAACAATCGTAGATCTTCTACATGGGACACCGAATATTATATATCATCGATGTAAACCAACAATATAGAAGGTCTAAAATAAAGGTTGTGCAATGGCAACCACAGAGTAAGTACGATCTTGGTAAGTAAACCAAAAATATAGAAGGTCTAAAATAAAGGTTGTGCAATGGCAACCACAGAGTAAGTACGATCTTGGTAAGTAATCCAAAAATATAGAAGGTCTAAAATAAAGGTTGTGCAATGGCAACCACAGAGTAAGTACGATCTTGGTAAGTAAACCAAAAATATAGAAGGTCTAAAATAAAGGTTGTGCAATGGCAACCACAGAGTAAGTACGATCTTGGTAAGTAATCCAAAAATATAGAAGGTCTAAAATAAAGGTTGTGCAATGGCAACCACAGAGTAAGTACGATCTTGGTAAGTAAACCAAAAATATAGAAGGTCTAAAATAAAGATTGTGCAATGGCAACCACAGAGTAAGTACGATCTTGGTAAGTAAAGCAAAAATATAGAAGGTCTAATATAAAGATTGTGCAATGGCAACCACAGAGTAAGTACTATCTTGGTAAGTAAACCAAAAATATAGAAGGTCTAATATAAAGATTGTACAATGGCGACCACAGAGTAAGTACTATCTTGGTAAGTAAACCAAAAATATAGAAGGTCTAATATAAAGATTGTGCAATGGCAACCACATAGTAAGTACTATCTTGGTAAGTAAACCAAAAATATAGAAGGTCTAATATAAAGGTTGTGCAATGGCAACCACAGAGTAAGTACGATCTTGGTAAGTAAACCAAAAATATAGAAGGTCCAATAAAAAGGTTGTGCAATGGCAACCACAGAGTAAGTACTATCTTGGTAAGTAAACCAAAAATATAGAAGGTCTAATATAAAGGTTGTGCAATGGCAACCACAGAGTAAGTACTATCTTGGTAAGTAAACCAAAAATATAGAAGGTCTAATATAAAGGTTGTGCAATGGCAACCACAGAGTAAGTACTATCTTGGTAAGTAAACCAAAAATATAGAAGGTCTAATATAAAGGTTGTGCAATGACAACCACAGAGTAAGTACTATCTTGGTAAGTAATCCAAAAATATAGAAGGTCTAAAATAAAGGTTGTGCAATGGCAACCGCAGAGTAAGTACGATATTCTAAATTTCTTTTAGTTTTTTTTTGTTCATCCTCCGAAAATATTTCGCAACGCATCCCATCATTGAATTAACATTAAATCGCTTATCCTAAAATTACATAATAGTAGAAGTGACTACTCCATTTCTCATTATTAAATGAGGCGATAATAGTTGTTTCATTCTTACCTATCCACCACAACAATTGGTCCATTACGATAATCATTGCCCCGGTCGTGGACGTCGACAATGAAATCATAAATGCTGCTGGGATTCGACATTTCCGGCCAGCTGGGGCAGTGTAACATTTTCACACTGAGCTCATAATCGTCCTGTATCGACTGTATAACGAAATCACGACTCACATAATCAGATTTATTCGTTTTACTCAAGAACTTAACACGATAATAATCACTTTCGATGGGGGCCGTATCATCCGGCCAAAATTGGGCAAAGTTCTAAAATTAAAATATTAATAAAAATTTACTAAAAATGCTCAGTGATCAGCCAGTCTGTGAATCTTACAATTTCATCCAATGATGATAGCAAAACAATCGTTTGGGCATTATGGTCCCAAACCATTTGCCAAAAATCTTTGACCGTATGAGCCATGGGATGTTGTGTGACTATGAAGTCGCGCAGTCTTCTGAACCCATGCAGCCACGAGGAATTGATGTAATCACTGCCCTCCTCGCCCGGCTTGGGCGTGAGATGAACCCTACTACCCTCTATGGGGAATATAGCACCGCGATTCTTAATTGAATTCACTTGTTTCATTGCCGAAGCAATGTGCACGTCTTTGGTCTGGAATTGTATAATGTTGCGATATTGCTGTTCCAAATATGGTGTACAATTCTTTAATTCCTCTATTTTCTGCGCCGATAGATTCGTTTCACCCGATGCTATGGCCTCTACCAGGGCATCGTGTATGAAAATGTATTGTTCTTCGGTCTGTACCAGGAAATTGCGCTGTATGCGAATGTGGCGCAGGAAACCGAAGCAATTTACCACTCCCTTTTGCTGGATTTGCTTGAGCATGGCATCGAGAACAATGTAGGTGCCGGTGCGACCAACGCCAGCACTACAATGGACCACAATGGGGCCGGCATCCGAGGGATTGGCGGCAGCCGACTTCTTCACGAAATTCAAAACTGGCAATGGATGATCGGGAGTCCCATGATCTGGCCAGTTGGTATAATGATATTGGTAGACAATTTTCTCGGAGTTACATTGCTTCTTTTTCTTAAGCTGCAAGAACAAATTAGAAGTTGTAAAATGTGTGTTTGGGCAAACGTTTTTGGCAAAGACCTACCTTCAAATGCTTAATTTGGAAAGTTCTCACAGTATACATGGCCGTGACTTCCTCTTCGACTAGTTTTACTTGTATGACACCGTAGGTTTCCACACCCTCCTTGGGCCAGTACATATCACATTTGCGGCGACCACGTTCAACTAAATTCGTAATCATTACAATAATAGCAACGCGCTGCTCCCAAATCATGCGCCAGAAACAATCGAATGTATCTGGCAAAGGACCCTGGGTACCTATGAAGGCCCTGGACTTCTGATAACCATCAATGAAGTTGGCATTAATGTAGTCCAAGTTCTTTTTCTGGCCGGGCGTAGGGTGCAAGTGGACCCGGCTATGATCATCTGAAAGCAAGAAAATGTCATTATATTTCAGTCTACACGAATCGGCTGTTATGTTTAACTTACAGGCTGTTATGTTTAAATATCTATTCTTCTTCTTATTTTCGGGATGTTGAGAGTGTTCACAGGGCAAATCATCAGAAATGCATTCGTTCTGAATGGCCTCATATTCGCGACTAAAACCAATGTCACCATCGGCATGCAAGGAGGCAACATGTTTGGCGAATTCATTTACGGGCACAGCGGCACGAATTTCACCACCGATCTCCACGGGCACCTCCCAGTCCACTTGTGGTACGTTAGGATGATGTGGTGGATCATCCAAATAATAATAGGCGGCATGGAAACACTTCCTGCTGGAAAGAAGAAAAAAAAACAAATGAATGGAGAAAATTAATAGTTGACAACAAATTTGTTAGCTTCGAATATATAAAATGTGTTATGAGCAATAATATTACATATTCCTAATATTAGGCTAAATTGTATATGATTTGAATGAAAAACTTTTAATGTTATTATCACCAACCAAACTATTTCCTCCTCCAGGTTCGGTTGCGTTATCTTTAAACAAATTTCTCTGTGTTTGTGTTTGACAGCATAAAGTTGTTGGATATCAAGCGAATTTCCAGAAGTTCTTTGCATAATTTACGGCTTAAGTTAGAAAAGGTCCTAATTAATCTTCCTCGACCACCATTCGGAAACTTGTGCAGTCAATTACGGGCTCTGTCTGTGTGAATGAATATTCACTTTTTGGGACATTTTGTCAACAGTTTTTGGCTAAACGTTGAATGTAAAGATGTCTGTATGTATACAGGAATTTCTTATGGCTGTGTATTTTGTTGCAAACTTTCTAAGAGAACTAAAATTCATCATAATTTTAAAAAAAATCGTTCGCAATTTATTTTGTTGATTTGTTTTATTGGCATAATTTTTGTCTGCAATTTGAATTGTCTTGCATTCTAATGATGTACCACAAGGGGAATGAGAAATCGAGTCCACGATTCGTTGCATGCTGCCTGTCATCTGAATCCAGAAAGCTGAATGATCTAGGTGGCATGAATCTCCTTCGTAAAAGTGTACGACCTCCATTAGAAGTGCCGAAAACGGAAAAACTATAAGACAGAGAAACCTAAAAGAATACGACAATATACAGATATAAGGTAAGTACGGAGAGTGGAAGGGAGGGATCACCTCAGAGAGGAACGTAGAGACGCGAAACCAAAGTTGCCGCATGTAAGAACACAACTGTCTGGGGAAACGGAAACTAATTTGAGAAATTCTGAGAATATTGCAGAGAAATATGTCCCTGAGATCATCAAGCATAGCGTCATTTTTCTAAAAACAATTGGAAACATTAACGCATCCCTTACGAGAGATCTCTTGGGCAACTACGAACTCTAATGGTGATGTTGTAGATTCTCCAGAATAGAGATATCTTTTGTTACTTTGAGCAGAGTGTACTCTTGGTCGGTTACAGAATTTCAGGATTTTAGTACAACTACTACACTACAATACCAGATTAGTAAAGGGGTTCAAGTGTCATTCCCCTGTTGAGTTAGCGGGAAGAGGTTACAAAAAGGTCTTCTATTCAGATCCAAACATATACTTCTTGGAATCTTCTAAAATTAAGCATTCTACAAGGTATGCTGGAAGAGCCTCCGAATTGTTACTTCAATACTTCTCAGGGGTTTGGAACAATCATGTGTTTTACACCTGCACATAGGCCATCGCTATCAATAGGATCGAGGGCGGAAGTATTTGCTCTCCAATAATCCGCCTGGATAGCACTCCATAGGTAAGTACTGTTTGTTCTAAATTTGGTTAAGTCATTGTTGTTATTTATTTAAAATTTATCTTCAAATTATGTGGCCTGTTTTATTTCTTAACTTTCTGTCATTTCGAAAATTGTAATGATCATTCATTTATAAAGAAGTTAACAAGGAATTGAGAGCATATATTCAGGCTATAGAGAACAATATAAAACCATGGCATACTTTAAGGCTTCTTCTTCTCAGCATTAGCGCATAGTTCTTGGCAATGTAGTTGATAAGCCGCATAATTAAATCCTTCCATCGTCGCACCAAAGTTTAGTTATTGTTTAACATTTTAACACCCATTTCGCTAACAATATTTTTACGGTTTATGTACCTATACCAGTACTACAATTAACTGAGAAGTTTGCACCTTTCTTTAAAAACCAACACTTCTTTCATTAGCGTTTCTTGGTGAAATAGCGCACGAGTGTTACTTCAACTTCATCTTGTATTTTTCACGCTTTTCTGATAGCGTTAATAACTAATTTATTAGCGAAAATGACGATGTATATTGGATGTAAGAGACACCGGGCCCGAATACCCAACTCTTCTTATGAAAATGATGATATTAAGTAACAGATGTTAACACTATTTCAAACAATTCCTAGCATTTGTATTCATGGAAAATACTAAAGATATCTACAAAAGGAAAGTGGAAGAGATAACGGAAGACAGAGTGAGCGAGGGCTGAAGAATGCAACTTGTACAAAAAGTTTCATTTGCGAAAAATTTCTTAGTAAATCTCAAGTGTATTGAGAATCCTAACAAGACGCTATTTGTTGGCGTCAAGCATGCTACCGCTGCTGTTGTCGGTGTGAGTTGCTATCAAAGTACACGGCTTGTTGATGACGATAATGACTACGGGTACGGGTACGACGACAACGACAGACATGCTGGTGATGTTGAGCGGTTGAGGAAGGTTTACAGACAAATACAAAACTATATTAAACTAAACCGCTCCCCGCTTCCCCCGAACAGGTACATGTACGTACCCACAATCTTATGAATAGTTAACTATAAAAATTTAGCGAGGCATAACCAATTTCATGTTCGTTGTATTATGAATAGAAATAGAATTAGGAAGACCTAACGACACCGTGTAGTACCGCACTCATCGTGTACCCACTAAACTAATTTTCTCTAGTACAGAAAATGTAAGCGAGGTTCAGTATGCAAAGTTGGTTTAACGAAGAGTCAAGAATTTACGACACGAGTTCTGAGCATTGATAATGCAAATGTTAATTAGTCCCTTTCAAAATCGGTCACTTCACGCTGAAAGATCAGACATAAGAGAAATTTGGAACAGTTCGAAAGGGAGATTTGCAATGTAAACGCTGTATTGTGCAATTGCAAGGCGCTGTGAGTTTTTTGCAGCAAATTACGATACAATTTTGGGATTTTGTCCACGTGTTGATAATAAGTATTTGTAAAGATTACTGTGAATACGCTTTTTCTATAAAAACTTTAAAGCCAAATTGATTGATATTTAATTGAAACATTAACTCTGCGAGTGTAATTCGGTCGATGATTAATAGTTCTTAGTGGAACTGAGGAATATAAAGTCAAAAGTAAGTTACTTTCGCATAGAAAAGCGATCGTTTATCTTTTAGTAAGTGAGTGCAAATGTTGCCAGGTTAAATTTCCAAAATTAATTGCGAATCTGTGAAGAAAATAGCGGAGAAGGGGACTAATGTTCAAGGGATGTGTCCTCTAGTTGCCATGAGGATTGGGTTTTCCCTTTTTGGATACGAAGCCCAGCCCCACAGACGAACGTCAAATAATGAGGAGGGAGGAACCCACATACTGGTCAAGTCACCAAGAAACGATTCCAAGCGTTTTTTTTTCTCGATCGAAAGATCTTACTGTTTACACTTTCGTTGCACAAATAGCGGGAATAAGTTTGTGTAACCCGATTTTGTTCTGAAATGCTTAAGCATATATTTTCATTCGCTTTACCGATCTGTTAGTGGGTGGCAAATCATGTTTGTCGCATAGAAACCAATACTCGGTCAGACAGAATGTATTTAAATTTTTTGAAATAGTTTAACTCAGCACAGTTTAACACACCAGCAATATTGTGAATTTTACTAAAGTTGTTACACAGTAATAAAGGTATACTTTGTTGTTGTTGTGATTTTAAACGGCAGGCTTTTGTTAAAATTGGCTTTGTCTGGTAAACAATATGCGTCATACTTCATGCAAGATCTAGCAAATTATTACACTACCCTCCTAATTTTTTATATACACAGTATATTCCTACTCGCAATATTAAGAACGAGTCGCTGCAAAGATTTTTTTTTATATTAAAGTGTGACTGACGTTCGTCGTGATTTTCGTTTTGTATTTACTTAAAAAGCCATTAAATACGAAAATATGCGATTTTTCGCCATGAACGGTGTAATATTTCTTTCGGCCATAACCATAACTAACAACACCCATACACCCTCATACCCATACACTCTCCGAACAAGGTCCTAATTTTTATTAAAAACAATTTTTGTTTTCCATTCAAGAGTTTTTTTTCGCTGTATACTAAAAGTTTAAAAAAAAAACAAACGAAAATCGCATTTACATTTTCGTACAGTGGTTATTATTCATGTTCATTACTGTGCAAATATGCAAATCAACAATATCAGCCGACTGCACCAACAAATACATGAAACAGACTAAACATAATAATCATAATAGTCAAATATATTTAAATTTGTGTTAATTGCATTATAAAGGCCTACATTTGCTGTGTAGGACATACGCACACATTTATACAAATTGACCGGAGGGGGGAATTCAATCTTACACGTCAATACAAATCTGAAATTAGTAAAATGTTTGTCTACCATTACGGTTGCAATATTCAAAGAAACGTTGCACATATTTTTACTAACGAGAATTGATTTAAACGGAGGAAATTAGCATATACCTCATAATTACCAGACAACGTCTAGGAGTACAATGTCGCCGGGGGTCCTAAATGTTCAAGCTACAACGATATCATGACATTTTCGTAGAAGGCTCAACGCAACGTATAATGAAGTAAACTCTTCGCCGATGCTAAAACATTCTTAAATATATCGCACACTAAATCGCAACTCAACTGCGTTGCTTCTGAACTAAAGAGAATTATTTGTAGTTGCGTTAATGCGCTAGAATTTTGAGTTTGTATTTAGGGGATTTTGAGTGTTAGGGGATTTGAATTATTTCTATAAAGAAATAATCTAGAATTAGAATGATATTTCTAAAAACTGTTTTAAAATATCGCTTAGAGAAATCGGTCGAAACGTTTCACAAAAAAGACAAACTGATCTAAAATATCACTTAAATTAGAAGACTGCTAAAACCCTTGTAGATGGCTCGCAGAAAAGGTTCTTTAGAAGACCTTGAAAATGTGTTAAAAATAATGGCAAGCATTATTTCTTTTTTTGCGCAAATAAACCAATTCAAACTATGTTTTTAAATAGGACGCCATTTGGCTTAGAAAGTTACGATTATCGCACACGTTCTACACAATCCAAAACTTTGCAATATTCAGAAAACTCAAACAACTATTTTTGGACATCTCGTGGTTTCGAATACAA
Source organism: Hydrotaea cyrtoneurina (assembly GCA_958296145.1). Classification (NCBI taxonomy): domain Eukaryota; kingdom Metazoa; phylum Arthropoda; class Insecta; order Diptera; family Muscidae; genus Hydrotaea; species Hydrotaea cyrtoneurina. Next base: position 146,435,411 of record OY282512.1, read on the forward strand.
CATGAAGACAGCACAAACATTTTGATCTCTGTAGAGCTGGTAGATAAAGTGCAGCAATAAATCGTAACTCACTCAATTGTGTTTCTGAAATAGTGATGATTTAAAGTGTGTAATGGTTTTGGACATAGAAAATAAATTGCTTTGATACAATAACTACAAAATATTTCAAATATAAATGTCTTTTACAAGACATCGGCGATTACTTTTCATCACTAAGTCCATTTCACAAAAAAGTGAACTGGAACTCTCAACGATATATGAATGATGACCGTTTTAACGAAAATAACAAATTTGGAGTTGTGCCTTTTTAGTAGAACATGTGCGATATTGCATCCAAATGAGAAATATTAACTGGATATTTCTAATTGTGTATTAAAACGTATTTCCAGGAGTCCCTATTAATATTCCTATGGATGGAGGAATATTGACTGGGATATTAACAGTAGTCTTCGACAGAATAGACGTAGTCCATCTCGATCGAATTTGTTACAGGGCCAGGGATATCATGTTCCATGAAATAACAAAGAATGCCTGGATCTTTCGTAAGGCCAATGGTCAAACACTTTTCAGCGGCCGAAATAGAAACATACGACATGAAAAAAAGGCTCGGCAAACGAAAACAGCTAATCTAATTCAAGGAAATCTGGTAATAAAGAATCGGTTAGTGGGTAAATCTGGGGGATGTAGAAATAAAGAAGAATTTAACACTCATATACTGACCGCGAAGATTTAGACGTTATTTCGAAGGCGTCTGTGTACGTCCTAATTGTATTGGCATCTTTTCAGCCGTGGAGGCAGTCCATTCCATGGTAGTACTATGATTACTAGTTTTTTTAGAATACAAAATACAGATATGCTTGAAATATTTGAGGCGATGCATTTGTGTCCAACTGACTGATTTTGTAGGGTTAGCGGACTGAGTAACTAACCCTGGTAGTTGGTAGCATATCTTTCTTTCCCGCCCCTCTGAAGAGATAGTGCTTTTAACCGGAGAGACAGATGTCAGTGGGAGCGGATAATGTTTCGGGGTTTTTCATTTGTTATCTTTATTTCGACATTAATTTCTTATCAAAACTATTACTAAGACGCAAATACTAAAAGAAGAAGCAATCATAAAAGAAACACACTCTTTCTTTCATCGTGTATACAGACTTTCGTGCGGTTTGCACTACAGTTTGTTGTTTTTTGCAATTGGGCTAATGGGCGGTTGGGGAGGAGGAGGGGGAGGTGGGAACACACTAAGAGACTGAAACTGATTTTACTACAGAAACTTACGTAAACCAATTACCGCGTTTAGTTTTAGCCGGCCTTTCATACGGCGTTAGTGTTTTCTCCGTCATTGTGTTGGCACAATTCTATGTTGTTTTTTTTTCAATGATTGTTTTTTTTTGTTATTTTTGAATTGAATTTTTCTTTTATATAAAATTCATTTAGTATTCTGTGCGGATATAAGCCACCAGCGCGCTGTGAGCGTTTCGGTTATCATTGTTTTTTTTTGTCCACATTGGGTTAATGATGGTTATGGCTGGAGGGTGCATTTAGTTTGATTCTATTCAAAGAATTGAACTCATAAATCACATGATATGTGTCACGAAAAAGTGCACTCTTTACATTGTTGTTGTTCTACTCTTTTTTTTTTCGTCACTCTTCCGCCCGTTGTACAGCAATTGTGATGTGCGGTGCAAATGCGTACGTTTGGTGAGACGCGTAGACGACCGAACAAACCCGTATCTGCCTCAATGGCGAAAAAATTGCGTTTAACTATTTGACAAATGTGTTGTCATTTGTCATATGTATTGTAGATCTTTTTTTTTTTGTTTCTTTTTAAGTATTTGACAAGTTTTTAGGTTTGCCTTTACTTTTCGTCGTTTTCTGTTTTTTTTTTGCGTCTAATTTTCCACTTTTTTGTATTCTAATGTGCGCTGTTTTGGATTCACATCTGTATAGAAAGAAGAATGCCGAACGAACCTCGAAACACACGCGTCTTTTTCTTCATTTATGGTACATTTTTTGTTTCCTCTACTCTCGCGATCAGCGCCACGATCGGTTGGCAACTGTTTTCATTAGATTTAATTCGTCTATAGAATATCGCCAGCCAGCTTTTGCTTTCTTTAGTCCGTTTGTATTTTTTTTCTTTATTCTATTGTGGTCTGTCTCGCCTCTTTCGCTACGTAGTAGTAGTACAAACACGACGAACACGGGTATGAATGTACGTACGTACGGGTGTGTATGAATATCTCAATGTGCTGCACAGAATTCTCGTTTTAAGGGTGTGCGAGAGCACGGGTGAGAGATAAGGAACTGGTATTTGTCGGTGTTGCCAGTTTGTAGCTTCGTCAAAAGTTAGCTAACTTGCGATCAAGATGTATGAGTGCAAGCACAATACTGGCGTTGGCGTTGGCACAACAACTTTGACGCTTTTATTTTCACATTTGTGATGGAAACCGGTAAGGAAAACCTAACGTTGGGCAGTTCGAATGTATCAGCAGTCTTTTCCAAAGACTTGTCTTTTCGCTTATTTAATGAATTGTGACATTATTGAAGTAAATGTAATTAAACCTTTTTTTAAACCAATATTGTATGGTTCTTGGAGAATGAGAAATTTGACTTTTCAAAGAATTTTGGATGATCACATCAATAAAGTTGTAAAAATGCACTTTTGATTCTCCTGAACGGCTAGAACATAAAGTTGTACGATTCATCATACTAGCCTATAATAATCTGGGTGTAAAAACAACAATTAAAAAAGCATAAGAATTAGAACGTTAAAATTGCTAAACAAGCAGTATTGTTCTTGTACTACAGATGACTCTTTGCAGTGGGTTTCTTAAGTCAACTAAATTAGTTTTAAGAGATAAGTATTGAGATTTATTTTAGTCTCTCATATGATCGTCGTTCACGCTCAGTTGTATACGATTATGATTGCTTTTGTTGTAGACAAGGAGACTTGTAATAGCAATAGGTCCGTCGTGCAAATATATTTGTTTAAGAGTGGAAAAACTTACTCAACCCTTTTCAGATTTAAATGGCGTCGAATGATTACTTTTGTGAAATAAGTTATGAAAATTGAAATTTTCTAAACCATTACTACAAGATTATTTCTTCGAAACGTATTTACGAATTTAGTGCAGTATTTTGGAACAAAAATCTATGAATAGATTCCAAAGTAATAACCAATTTATGTATCTTATATTTTTTTTCAGAAGCCGCAACGTATACGCATTAACGGTGCAGTAAACAAAACCGTCCATAATGCACATAACTATTAATAGTGATTTATTTTATTTTGGGAAAATAATAATTTCAGAAAGCTCAACTTTTACGGTGAAAAAAGTCGAACTCTTATACAAAAATTAAAAAAAAAATACAATTTATCTCACTGTTGGAACTTCAGAGTATTCATTTCGAGTCCTTATTCAACAAAATTGAAAAGTTTTAACTTAAGAATACCCATGATGACGATGAGCTGAAATCTTCACTTAATTGTATTAAAATAAAAATGAACTCTACTTTCCTTTGTTTCAACAACCGAACTGGAGAATACGCCAAAAGGATTAAGTACAAAGTAAACAGCAAACACAGCGAGGAGCTGAACAGAGAGAACGAAAGAAAAAAAGTTTTCCCGACCCCCTCCACTTAGCCGAAACAAAAGCATAAATGGCAATTTACATCTTTTTGAAATTAAAAGGATACAATGAAGGGCATAGAATGAAATGGAGTGGAGTGCTTGGGAGGATAGATTGTAGGAGAGAACAAACAAACAAACAAACGAAGGAAAGGATTCGGTCTTTGAATGACCGTTGATGGTTTTCTTTTTTCTCAGAAAGGAGCAAAAAAAACAAAAACTGGAGAGCACCTAAACAAAAAAGCGAAATTGGCAAAAAAAAAAAAAAATAATGGGACCAGTTTATACAAAAAAGAACTGTAAACATAATAATAAAAACTTAATTAAATTCTCGACAATGAAACAAAAAAAAAATCGAAAATTATATTTTTTTTCCTACCAGATAGACAAAACATCAAATCAGCAACATATTCATGTTTCAAGGACATCATGTCTCACACCACAAAAAACCCACAAACCCAAACTGTTCTCTACGATTTTTGCCTCAATTTTTTCTGCTCTTGATTCGTATTTTTATTAGCATTTTTTTGACACACATACAAAAAAAATATATGTTTTGAATAATCAAAAATTGAATAGATTGTTGTTGTTAAAGTTGAATCTAGTGTTTGCAATATGCATGGCTTTTATTCAATTATAAATAAACAATAACAAAAAAATAAAAACAAAAAACAATCGATCAAATGAACATTTCAAATTTGGTTATAGAAACGTAACTAATTTTATAAAAATAAAACGAAACGATGTTTTTGTATGCTCCTAATCAAATTATAGAGTATAGTGAATATTCAGATACCCGAGTAAAATATGTCGTTTTCAATATCTCTAACTTGCAAATGGGAAAACGACTTAAAGAGGTAATACATTCAAGTTATCTACTTGAGAAGATGTAAACAGGTACAAAAACATTCAAATTGAAAATGTGGCAAATTTCTAATGATGACACAGTGCAGTGCATAAGAGACATCCCCTGAGTTTCCAGTTTAAAAAATATTAAAATTTTAAAAATCAGCTATTCAAAACCTCATACTAAGGTCTGTTGATTATGCTTTAAGGCAAAATTCAGGCCTGTGGATGCCCGGTTTCTAAAATACCCCAAGAAAACAACTCTTATGTTTTTCCAACCTTTTTTACTAAAACTTCTTTTGAACTGACGTTATTTTCTTGTAACTTTTCGAGATATCTCGTAAACTAAAAGTGATAGAGATGAAGTGATAGAGATGAAATCGACTTTCTAATTTATAATCGTAATATAATATCCAAATCAGTTGTAGAAATTAGGTTATTTCGGGCTAAACAATTCAAGAACAGAGCCCTCTCTCGTTGAACTAAAATAACACTGTACAACACACTTATTCTACCCGTGCTTCTTTATGATCCCGAAACATGGGTACTTGCGAAAGCAGATGAAGCTGTGCAAAATCTATGGCTCTGAGTTAAAGAGGAGAGTATCAAAATACAGCGATTGCAAACGCTCCAGCCAGAAAGGCGTTGGACGACAACAACCAGTGTTGCCAACTCCGGGGTCGCAGACAACTTACGAAAAAGGTCTAAAACGCCCAAAATTTCAAAATAAATTAATCAATCACTGATTAATATGAGATCAAAACATAGTTTTTTTATATTAATATAGTTGAATACTAAAGTAAAGTACAATTTTATAGTTAGTTGATATTTCAATATTAGTTTGGGGCAACAACTCTGTTTTCGGGTTTTGGGGAACCCAAAAAGGGCTTAAAATAGTCCGAAAAGGGCTAAGTTGGCATCACTGACAACAACTACGCACAGGGAAGACCGAAGACTCCGGTGTATAGACCAAGTGGAAGAAGACATAAAGATCATTGGTATCACGATCTGGAAAAGTCAAGCAGAAGACCCAAGTGCTTGGAGCTCAACCTGGACTTAGACAACCTTAGTACATATAAAATATTTTTAAAATTATAAAAGGTTATTATTGTGATTATATGTTTTTTTTTTTAGATTATTTGAATAGTAAAGGGTTTTTCAACTAACTTGTCCCAACAGCTCGAATTTGTCCACCAATTTCGGTATTGCACTCCGACATGGTGCTTCACGGCGACCCAAAAATGATTTAGTTTTGCGAACTGTGACGGCAAGATTTTCACCATTTTTGTAGTGCATTTTAATAATTTCAATTAGTAATGGCGTAGTTTTTACTTGTCAAAAGTCAAAGAATAAACGCTTCAAATACCGGGTGATTCAAAATAACACCTTTTGTTGGAAAACCCTGTATAACACCAACGTAGTCACACTTTTGACACCCACTGTAACTGGCATGGTGCATTCGCCGCTGTGCCACCAGTCATCTGCAACTTGCAACACATGCCATTACCGTGTCCCACGTCTTCTTCAGTCATTCCCTATGGTGTGGGCCAGCCCTTTTATTGCCACTTCTCTTTCTTGCCCTGTTTGGTTGTTGTCATCTGCATCTTCTTCCTATGGTTTATTAGTTATCTGTAAAGTTATATTTAGTTTTCGATTTGGTTTTTCTCTCTTCATCTTTAGTCACTTGTTTACTATTTCCTTGAAGAAAATAAAACGAGTATATGGAGCGAGGATCGAATTTGTTGTTGTTGTTTTTTTGGTATTATTTTGGGGCGAGTTTATGGATGGAATGAATGTTTTTGGCAGAAAATGTTCATTCACTTCAGAATTTTTATTTTTTTTTTGTTTCCCGTAGTTTTTAAGTTTTCAACTCAACTTTATTTTTAAGAATATTCGGTGGTGCGTCTCGGTGCTGCCGGTGTTGACTCATCCAATAGATGATAAAAAAAAGAGCAGAACAACTAAATATGTACATGCTCGTATGTACTTGTGTATTAGGTATTTACATGTGTATGTATGCGTACGGCGGTGTTATGCAAAAGTTTTGTGGCTTTATTTTTTTTTGTTTGGTTTTTGGGGGGAAAAACTTCGTTGCCAAAAGAAAATTTTCTGATTTCTGACTTCATCAGTTGTTGGGTATGAAAATGTTTTGGCAGACTTTATTTATTTTTGGGATCAGAGTGAAGAAATGTTATGGGCAGGTTAGCCTCGGAGCATAACAAAAACGGAGTTGATGTGATGTTGTGAAAATAATCGAAATGTATGTTCAAAAGAGTTTTAAATTGGCGTAGATTTTAAATATTTAGGTGTAAAAATATGGCCCCGTTTGATACTGGGGTATTATCCAAATAATTTACTTTACACCCCTTGCGAGATTTCTGAGTTGAAACCACCGGGTGACACAGCTTTCGTGTGCTGCGTAACTTTGAAAATAAACCACCCATAGTTACTCAACACAGGGCATGAATCGACTACTAAGATATGAACTTCGGTTAACGATAAAAAAATGCTCTGAGAATATCTTTCAAAATACATTTTTACCGAGCAAATACCAAAGACCATACAGAGGGCACGTCCCAAATCATTTGCTGAACATTTCCAAGAGGGTATTTAAAAAGTATGTATTTTAAAAAAGTAGGTATTTGTTTTAAAAAAAACATTATTTGTTTAAAAAAAACATTATTTGTTTTAAAAAACATTATCTGTTTTGAAAACCTTTCAAATATTGCCATGACAATTTCTGACATCTAGAGTGTGCAGTCGAACTAATGTGTCACAAAACAACTTAATACGTCTGCCCTCTGTATGATCTTTGCAAATACTACAATTCAAATGAATCTTTAAATTCATTAAAAGAAATTTATTTATTACGGATTGCGACCACTAATCCCCTCAAACAATATTTTCCCAGACGACTGACATATTTTACAAAGACTCAACTTGAAATCTTAGCCCATTTCTGGCATTCTGGATAATTGAAAAGTATCAGATGGATGCTTAATTATTTATAGCCAACACCAACACATTATCCTCAATTTCATTTTATTTTTCAAGCATTTAAGGAGTTTTACTTTAATTTCAAACAGATGTTTTTTTTTCATAAATGTTTAACACATTTCCAAATGTAAAGCGTCACTTCCGCTTGGTTCGTTTTCCGTGTCGGAGGAGGAGGAAAAACGTAACTTCCTCCGACAGATTATAAAAGGGTAGAAAGGCATAAAGTATGAAAGCTTCTTATTTAAGAATGAAAAGAAATGTAATTTATGGATTTTCATGGTAATTAGGAAAATGAGGGGAAGTAGAAGGCACACACCGATGGAAAAAAATGTTCGAAAATAAAAAGCTGGATGATGAAATCAGAGATATATCCAAATGCTACACAAAAAAAAGAAGTAAAGATTTTAGGGTTCTAAGCTTTAATCCATTGGCCTGCAGTATTTTTATTTGGAGATTTCAGTTTTAATGTTTCGGAAAGAAAATGCCTCCAAGTTTCGAATTAGGGCTTTGAAGCAGCAGTACAAATATTATCAAAGTTAAAAAAAAGTCACAAGTGTATATTGAGACTTTTTTGGCAAACAATTTCAGCATCAGCAACTATTGTCCAAGTTCTCTGTTATATTCGAATGTGATAGTAATAGTCGAAAAATATTTCTTAAAGCCAAAAATGTACATCCTACAACACAGGATGGAACATATACTGAAGTTTTCATTTGGTAATCGCAATATTTCCCGGCGAGTTAGCCGTCCGTTTGTCACATAGTCCGGCGGTTGAAAGAAAATTTGAATTTATCAAATAAGGTTCAAACCAGAGCTTGGGAATTTCGATTAGAATTAGAAATCATTACGATTAGAGAAATAAAATAATCTAATCACTAGAATTGAATTTTGATAAAAATTTCAGCTTAGTAATTGATTTGATTAGAAATAATCAAAAATGTAATCACAATTAGTGATTGATTATTTTTGATCTAATCAAATCTAATCAAAAATAATCAAGAAATCTAATCAATTATTTTTTGGATTAGTTTTGATTAGATTCGATTACAAATGTTAATCGTCACTAATTGTGATTACATTTTTGATTATTTCTAATCAAATCAATTAGTAATCGTCTAAAATGGCTAACTAATCATAATTAATAAATTTTTCAGCACAATTAAAATTTCTAATCCAATTGCTAATCATTAGGATTTCTAATCATTATTTCCAAGCTATGGTTCAAACAAACATAAAATCTTTTCACTGCAATGTGTTGCTGAATTATTTTCCTTGCATCGTTAAATATTTTGTTGCACCAATTTATCATTGAAACGTTTTTTCGGGTGCACTCAAAAATGTTTTTCAAAATCTGATTTCTGAAAATTAAAAACATCACGACTAACAAGTCTTTTATATGACTATTTGTGAGCTGTAATAAAAACATTCCTTAAATAGTTGCGCCATAGTTGCTCATATGACTATTTGTAGGCTGTAATACAAAGCTTCCTTAAATAGTTGCTCCAACTGATCGTTCGTTGTTTGTTTAAATTCTGTAAAACCATTGGCCTCCGGCTATTTAAATAAACAATGTCCCCCCATATTCTTATTAATAACCTTATAATGATGGTTAATGACTATCATCATTGTCGGACATGACAGCCATTCCGATAAACCGTCTTTTCAGATAACGTATAGCCTCCTGTTTAATGTTACAACATTACAAAGTTACCAAATGGAACAAAAAAACATCACAAAACAACCAGTAAAATGAAGATTAAAAACTCTGGCCGAAAAAAATTAGCACACACGATAAAAAATTGTGGGTTGCCGTCAAGACCTTCGTCAGAACGTCAAAACAACAGTGTCCGTTTTCACAAAGCAAAACAAAAGAACCCAAACAATTTCCAACACGTAATTGCTGAGGACGAGGGTGGGCGAGGTAGTAAGCAACAAATATTGCCATAAATAAATTCATTAAAACAAACTGAGCAATTTGTCTAAAGTTTTGTTTTTCCCCTCTCTCTCCGTTTCTCTTACCTAACCAACTTCCTTCCTGTCCGATCACCTTCTTTATAACGCCTCCTACCCGAAAACAAAAAATAATAACAACAGTCATAAAATTAAAACATTCATAAATTTAAACCATATCCGGGTGCCTTTGACGACAACAAGACCAGTCAGAAAGAAACCCCCCCAACAAAAGAAAAGGAAAACCTCAAAAATACAAACACACCATAGCGGAGACGGAACGTAGCGGGAAAGGAGGAACTGGCGAAACCTCTTCCTTCCTTCCTTCCTTCCATCATTAGTACTCGTATTTACTAATGAATGGTTGGTTATACTAATTAGTAATAACTTATTGTTGTTGCTGTTGTTGTTACATACTAAGGAACACCACTTACCTCCAGAAAAAGAATGCCATCACAATGAGCACGATACCGAAGCAGCTAAAAATGATGCAAACCAAAACCGCCAAATTGTAATCGTTGTGTGATTGACGCAACAAAGGTTGTATCTTTTCGCAGTTTGGCTGTAAACCAATCTAAAAATAATGAAAAGAGAAGAACAAACAAAGAATGAATGAATGAATACTGTTAAAATAAATGGGAAATAAAGAAATTAAGTTATTAAAAGTCGAAACAAATAAGTATCCCCCTCATCATAACCGCTCCCATTTATCATCTTCCTCTGCCATTAACAATTGGCCCAGGAGTGCGAGAAACGTGTGATAAAAGCAATTCAAATGTAGGGTTTAACTCTAATAGGTGCAGTTCAATTATTATAGATTTTCTTAAAAATATTTCAGCGAATTGAAGAAGGAAACAAGAAATTCAAAATAATTGAGATTATGTTTTACGATGTCTCAATAAATTCATATGTTTAATTTTTTCTGTTGCAGAAAATGAGATTTGTTTGCTAGTCGTGAGCTTTTAGGTACATGGAAGCATGGGGTTCCATAATCGGTCCTAACAAATAATGCATGAGACTGATATATGGGCCGAAATGCGCCTCCAGAAAATGGTTATCCGAACGAAATTCACCCCACAGTTACACTTGCTAGTAATTGTTCGAAAAACTGAGTATTTGTTTTCCAATACACAGAAATTTTTGCTACTATCAGTCCGACTGGCATCTAAAATTGGTTGGCAGTGAAATTTTGACATTTTCAGCAAAGATTTATATTAGAGTTCTCCAACCCATTATTTTTAATTTATGGGAAAATTAGTTTTGAGTATTTTGTTTTATAGAAAATATAAAAGGCTCAGTGGCTAAGACAATTTTTCTAGACGGAAAAAAGTGTCTTGTTTCAAGTACAACACATTTTACGTATTTACGCAAACGAATTAGCTTGTCTATATTTTCCCCCAAAAATATCTGACCATTTGTTGTTTAGAGCGATTTCTCTTTTGGCGACATTTTCCCAATGAAGTTGTACTCACACATGTGACACCTCAATTTATTTTCAGCCGATTTTCGATATTTTTCGTTTGTTTCAATTTCCATGAAATTAATCAATGAAATAAATATAGATAGTGAATAAATATTCCCACGAATTGAGAAGGATAAACAAAACATATTCCGGTAGCTGCAGCGTCAAGGTAACAAAGTATTTAGTTTGTCTACCATCAGAATAAAGAGGAACTTCAGCATCGAAATGAAAGTTAATTTCTCCAAGAATCGAAAAGGAATCGACAAAGATGGCCTGATGTCAATGAGGGCAAGATAAAACTTATATTAACAATTGATGAACAAATGGAGCGACAACCTTTGTCAACCTCGACTCCGGCGATCAAGCGAGTGTTGACAAAGAAATGCCAGAAAAGTAAACTATTCAAGATCAGATCGCTTCATCGACGGAGTGAAACCGTGCATCTTAATGTGACCTGAACGAAAGCAAATGAAGCGGTGTTTGTATTAGCAAAATTCTTTGCAAACTCATATGTTTATTGTTCATACATAATCGCAATATGAACTGCATTCAGAGCAGCAAACACTGGACACTAACGTTGAAATGAATCCAAAGGCATCAGACAGACCCGTTGGTAGGCGACAACTACCACTGCAGGCGCAGATTGGGAAGACCGACAGTCCGGTGGATGGATGAAGTGGAAGACTACGTCATCATTGAAATATTCAATGGAATCTTAAAATTTTTTAACATCGAAGGTACGAGAAATACAAAGTCTATTTGGACATCAAAATGATCTCTTGTTTTACATGGATTACCGCGGACTTCTGTAGCTGTGTAGATGAGGAAGAGCAGGTGTCAGTGCTATGTGCATGCTATGTATGTTCGTCTAGCCTACTGAGGGCAATAGCTTAAAAAGACCTTAAAAAAATTGTTTCAACTTCTGGGAATCCCTCTTAACCTAACCCTATCTACATGGCTTGCCCTACCTCCCTCGTTAATTACCAGACCCAACATGCGAAAGACAGTCGTACGAGGGGGCGAGTTGAAAACGGTCTTCCCCAAAGAAACTTGGCAAATGCTGTCATTTGTTTTCAGTTTAAGTAGCCGTTTTAAAAATTTAAAATTCTTTTCTTATAAGAACTTTACTTTGAAAAAAAAAATGTTTTTTTTTATTCCTTTTTTTTGGGACTTTTTAGTTTTCTCCTCTGAACGTTGGCGCTTTTTGGTTTCGTGCGAAAGACGGTGGAAAAAATGGTCCACAATAAATCTTTTGTTGTTGAATAAAGCGCACTTATAAATGCTAAAACGTTTTGTGTGTTGGCTGCGTTTTCTTTTGTTTTGCTGGTGTTTCACTGTTGTATTACTGTTGTTGGTTGTTTTTTTTTGTTTCTGTTATACGTATTATAAGGAAACGGAAATTGTAAAGTTGTATACAAACGGAAAACGGAAACTAAGTTCATACACCAACCAAACGACAACAAAGCAAGACGGCGAGCTGAGCTTTTGACCGAATGCAAAATAACCCCGAGAAAGAAAAATAATTTATATGAAATGAACATATAAATTTAACGCTTAATAAAATGCCAACGTTACACCTGGATGCAAGAACCGTTATTTCTTTGTATGCAATTGCTGTTGGCCCCGTTAGTCTCTCCGCTTCTGCACATGTTCATGGCATTGTATTTGTTAGCCAGCCTTTTGTTTCTGTTTCCTAGAAAAATTCATTTACAAACATTATAGTGGTGTCACTGCTGGTGCGAAGGCTTCTGTGGCTTAACCTTAATGTTTATGGACATCATTTAAAGTCGCTTAAACACTATGCTGGGAGTATGAAACAAGTTTTTCCATTTACACTCAATTGAGAGTCCTTTTCAGTTTCTAATGATCAACATTTCTGTTTTCTAGGCATTACTTCGTAGAGGTTCATTAGGCGTATCCTTTGTTGGTGATGACACCGAATAGACATTTGTTTGCCATTAACATATTTTGGTGTTTGTATTTAAATTGCAATATACCTTAATTAGGGTTTATATGCTAATAATTAAAAATGTTCACAAATTCATAATATTGGCGGTCTGCAAGTAAGCCTATCATATCTTTGGACACTTCTCCGGAATTGCGTTGGTTCAAAAAGTTTTACCAGGTAATGTTCTGGTATTTGCATAGAGACTGAAGATATTTCAACTGATTGGCAAACAGTAGCAAGGCCCTAAACATGTCGTTCCTCCCATGACTTAACGTCGTTCAGTCGTGTCCGTTTATTTCTCACTATTTGTAGATAATTACGTTTTCAAAGAATCCTTATAAACTGTTACAGGATATGATATTTTCATATATTCATATCAGTTCTGTGAATAAATTTAAATTGTAGATTGATGTGATTTTTCACCTAATAGAAGACAATCTCATATGTACCCAGCGTCAAAAGCATTTCCTGCCATAGTAAGCTGCAAGGATCACGTGTTATAAACACGATGAGCCAAACCTTACCTTTTATACTGATCATTAGAGTTTTTCGTCTCTCTGTTCTGTTTTCCTAAACAGTATTACAAGTTGAATACTGTTTAGGAAAACAGAACAGAGAGACGAAAAACTGTAATGATCAATACGGGTTTTCTATGTAATGAAATCGTGGTCATTGACAATGTCAGCCACTGGTGACAGAAGGGGCCATGTAATATGGGGCCATCCGTACCGGACCCACATAAACGTAGACAATAAGAACTGAACCAACCTAATACGGGGGCTGTGTGAACTATGCCACCATAATCAGAGTGTATTGTAACTAGTCTCAAAATGGGTGTTAGTTTTTTGAAAAGCTTGGATAGGGTGTCAGAGGGAGTATATGGTTCAGATCTGCGTATGGTCTAACTAGATTTGTTTATGGTACTAGGTTTTTAACATTGTGTTAGTTTTGCTTCGATAATATTTTTTTTTTCAATCCCCTGAGGATACAATTCAAAGAATTGCGAAATGTGGGTCAAAAATATAAATATCACAACTATAAAACATCACACCTCGAGCTTGACTTTTATTAATATTTACCAACGTTTACGAAGAGAATATTAATTCCTAGGATAACTTGACTGTCGGGAAGCTTTTGCAAGTTAATGTTTCGTATAAACATTTCTGGATGCACCCGATCATGTTGGCATTCTATAGGACGCTTTTTAGTTCAAGCTCTTTAAATACGAACTATTTGCAACACACTAATTTTCAAAACTCTTAAAGGAACTTCATCACTTATTACTTCTTATGAGACTGAGTAGGTGTGTGATGTGAAATACCCATCTCTACGGCAGGCTAGGTCGTCTGTTCGCCTTATCATAAAATCACAAGACTTTCGTCTGTGTTATACCCATTTATCGCCTGCCAGAGACAAGACGAAAACAAAAATCCATCAGTAAACATGTCAAAAGCACAGCCTCACGTTTTTGTTTTCCTTCTGCTGCCGAATTTGAAACTATGAAACTATGTATTTATTTCCAGTTGAAAGACTATTTCTATTTGGATGAGAATTTGAACAAAATTGATGATGAATAACCGGCAGACAAAAAAAGAAGTGAAAGAAAAACAAAACTTGTCCAAGTGACAAGCAAAGTAAATGGCTGATATTAGTTTGGGGAAATTTAACAGGGTAGGTTTTTTCAGTGATGCCTGACATGACAGCACAGGATATGCAAGTAATGCTTACTTTGGCACCATTCGCTGTTTCATTTGTGGGATTTCGTTTTGAAAGCGGTTATGTCTTCTGGCAATTGTTTCTGCAATCGAAACAGATATATGTGAGCCCATTTCCATTGTATGTGTATGAATGTATGTTTGTTTTTTAATTATTCTTTTCGTTAGAGAGCCACTTGTGAGGTGGCCATTTAAGAAATATTTTCGTTATGGCAGTTTGAGTTTTGGCTTAATGCCAATGACGGGTTGTGACATTCAAGATTACATTTAGTCGCCATTGTCAGTCAAGACAAATGTTAAAGATGCTACACAGTATTAGGATATCGAGGCATTGGAGAGCGATAACTTTCAATATTACTTAATTTTACACAAATTGTTTTGGATTTCGTATGATGGCCGGGGAGAGTTTTAGAACAAATACTTTAAGTACAATAACGAGTACGGCAAAAATGCACTTTACCGGGACTAAGTCCCCTCCAAAAAAACTGGCAAAATCACCTCGAAATCACGAGAAGGGGGAAATGCTCCGCGGGCAGCCAGATTCCCCCAAAAATCAAGTGGGTACTCAAAATTGAGGACATCGCATAAGAATGAAAAAAATTAAAAAAATATATTTTCGGTGTAGCCATAGGATAAAATGCATTTTTTTAACAAAATATTTTTTATCTATACTGTGTCATTTTTATGTTTAACTTATTTTTTTCAATTTGAGCCCTTTTTTTGCCCTGAGACCTAGGGATTTCTCTGGGATTTACGAAGAAATTTTAGTATTTTTTGAACAACCATTTGTGTGTAAGTACAGGGTTCTCCAACAAGAGGTGTTATTTTGGTATTCAAAGAAAAAACTGTGAACTGAGACTGCAAGATTTTCAACATTTTTGTATTGAATTTTTTAGTAATGGGGTAGTTTCTACTTGCCAAATAATAAAAGATTCGAAAGTAACAAAAATTTTCTCATCCAAAAATTTTTTCAACATGGCCCGATAACGAAAACGAAATAAGCACTAGTTGAAAAAAAAAGTTAGATGGCGGACCCTTTACAATGCCATTTCCAGGGATTTTATTGATGATTTCTTGCCTCTCCTAGCATACCTGATTTGTCTTTGTCTTTTTTTAATTTCAAAGGAAGTTTTACGAAAAGTCGTTGGAAAATGAAAATGATTTTGTCAGAAGACATTTAAATTACACACCGCTAGTGCCATTAACATTAGGATGAGCGGATTTTTGTAAGCTCCGTCGCTGTCCTTTTTAAAAAGCTCTCAACCTTAGGGGGTTTTATTTTTCGAGTTAGTTTATTGAATTTTTTAGTAATGGCGTAGTTTCTACTTGTCAAATAATAAAAGATTCGAAAGTAACAGCTACCGTAATACCGGGTGATTCAAATTAACACCTCTTGTTGGAGAACTTTGTCTCAAAACTCATGGACTTAATGTTACTTAAAGTCTTATCCGACCATGTAAAGCAATCTGCAAACCAATTCTAAACACTCACACCATACGACTTATTTACGACTTTAGAACCTCAAAATAAGTGAGCATGTATTTGATTTCATCCGCCATTCATTCAATGCTTACCTTTTTTCCGTCCGAAAATTTACCCAATACAATTTTCTTGGGATTGATGACGCTGTAGGTGACTGCGGCTACTTTGACCTCGTACAACTGATACATGGTCAGATTCTGGATGATCATCTGCAAAAGGAAGAAGAGAAAACAAAAGTGAATACATTTCAATGTTTGCTTAACAACAGCAACTACAAAAACATTTAAATATTTTATCAACATATTTTCCCGTCACAGTTGTCGTTGTTTTCGATGCCGGGAAATTGTATCAAATTTTATTTGAATATGTGCTAACGATCAAAAACAAACTTTGGCATTTTTTTTTTTTTTTTTGGTATTTATTTTGTTGTTGCAAGGATAAACTTTATCTCGCAGGCTTTTAAATGTTGTTACAGTCGACGGCGGCGGATACACGAGTGCGCGTTGGTATTGTAATCGTTAACAACATTTCATATAAATATATATGTACGTATGTACGTATGTATATGTACTGAATATGTGAATAAAAACAGATTTGTTTGAATATATTGTGATTCGATTCGCTTGATGTTGTTTTTTTTGCCAACTGAAAAGTATGATTTTGTTGGGGACGCACAAAGAACAAAAAAAAAAACGTTTGCTAAAAATCTGTAAAATTGATATTGTCTAAAATAGAATTTAAAAAGTTGGTAATTCTAAACGAAGAGGAAAAACACATTGTTATTGTGCTGATATCATGTAGTCAGATATAGTTCTATATATCTAGTAAATCTGGACCGGTTTACAGGTGTGACTAAAGACTGTACACACCAAGTGGAACGACGAGAAAGGTGTGACAAATCTGTGACTATATTCATGTAAACAATATGTTTTTTTTTTCAACCAAAATCTTTTTGGCCGACACAAGTTGGTCCGTCGTTTTCACAATTTGTGTATCACTTCAACATCATAGTTTGGATCTTAGAGCACTTTTTCATCCGTCTCTTACAGCCAGATAATTTATTTAGATTTTAAAATGGAAGTAGCAATACGTAGTCCATTCTTTGGATTATTACATCATACAGTTTATCCATATTGTTCGACGGAGAGATATTTCAACTCAATAGATTTCCGTCATAAGCTCCAACATACGTTGAATTGATCTGACTCCTCTTGCCAACCTAAACTAACCTAAGTTGAATTGACCAAAGGGCAAATATAGCAATGCGACTAGGTGGGCTTCTAGACAAACTTGTAAGATAAGTCAGTCTTTATGGCCAGATATAAACCATAAAAGGATCAGGTATTTACTGGAGTTTTGGCTAAAATCGGCATAGCATTCTTACAGAACTTCCCCACAGGGCACTGTAGACAAGATGGTGAATGGTCGGGACACATCTCGGGAGAACTTTTTCCAGAGTCTTCAACGAATCAACAGTTGAAGCATCAGTAGAACATTTGTTATGCCCCTGCCCAGGTCTACCACAACATCGACCACCTTCAACAAAATGGAAATTCATCGAAAGTACGAAATGGTTCTAAGAGGGTATTCATTATACTCCCCCCCTCTACTCCACCAAGTGCACCCGCTCTCACGTGAAGGCAACCCACTCAACATAATCCAACCTTATGGGTTATTGTCAGACGAATATGTGTATGCCGGCGCCTAAGTGTGTTACCATAGTGGAAAAATATTTTTTTCTTTCGCTAAATGCGGTCGTTTCCATTTGAAGCCAATTACAGTTTACCTGCTGTGACAAATATTTTCTGGTGATGAGTTTACTCTTAATAAGTGAATTAAAAAAAGTATTCTACCTCCAGAAGACCACTACTTGAATGTGGTGTGTTCTCAGATGTGTTGTGTCCACGTTTACGAAATGACAAAAAATTATTTGCGGATTGCAGTTGAACACCGTCAAACACTTCTTTGACGTGGTCACCCAGTTGGACGTAATCGTGTCACACATCACTAGAATAGTTTTTTCATGTCCATATATATGTCCCAGTTGAAATGCTAAGGGCTTTAGCCACCTTCCGACCTTTTATTTTCCAATTGTACAGAGACTGCCAAATAACTTTTTTTTTTTTTTTTGAAAATTCTATAAAAAAAAACTACTGGATATTTTCTCAAATTTCTTTTTTTATTGGAAAGTACAATCCTTTCGGTTAATAATGGAAAATAATTTCATTCAAATGGCTGCCTAACGACATCAGCTCTGCGGCTGATAATGCGATCTTCAAAAACAGGGCGCAAAACATCGAGTGTAGCTTCGGCTGTGTGGCACGTAGCACCGTCCTGTTGAAACCAAATGTTGCCAATATCCTCCTCTTAAATTTTTGTAAACAAAAATTTGTTCAACATGGCCCGATAACAAAAACGAAAAAAAAAGTTAGATGGCGGACCCTTTACAATGCCATTGCCAGGGAGTTTATTGATGATTTCTTGCCTACTCTCTAAGCATACCTGATTTGTCTTCGAAAAAGTAGCATTTAAATTTCATATTTTTTTAATTTCAAAGGAAGTTTTACGAAAAGTCTTTGGAAAATTAAAATATTTTTGTCAAAAGACATTTAAATTACACACCGCTAGTGCCATTAACATTAGGATGAGCGGATTTTTGTAAGCTCCGTCGCTGTCCCTTTTAAAAAGCTCACAACCTAGTAGCTAGTAGCGACAACGCACACCCTACTGGAGAGATAAATGCTCAATTTGCCTCAAAACACAGACTTTTGCCCCAAATCAGTGTGATGTGCATAATACAAATTGCATAATCACTGATAATCACCTACTGTTTAAAACCGGCTCTGAATGTCGAATATATTCTGATGTTCTTAGCCGAATTAGATTCTGGGTTTGTTGTGTGATATTCACAGATACCCATACCTATCATTCAACGGGCGCCCTTCCATTTCTATCGAACCTGAATATCAATTTACGCAGTCAATATATATGACGAAATTGTGTGTACTTACACATATCCTGTCACACGAAAGTCCTCTGTTGAAAACTCCCCAACAAATATTTTAATTTTATAACAAAATTTGTTACGTGATTTCTTGCTGTTGTTGTCGTTTTCATATTTGTTTTTACAAAAAAATTTCCAATAAATTGTAATGTTGTTGCTGGCTAAACTTTGTGGGGCAGTGGCGGTTGGAACATACCCACCAGACACCGTCATCGTCCGACGGACCGACATATGAGTACGTATTTAAAATGTATATTTTGCAGGAATTGTTGATAAAAAAAAAAAAAAATATTAACAACATCATCGTCATCTGCAAAATAAGGACTGGAGCCGGGAGAAAAAAGTGTTTCACTTTTCCTACCTTACTGGTTTTTATCATCAAATACTTTGTGAGATACCGCATACACTCACTCGGTGGCGCACAGACTCACACACACAAGGGGGGGAAAGTTTGATACTAAACAAAAATTGACATTTGAAATTTACACACATGCATGCGTGTGTGTGTGTGTGTGAGTGAGTATCTGCGGGTGTATTTGTTTTAGTTATCTGTGAATATACGTGAGTGTTTTTGTTTGCTATTTTGTTCCACCTCAAAGTGGAGACAAAAAAAAGGTCTTTTTTTTATACAAAACCTTGTACAGTGGTCATCAACATGAAAAAACTTAAAATGCATTTCATAGAATCACACTAAATCATAATCCATGTCCTTGAAATATTAGAGGTAAAGTATTAACTCAAACACTATAATTACAAAAAAAAACACAGGTTTTTACAAGTGCGAAAGAAATTCGTGCCAAATGAGAGGATGGCCCACAGATGGCAACATATTTATTAGCAAAGGTAACATATTTATTTGCAAAGCAGACAAATAAGAAATGAAGCAGCCCATAAATTACATTCCTATTTGTTTATACTATTTTCATAATTCTTTTTGAACCTAACGACTATTGTAAAATACAACTCTGTTTGAAGTCAATTTAACTTAGGATCATTTGCAACTCTGTATGAACAGCTGATTTTATTTCCACTACTACTTTTTGCAACAATGTATATTTATCAAATTCACTACATTTATTATACAACCATGTTCAAAAAGTGTATAAAAGCAGACCAGATTGCACAGATAGTTTCAATTAGCATTCTGCCTTCAAAGCGACAAGTAGTGTGCCTAGAATTAAATTCCGGACGGCTGCTTTCGCTGCGAACAAGAATATCTAATTAAATAAAGTATTTCATTTAAACTAATTTAAAATCCTGTTTTTATGAAAAGAATATACAATCTTAGAAATAAGATTGTTTCAGAAATTTATTAATTTGATTAAAATTCCATAATATTGATCACTTAAATAATCAATTATTATTCGTGTCATTACGTGTCTGTGAAAATAATTGCCATTTTACAATTGGAGTAAATTAATTTACAATTTGTACCAAATCAATGACGAAATTTACACATTCAAATGTAAACATTCACATATTCAATTGTAAATTTCATTAATCATTTAATTAGATCTATTCGTAGGTAGTGAATTTTGTCTGCGTTGAAATTGATTTAATTTACTTCATTCTAAGCTAGTACATTTTTTCACCCGGTAGCATATCCCCTGAAATTTCCTTGACAATTTGCCTCCTGTAGGAACAAACCTTGATTATTTTACACCACTGTGCGCGTGTATGCTTTTTTACCCCACGACATTTTTTTCTATATTTGATTTTTGTAACTATAAACTTTTCGTTGGGCAAAAGCAAACAGAATAAAGAAACTGTGAAAATGTTTTGAAACAAAATTCCAATATACAAATATAAACAAAGTTTTCCATTTCGGTTATATGCATATATATATATATATATATATATATATATAAACATGTATATTTTTATGGGGTAGGATTTCTAATTCAAAAAAATGAGGAAGGAGAACACTTCCTCACACACCCCTTTGAATACCTCTAAAGTTTGAATGGTTTCCTGCTGCTCCAAAAATGCTATTGGATCAATATTTCGTTGACGAATTTTCCGCATTGCGAAAAAGTTCCATAACACAGAGAAACAACATTTGAGCATCACCGTGAATAGTTGATTTTCCCCAGAATTTGGTTTAAGCTGCCAGTTCGCTTTTATTTTCAACACTTGCATAAATGATGAATGCGTGGCCGGTTACCGATAGTTGAAAGTAGTTGAACAGTCAAAAGAATCTCGTTTTGGACCTTCCACAGTGAACTCTTTCCAAAATGGTTCGTTGTGGAAATCAATTAAAATCGTCGCTTTTCATTTTGTAATTTCATTAGTTTCAGCCGAATATCAGTTTGGACAAGTTTGCGAAAAATTCCCATCAAACGTTTAAATTGAAATGTCAGTTAATGAATAATTGATCATAACGTGGAAGTTGTAGTTGACTATTTTTTAGGGTATTGATGGTATTTGGAATTTTGAGTTTTATTTTTGTCTGTGTATGTAGCAAAGTAGAGTTTGATAAATTAATGGCTTTTATTGAAATATTTTATTATACAGACACTGAGTCGTCTGAAGTGTTTCCCAACCGTCAATTAAATGAATAGATTGTTGCTAGCGGGTGAACATATTCATGTTATTTATTTACATAAATTAAATCCTGATATTACTTTAGTTATGCTCATGAAAGTACAGAGATTTTGATTTGAATGGCCGCGAACCCACGCAACGTAGTAACGCAAACGATCAGCAAATGGACCTTTGTCCGACTTGTCTTGAAATGAAATGAATTGTTTGTGTACTTACCGCTGTTTCCAATTCCTTGGCGGATGCATTAATTCTTATATCACGATGTGTATCCTGGCCCATAATCTTTGTCTTAATAATATAGAAATCAATATTATTATAAAATTCCAAGGGCCGTTTCCAGCGTATCGTCAACGAATCCTGCGAATGACATGTCAAGTTGACAACAATCGGAGCGCTCGGTACGCCAACATCCGTGCGTTGTATGATGATATCGGATGACTCGCCCTCGTTTTTGGTGGTGAAAGCGTTCACTTTGATGCGATACTCGGTGAAGGGTTCTGAAAAAAAGTGGGAAACAATTCAGAACTCGTTAAGAAATTGCAAATATTTGATCATATAATCAATGAAAAATATTCGTAGTTCTCTCAACATCACATTAAGAATGAATGGGAAACTTAAGAACGAGAAGCTTTTCTCTTTACGAACAAGTATAGTTAACGGTTATGGAAAATTCGCAATATTTATGATTTTATCCGTAAATATTAGGAACAAATTAAATTAAATTTTCCTCTAGTGTGAAGTACACAATTTGGTTTTGAAAAATTTAAACTAATTTTATAAATTTCATAAATATTAAGAATGAATTTAACGAATTGGCTGCATGCATATTATTTTAGGCAACTCTTTCACTGTCGGCTTCACAATTCTTTTCAACTAAATGCAATTCTTTTTTCCATTATGACCATTTTAAATTGTTTCAATGGATTTTCTGAAAAATTATAAGATTTCTGAACTTTTTATAAATATAATGAAGATTAAATTAATCCAACTTTCCTTATTTATTGGCGGATTTAACTTGTTTGAACCGATTCCTGCAATCGTTGCTTAAGTCCTCCTTTGTGGTATACAAAATGTATGTCCAATTTAAAAGGAACTGGTGGAAGACAGAACTGTGTCAAAGATGTTAGGGAACTTTAAAGAAATTCCAAGTATGCCACTTATTAATGTCGCCGTGTTTGCTATTAAAATTGACTTTCTGTTCTTTTTTTTTTGCAATACCATTTTATGATAATCAGCTAAAAGCATTAATTAACATTAAATTTTCATATTTAATAATTATATCCAGCGAACAATGACAACATCGCCATGCCATTGTTTAATATGCCAGAGGAGCCACTAGTGACCATAACAACAACAAGCGTGTTTTGTCCCCGATGTCCCGCCTGCTGTCCTTGCTCGGTACGGATGTTATTTTAGCACCAACAATTTTAAAATTACAAAAGCCATTTTAAGCCACGAACACAAAGCTGTGGTGATAGTGGTGGCCGTGTTGGTGAGGGTGATGGTTTTGTCCAACACAAGGATCTCATATTTATCCCATACAACATGATGGAAATTATTTCGTGCAGTGAAACATACACACACACACACACATACAGGATCTGTGGATGTGTGACGGTGGCAATAGCATCAGTGTCATCGTCATCAGTGGATACATTAAAGCTAATGGCGATGCCCCCCGCTTCCGCTTAACAAGACTATATATGATTTCTGTGGTTGCTTCGGCGGACCCTGTTGCTACTGTTGTTGTTGTCTATTATTAAGTATCTGTTTTGTTGGGCATACAGAGAGCAATGTTTTCATATTGCACTTTTCCTGTTTGACAACAATTGGCCACAATGGCCAATGACAGTAAAAACGGTTGGTTTGGTCGGAATTAATAACGGTTAATGTAAATGTAATGAAATGTGAAAGGATAACACGGAGGACAGTGCAATCATTGGTGGGACTGCGTTGTATTGTCCGAAATTATTGCAAACCGAGGAGTTATGAAAAAGGTGACCAGATTGTTGTCTGGGGGAAGCTGGTGGGAGCTCAAGGTATTACAAAAAAAAAATTATGTGTGTGAATGGAGACTAGTAAATTGATGTTAATGAATATTATATTAATCGAATTCATTAAACTAATGAAAGATTCATTAAACTAATGACAGTTTCATTAAACTGATGAAAATTTTATTAAACTAATGAAAGTTTCATTAAACGAATGAAAGTTTCATTTAACTAATGAACGTTTCATTAAACTAATGAAATGCTCATTAAACTAATGAAAGTTTCATTAAACTAATGAAATTTTCATTAAACTAATAAAAGTTTAGGTAAAATAATGAAAGTTTCATTAAACTAATGAAAGTTTAGGTAAAATAATGAAAGTTTCATTAAACTAATGAAAGTTTTTATTAATCTAATGAAAGTTTCATTAAACTAATGACAGTTTCATTAAACTAATGAAAGTTTCATTAAACTAATGAAATTTTCAGTAAACTAATGAAGTTTCCATTAAACTAATGAAAGTTTCATTAATATAATGCACGTTTAAGTAAACTAATGAAAGTTTCATTAAACTAATGAAAATTTCATTAAACTAATGAAAGTTTCGTTAAACTAATGAAAGTTTTTATTAAACTAATAAAAGTTTCATTAAAATAATGAATGTGTCATTAAACTAATGAAAGTTTCATTAAACTAATGAAAGTTTCATTAAACTAATGGTAGCTGCATTAAGAATCGGTGGCGTATTTAATCAAGATCAAACCCCATATGTATGTGGCGTCTACAGTTGCAAGACCTCAACTCGGTGTTATACAGGGTTGTCCAGCATCACCGAAATGGTAGCTGTCACTGTTGAAGCTTTTATTCTTTGACATTTGACAAGTAGAAACTACGCCATCACTAAAAATGGAACGATGATATTGATCTGGATAGAATTCGTGAGGCTAACGAGGATAAAGGCAGCCACTTTGCGATTTGGTTATGGAACATTTCATGAAAAAGATATGGACCTGTAAGCGTGGTCGTGGTGGCCATTTGGCTGATGTTGTTTTTCGTATATGTAGATCAGTTTTGTAAATATATTCTATTCCAACCTTTTCCTCTCTTCTCAATGTTCCTTATTACAGTGTCCGGTATTCACATAGGTACAAACCTTGCAGTCACATTGGCCACCTTGGTTTTGCTTTCATTTCATCTATTGAAAGTAAATTCGCTGTGGGATGTCTTGTCATATTGTAAATAAATTCATGAGATTATTGTGACAGTAACGCGCTTGTTAAGCCGCCCTGTGGAGACGGCCCACAATAATACGCGTGGTCAAAATGTCAGTTTTATTTACTCCAAGGACTTTAAACAACAACATCCATCCGTGGCATAAACAAAGTGCGGGCAATTATGATAATTAAAATGTCCCCAAGTCAAAAGGAATCATTAAAACTTCTTGTGATTGCGTGCATGTGTATGCAGGACGAAATCACAATATCCGAATAACGGTTACTTATATGTATACAAATGTACTCACTTAGTTTTGGCAACTCAAAGCGTATGGCCGAATCGGCTGCACTACGTTTAACAATTTCCACGCCCGTTTGATTCTCATGTATGTGATAGACATGATAGCCGGCAATTGCGCCATTTTGATTTTTAGGCGGATGCCAAGACATGGTTATGCTGGTGGCCGTAACATCTAGAACGGTGAGATTTTGCGGTTTACTTGGCACTGAAAGGAGACAAAATAAACAACAACACGTTAGCTTTATGAAGGAAACAAAAAAAAGAAAAACAAAAAAACATTCTATACAACATTCTTAAAGAAATACCTTAAAAACTAGAAATGTGCATCAACCGCATTTTTATGGATTCCTTGTGTGAAATCCTTAGAAATCGCAGGAAGAGCAAAAAGTTCAACAAAAAAGGGAAACAAGTCAAAGGATATGAGCATTCGGTAGAAAGTCAAAAGAACATTATAGGTTCCGTTGATGTTGCGGGTTTTGCAGCACACGTCTTTTGCAATGTCAATAATATGCTGATGCCACAGGAAAGGATACGTAGTACGGGTATGTCAGCACACAGAGATATGTAAAAACACAATAATAATGAAATATTATTTCCCTGCCAGTAGTAATGGCAAAGAAAACAAAAACCTAAAAAAAAAGCGCCAAGGAAAATACGAACAGAAATCCATCTGCCCTTGCAGCCCAGCCAGTAAGCATTCATCCTGCTTAGGCGGGGCTTTGCGAAAATAAAACCACAAGTCTTTCGGTTTGAAGATGAAGCTCGGCAAATGCCTTGTGCTGGTGGGGTGTATGTCGGTCCGTCTTTGGCATTTCTACCACCCCCCTCCCCCCACCCCATTACAGGAAAGTATTGTTTTTCAATTTTCCTTTGTGCCGTCCATCTTAACACTTTCAAACACTGTTCTGGTCGTTCGCTTTCTTGTTGCTATTCCCATTTTCGTTTTCCTTGCTGAGTTGCTGTCGTCGTTGTCTATTTCTATTTCGTATTTTGAGGATAAAACAAAAGGAATCCATCCTTCGGTATTCGGTAAATGATGACCTAACCTTCAAAGCCATTACCACTTCAAATTGCCATTCATTCCTTCCCTTTTGTTTTAACACATCAATGGACATTGACTATATAAGTGTGAGTATCCGTTGGTGTCTGTGCGTGCGTGTGTGTAGTATTGAGTATGTACTTGTATTGACAGAACTATAGTCGTATTTGTTTAGGTTAAGGTATCAGAAAAATATAAACTTTGCAAGAATTCCTACACTTGCACAGTGGTACGGCTTTCAAAAAAAAAAAATAAAAAAATGTGTTGTTGTAAAGTTCATGGTAACGATGTTTCGTTTTTCGTAAAGTTTTAAAATAGAAAATTTCGATGTAACATAATGACATGAGGTGATGTGGAGAAAATGCTGATATCAGTAGAGAACAATTTTATCAGAGGTGCTGATGAGATGACATCCAGAGCTCTTGATGATTCGTTCTATTATAAAGAACTATTTTGGAACTATTTTGCATTTATTAAACATTCATTTATTTAGTGAAAATTTAATTAAAACAGTACGACAACTTCTCATGAAGAAGAAACACCTATGTTCTATTGCGTGTGTTTTATTTATGTCTTATTGTTGTTGTACTCCCTGATGATGTTCTGATGATATTGCAAAATTAAATGAAATACAAAATTTTTGTATTAAAAATTCTTTACCTAAATTCTATAAAATTATGAATTTGCCATTAACATACTACCGTTATCATCAACTTAACGTAAATAGGATTAATAGCGAAAGTTTTAATGAATTCGAATTTTAATTGTAATTACTGAAAATTGTCATTGAGATAATGAAAAGTTCATTCAATTAACAACATTTTCATCAGATTTATGAAATTGTTGTCGTATTTTTAAATTCTCTCTCGACGCTCGAGCGAGAAAAGTTTGAATATCGAATATCTGACGGAAAACACCAATTGGAGTAAGGCATTAAAATCCTTGGTATTATGAGCTGGAGACAAAACAACCAACAAGTTTTTTTCATACTAAGTACGCTCAGTCCTCTTATCGAAACACTTGGAGAACGATGGGAGCTTCACTTAGCTGATACTTTAAATGTTTGTCTTTTTAAACGCATCGTAAAATGATTCGAACCATTCAAAATCCGCCCAACACTCTTAGATGTCAATGATGGCAGGCATCATCACTAACCATAATTTCACTTTTTCACATTAAACTGAGACAAGTGTGTTGTAGAAAGACTCTGACAGTTTTTACGATATTCCTAGTCTCACACTCCCCAACTATACGTATACTGTAAATCAATAATCCTTAATTGGACCTATATCATATGAATGTCCTGTGGCAGATGATAATTGATCAATACCACAAGAGATTTACCAGTTACAGTGATACTTTCCCAAGATTCCCGGAAACTACAGTGTCTGATTTTCTGGGCCATTGCAGAACAACAACATAAAAAGGATTTAAAGCTCGAAAGGGGAAGTAAAGAAATGACAAAAAGATTGGAACCTCAGGCTCAATAACAGAACACCAAAACCATGTAAGAGCCTTTGGTTGTCTTTGTTGTTGAGGCTCCTGTTGCGACAGAAACCCAAACAATGGCATAAACTAAACCAAATCCTTTGTAAGATGTTATCGATTGTTGGACGTACATTTGTCGGTCCGCATGCCGCATCTGTATGACTGCCTTTCTGCTTTAGAGTATTTCTCGTCTTCTCGACATAACAGCACTTTAAAAATCCGATAAAAGAAATCTGTTTAAAAGTTTAGTTCCAGGTCACTGTGGTAGGAGGCTGAAGGTAGTGCCGAAAAATAACCAAATCAAATATCTCTGCCGCTCAATAAAAAACCAGAGCAAAAAAACTGTTTCAAATCAAATAAAAATGAATTGTTATCCTTTTAGAAACTTTGTTTTTGTTGTTGTTGATGTTGTTGTGCCAAAAACTCTTAACCATTATTTCAAATGAGGTTTCCTTGAATTCCTTAAAGTTTTTTTTTTTTCAAATGCTTTTTTTCTTTTGGCTGCTGATTGAATTGGTTGCTGGAAATCATTTGCATTTTCAAGAAGGACCAGGAAGACGAGAAAGAGGTCAATCAATTGAATCACTTAACAACAACAGCATCGACATCATCATTTTGGAAATACGCAAAGAAACGTCAAATGTTGATCCTTTGACTTCAATGAAAGGAAACGTTTTCATTGTGCAACGAAAACCAAACCAACATTATTCTGTCTGTATGTCGCGTGTACTCCCTCTATCCCTCTATCACTCTCTCTCACTCTCTGCTTTCGCTGAAGGAGCAATAAACATTTTCAAAGAAAATTAAATGTCTATTGTCAGGAGGAATATAAACGTTTTAACGTCCTTAGATAAGATTCGTCTTGTATCGCTGCTGTATCGCCTGCCCTGGAAATGTAATCTTTTCCCTTTAACAAAGTTTTCGCAGCTGCCGTTTCTGAAATTAACTGGAAATAATCGTTTATTTGGTGTATTCCGCTGCAGAGATTTTTCTGGCACAAGTGAAAATAGTTGGAATTGCGTTGAGAATGAATTTGAGAATTAAATTAAGTGTGCAGATAAAAATAAAAAACGTGAAAAAGATTTGCTTCTATCGAGAGTTTTGTTGTCTTCCTTTTTTTTTTCTCCCGTTTCGCTGCGTCAATAGCCTTTAAGATATTTTAATATTAGGATTTAAAAGATTAAACTTTTGGGAGGGAAATAACATCAGACAGACACTGATGTCTGCTGCGATGACGTTTGGTCCAAACGAAAGTTTTTAAGTCATAGCAGACGCTAATGGTAACTGCAAATTGGTTCTTTTGAATTTTCAAATCAAAAGTGTCATGTTAATGTGTCAAAGAAATACAGATTCAATTATTGTTGGCATTAAATTTGGTAATTTAGGTGGCATTTGACTATTTAGGGTGTAGTGGCCAGAATTGTATTGAGGACGAGCATATTTTTTCCCATTGTCCATGATTCCCAATATCCATGATGTTAACCAATAAAAGCTGTATGCGATCCGATTTATTTCGGCATTCCTTCTGGGTAAACGAAATCCAATATCCGGTACATATGTGTTATCAGATGTAATTGGAAATAAATTGTTCGATCCGACCAAAGTAACAGACTTCCCTGGTCACAATTTGTTTAATCTCTCCGAGAGAACTTCATTTGCAGGCTTTTTGTGGAAGCCCTTCCTGTAGGCCTGTCGAAATCGGAAGAGCTTCCCCTATAAGCGAATTGTAAATGAGTGTAGCTGACAACGAATCACGAACCAAGAAAGCTCACCTTCGTTCCCTATACCACAGAATAGACTTTTAATGAAAATCCATTATGAACAGTTGTTGGAAAGCGTTTTTGCAGACGATGGATTCAAACTTATGACTAATCAAAGCACACTACACTGTAGACCACGGAGACACTCCAAACGACTCCAATTGTATTCCATTCCATTAGTCATTCGCTTACGTTTAGCATTCCCACTGTGAGAATAATTTAACCAAGAATGAGTAAAAACGCATGTTTCCCTTATTTCCAATAAATTAGCCCATTTTTCTCATTATTAACCGAAAGAGAAATCAAACTTTGTCTATTTACGGAAAAGTTGCAGTTACAAATATCAGTTTGCATTGAAATTGTCATCTAAATCTGCTGGTTAACCCATGACCAGATACAGTTAATGATGATTACAAAGAAATTCGCCCTAAAGGACCATCGCCTTCACCCGAATAACTGAGTATTTTCCTAAAAAACCCTTTTATTGTTGTTTTTCAAATTTATTCTCGTTAAAATTTCAAATTTAAATAATTGTGTCATGTAAATAATGACATTTAATAAACATTGGCTTGCTTTTGTTTTTGTCGATGTCGATGTTTGACATTAAATTGTTGTTGAAACTGACAAGAGAAAATAAAAATATGACAAAACATTTAACAATACATCACGAAAACAACAAATAGATGCAAAGATAATACACAGAAAAAAAACAGATGGAATAATAAAAAGACGAATGAAGGAGATGCCGACGACCAACCGTCACGGGCGAACGGGTGGATGAAAGGACTTTGCGAAGGCTGGTGGGGTAAATTGTTGACTTGCTGGATGTGAGAGTTTCAGTGCCTTGGCATTCGAGTCACTTAACAAATCCGTCAAGCATATGTTTGTTTCTTGTTTGTTTGTTTTTGGTCGTGGGCGATGAGGAATAGTCCTTTTGTCGCCCAACGATAACAAAACACTTGACGGAGCAAAAGCATCACAATTATTATGACATGAAAAGGGTTAGCGCAAAAGTTTTCATCAACCATGAACCGTGTGCTTTGTTTTCTTCTGTTTTTGGTGAGTTTAAGCGTTCAAGCAACGACCAGACAAACAGTCAGAGTCAAAGATAAAGGCTTCGGAGTCAATGGCACTTTTTGCCTTTTGTGTTCTGTTCTGTCAGGTTGTTAGAGATGGGCAGGGGAGCAAAGATCGAGGAGTTAGGTAGTCCGTTTAAACAGGAACGTTTAGAGGAATTTATAATTTACGTTTCTAATTTGTTTTTTAAAATGTAATGGATGACATGACACAGAGTGATGTCAGGACCCAACAGCCTAACTTCCTACACACCTCTCTGCCGCTCTTCCTAGCTGTCTGTCTGAACCCGTTTCCATCAGGTGTAATTTTTAGATAAATATTCATTCGTGTTATCGCTGTTCAACAATAATATTAATGCTTTGTTTTTCTACTTCCACTTCTGTTTTGTGAGCTTTTTTTTAATTTTTCCACATATTTCTCTGTTCTCGGCACCAATTTGTCTTGGGCCGCTTATCAGTTGCAGGTTCAAAAGCCCGTGAACGTGGAGGAGCACATACAGACAATGGTGTGTTTGTCGTGGCAGTCAAACAGGCAGTCATACCAGCTCAACATATTCTAGAGCCGCTGTCATTCACTCAGTCATTCGTGCACCCACACACACACACACACTTCTCTTCCACTTCGAGATGTTGATGAGGCCGACAACAAAAGGAGCTGAAATTACTTGTGTTCTTGTTCTCCTTCCTAGACATGTGAGTCGTGATGAGTGTGTGTGTGTGTGAGGAGCCCGTGTTCCTGAATTCCTTTACTCGTTGTTAGTTATCATTGTGCTCTGGTGTGCGTGCAGATCCGTTTCCTTAAAACGTTTATCTAAGATCTGTGTTACGTGCGTGTTACACGTTAATGTCAGTGTGAATATCTGTCGTTGAGTGTAATTGAGCGGGCGTGTGTATGTGTGTGAAAGCATTTTCACATACGCTAACGATAACAGGTGAGGATATGTGAGCTCAACCAGCAAAAAGCACAATTTTATAATCTTATAAGAAATGCAACAAAATGGTTCAGAAACTGGAATGTAAACTGAGAGAGAGAGGGATACATATCGCTTCAATGACAATATGGAATGCTTAAGAGGAATGAATGGAATAGACGAGGACTACAACTTAAATAGAAAAGTGAGGTACCAGGCAGAATGACTTATTCTCCTAGAGCTACGGAGGTTGTTTTCCGAAATCTTTGGAACTTAATGTAACTGATTTTTCCTCGTTTAAATTAAAGTTAAAGTTAAAGAAAAAAGTAATTTTCAGTCAATAAAAATGCTGACTGCGATATATTAGGGAACGATATATTAGTAAAAAGTCGACATCAAATTTAAGATATACCCCGTCATGACGTCTATATACAAATCACAGCATCTGAATTTGTTCTACAGTATAGAGATAGACACTGGACTTTATATTTTGGACTTGAATGCGAGCACTTAGTATCATAGCAGGATCGAATATCGCTCTACGAAGAGAGAGAGGGAGAGAGAGAGATATACTCTTAGAAAATTTCTTAGCATTTTCAAAAAAATGCATTGTTTTTTTTAGAAAGATATTGAATTAAAGTGGAACTCAAAGTAAAGACTTCCATTTAACTAATTTTGTATTTTTCAAAAATAATCGACAAATTACTCCAATTACACAGTAATACAAAATCGAATGGCAGGATACAAATTGCAAATTGATTTTTCAGCCTAAGAAAGTGAATACAACGTTTTTTCTATATAAATCTACAAAAAATAACGCCATTTGTCTGACAGCGGCATCTAGCGTGAGTTTAAGGAACAAATAAATTCCTCGCCCCTCATAACAGTAAGATACCACAACTTTCCAGGATAATAGAAATAAAAAAACAGTATTTTATAAATTTTTCAATGATCTCTTCTTGTTAGACAGCATTCCAAGATCAGCAACTTCAAATGCACTGAATTAAAGAAAAACCTTGAAGGTTTGTTAGGGATAATTTCAACTTTCATTTGCAATTGGTCTCATCCAATTATTATTTTGGTTGCTGCACTGTATTAGTAGAACTCCTATTTTTATTTTTTGGATTTCCTTTGTGTCCGTGAATTATCGCCTGAAATCTTCTCTATCATTTCCCTTCCATTCGTTGTCATTGTAAAAGTTTACTGACACGCTACCTAACAGCTATCACCCAAAGAAACCCCCCCCCCCCTTTCGTTGCCTAAAGTACATGTGATGGAGAAGCTTAACTTGGTAACAAGTCAAGTACTCAATATCCTGTTGTTTTGTGTTGTTCCTTGACTGATGCTGTGAGCTTGTTGGTGATGGTGGTGACGACATCAGATCGTCCTCATCAACCTCTCCCAACTTTAATTTAACTTGAAATCGTGTGTCATTCACTAACACTAACAGAAAAAAAAAAAAACGAAAACCTTTTTGTCTTATACATACACGTCTGGCATATGCGGCATTGTGATATGTGTGGCATGGATGATGCTAGTAAGAGTATCATCTGCATACTCCTCAAGACACACGTCTTCGTGCTCATTATTGTCATAGTTAGTACTTTAAGCAGTCCGTCACTCATTCACTCGTTGGCTGTACTGACACTTCATCTCGGGGGTATGACGTACCACTCATCACCGTCAGCATGGTATTAATAAAATTGTTTCAATGTCACGTTTCCGGAAGTGTACTTTATCATCATCGTCACATGTACCTAGTGTCTCCTACAAGGTGTCTGCCCATCCATCTTCATTTTCATCAAACATTGTCTGCCCGCTTGCACCATCCCTACTGCCGGTGTCTCCCCCCCCCCCCCCCAAATCATTTGTGAACCAGCATTTGTCTGCCGTTGCCTGTTGTTGTTTTTCATGAATGAGTTCCTTCATAAGTCGCTGCACATACACAAATACTGATGATGCATAATGCCCCGTATAGACAAAAATGTCCTTTCTGCGACTATAAATGTTAAGCATGTGTTTTGTTTTGTGTGTATCCTTTTGTCTGGGAAAGAGTTGAGTGCGTTTAAGATTACTGTCTGTGTTATAGTTATTACTTATGTCATGTGATTTTGTCTATTCAGAGTTTACCTATGTTTAGTTCTTATGGTCCTGGCAGTCATTAAGGATATTAAAGCCTGCAGTTATATGACTTTACATGAATTCTCTGGATTCCTGCACTACTTGTTACAAATGTGATATGTAGTTGTTTCCTGGTGTAAATGTAACACTAACGAGGGTGGTATGACAAGTAGTGACGATACATGGAGCCTAACGGAAATGATAAGAATAATGTAACAACGGACCTCTGTATTCTAAGACATAACACATAACCGATTACAGAGAAAGTCCTTCCGCTCTAGCATTTATTAATTAGCCATGTGAAATGTCCAAGAAAAGGTCCTCACAAGATCGTATGGATGGAAATTATAGCCATCCAAAGGGATTACAAAAACTATAATTTATTCATTTTAAGTTCTAAATTGTATTCTCAGTAATTTGACTCTGTTGACTCAGCGAACAACTACAAATTTCAGTCCATTAATATACGCGAGACGGCTTGGGTCTGCCAATATCATAGAACACCAAAGACAACACCGCACCCAAAAAGGATTGTGAAAACAACAGCATAAAAGCGATAAATGCTGCCCATAACGCAGCGCTACAGGGAGTAGCAAAGTTAGATATGAGCGAGAGTATGAAAAGAGGAAAAGAGCCAATGGATACGAATTAAGAGATTGAGATGGAGTTGGAATGATGCCCGAATATCATATCAAAAACATAGACCGGGGACGAACACCTGCAGTGATTCAAAGGGCCAAAAAACTTCGCAAATCTCTTGACTCCAGAGGATCCTGAGTGATAAGATAATTCAGTACTAAGCAATGTCAATTACCCAGCCTGGGAGAACACAAGTTAGCAAAAGTGAACTTTAAAATTAATACGGCCACGTTTGTCTTCTGGCTAAGCGGGTAAACATAGAAGCCACATTTTGGATGCGAAATCCTATTTAATTTACCATTTGTCATACTATTTCTATATCAGTGGCTGATATTTAAAATTGTGCAAACACACAAAAACTTTTCTTTGCTAAATCCATCTCTTTCCATTCAGCCCTCGTAGTCACAGACGATTGTATGATTGTACGGGCATATGCAGTTTATTCATGAAGGTACATTATCAAATCAACAACAAATATCCATCAACTAATCATCAATAATTAATAATTGATGTTTGATGTTTGAATCATCTCGACATTGTTGCACCCTCAATTCATTCTATTCCGATGAATTCTGAAGAAAAAAAACCCTTTGCAAAGACTTCGCTACTCTTTGTAGTATTGAGTACGGAATCCTTTACGTACGGAAGGAAAACATATTTATTCCAGGGATTTGGGATAATGGAAGTGACCAACGAAGGCACAGCATAAATTAAAAACATATTTTAACAGAGTGGAAGAGAAGAAAAACAGAAAACATAAACCTGCATACTTGAAAACATTAGATAATGGTAAGTAGACTAAGGTAACAAAGGACCCCGAATGACAAGACACCAATCAGCAGCATTCAGCCACCTGGACGGTGGAGTCTTCTTCTGGTGTAACTACTTTTGATATAAGACCATCCAAACTTCATTAATATTCCAATCAAATTAAAAAGGATTCATCTTTTTGGGAAATTGTGTGTGTGTATGTGTCTTTTGTTCCATCCATCATGTATGGACAGTATCAATGAGATGAAGGTGTTTGGTTATTGGCCTTCGTAGACTCCATTAAAGCTTTAATGGAAACAGATACGGGTGTTTGAATGCGGAGTTTTCTTTTTGTTGTTTTTGTTTCTTCAAACACAAATGTCCACATGCCACAAGGAAAATGTGCGATAAAGACAAAAAAGAAAAGCAAATCATTGATTAGTTTACATTACAACACCCAAAACTATTAACCCTACCACTTGGCCTGCTCGAACTCGTGATCCTGATGCATCCTGGCTGTCCTTCATGTCATTAAAAATAATGTTTTCTCTGTGATTGTGGATGGATGGATGTGGATCCAGTAGAGTTTTACATATTTAAAAATAAGAAAAAAGAGACCGACATTTGACAACAGAACCAACAAAGTTCATTACAGACGGTTGACTGGTTACGTAGATGAATGAATCTATAAATGGATGCTTGGCTGAATCCATCGAAGGCTGGGTGGTTGTCTGCTGGAGTTCAATTCCTTGTGTTGCACTAAATGATATTAAAATGATGTTTGTTTTTTTTTGCCATTCTCATTCTTCCCCCCCCCCCCCCCCAATCTTTTCCCATTTGTTTTCGTTGTCAGTTACACTGTTTGTTATTTAATTGATTTTTATTCTATTTTATATTTTGCACGGGTATTTTCTTTTTTTGCAAAACACTCTGTTTGGATAATAATGGTATTGTAGATGCTCTTCGGCAAAAGTAGCAGTGTGATTAATTAGTGGATCTCCTATGGAGGTCTTAAAAAATCGGTACGTTGAGATTAATTTGGTTTTAATTGGTTTTGCTGAAGGCACCATGTTGGTAACATAGAACAAACGAAGTCTGTCGTAGACAAGAGACGAAAGCCACAAACTCCAATACTACAGTTGAATTCCGAAGCCTTTTCACAAACTGCTCCCTCTGAGTCAACTTAGGTGCGATCATATATAGTAAATTCGATTCTGAAGAGATATTTATAGTTTCTGTCACAAAGTGTGTTTTCACATAAATTATATTCATTATTGGAGAATAGATAGGAATTTCTGGATATTGCAATGGATTCCAATAGTAATTTAACGGATTCACTTGATATATTTAAATGGATAGATATTAATAAATATTAACTAAAATCTGTAATTGATACTCAGTCTTCCTGGTCATTGCTCTTCGTCAATCTGTATTTTTATTGGAAGATAAGTATATATAGAACGGAGCTCAACCGATGACGAAACGGATCTCTTCATTTGACAACAACAAACTCTGATCATATTAGCTTACATTCAAGTATTAACACGCTCTCTTAAAAAAACGAATTGAGAAAAAAATATGATAAAAGCAAAAACCAAACAAAAACTTAATTGAAAAACATTGTAATTACTTCAGTTAATAGGTAAATTAATTAATTAATTATTAAATTCATTTCGTATATAGTTTAATTAATAATATGCATGCGTTAATTAAGGTTTTACTTGAATTGATTCAATTAATAATTTAATTCATTCAATTAATAATTTAATTGATTACATAAATAAATTAACATTTTGCTAATAATTTAGTTCATTAAATTAATAACTTTATTGATTCAATTAATAATTATTTGTATTCAAATAATAATTTAACTGATTCAATTAACAATTTAATTGATTAATAATTTAACTGATTCAATTAAATAATTTAACTGATTAAATTAATAATTTAATTGATTCAATTAATAATTTAATTGATTCAATTAATAATTTAACTGATTCAATTAACAATTTAATTGATTCAATTAATAAGTTAATTGATTCAATTAATAATTTAATTGATTCAATTAAGAATTTAATTGATTCAATTAATAATTTAATTGATTCAATTAAGAATTTAATTGATTCAATTAATAATTTAATTGATTCAATTAACAATTTAATTGATTCTATGAATAGTTTAATAGTTTAATTGTTTAAATATTTTAAATAATTGTTTAATGGATTCCATTTACTAATTTAGTTGATTAATGTTGTAATGGATTAACAAT
This sequence comes from Hydrotaea cyrtoneurina, assembly GCA_958296145.1. Taxonomy (NCBI): domain Eukaryota; kingdom Metazoa; phylum Arthropoda; class Insecta; order Diptera; family Muscidae; genus Hydrotaea; species Hydrotaea cyrtoneurina. The sequence goes on from OY282512.1 coordinate 146,472,543, forward strand.
TAAATGTTAATTAACCTTTTAAATTTCCATGTCAATATGTATATTTTTCAATACGCATTTTAACTGAATGGTTGTCCACTCTCGTAATTGGACAATTTTTCTTTTGCGCCTACTGTATGTCATTTGGTCTCGACGGCCCCCGTACATTGTACATTTAAATCGACAAAGAATTTGTTTATTCAATATGAGTGTCTTTGAAGTCCAATACCTGGTTAAATCCATCTTTATAATTCTGATGGATTCAGAATCTCTTGCTGAATAAATTTAACGATGTCGTCCTGTCTGCCCTGTCTGATCGAAATATAATTTGTTTGAGCGGTCATTTCTGCTCCAGAGTTGACTTAAAATTTGTCAATATCATATTATAACAGAGAGACAATGTGGAAGCTGTACCACTGACATATAAAACTTTTCTGATTTGAATTGACACCTATAAGTCGCCATTGAATTATTGTTAAATTTCATTGATTTCATAAAAGAAGTGCCCTCCACCTCGGACATCCAGCACATCTTAAAAAAAAGTCTCAACGGCTTTAACAGATGATGAGTCTCGTTTTTTTTCCCTGTAAGATGAGGTCATGAAAAAACACCCACACAAATTATAGAGAACTAGAAGTCAAATGAAATCAGTTAACGAAATGTTGTTATTTTTAATTTCAAAGGCCCATCAACACATTTCGAACATTGCTTATGAAATCATTGGGAACGTATAGAGTTTTCTTGAAGTCGGTCTAGATTATGGTCAAAATGCACCATCCTTGCAATTCATATTTAATTTATGCCACCTCTTTGGGTCTCTGGGTGTCCTTTCTCTTTCCATATGTCTGGATATTCATTTATTCACACATGGCAAATGGAGAAGAACGGAGTATTACAACTACAACGATTTATTATTGTTACACAGCAATCGTAGTCATCGTAGTCGTCTCCTCTAGTTACATAGGAATGAGTGTGTGTGTGTGTGTGTGTACTACTAAGCGGGCATAATTCTTCTGTGATCTCGTTTCCTGTTGCTGATGCTATAAATTTGCGTTTCCGCTACATGCATTGTATGGCTGTACATGTGTATGTGTGAGTCACCTAACAAAGTCTTCCGTTGTTCGTTCACACAGACAATATATTCTCTTAGACTGTCGGTGGGCATGTGTGTGTATGGACAACAATGAGATGGTATAGATAGATTCACTGAATACAATTGAATTAATAGAAAAACATATCATGAGGTCCACAACACACACAGACAGACATTGTGTTGCCTACTGGTGATATCTCTGACTGTAGCAACTATTACAGCACCGACAAACCAATGACTGCAACATTTTGCTACGCGCCCAACAACAACGATGTCTCGAACAACATTTGTGCTATGGTTACAAGCGGAATGTGTGTATACCCTACACGGCCATTCACTACCTGGCCACAAAGAAATGACAAGTCAAGTGGAATCTTTGTGCTGTTGCTGTGTGCCAACTCAAATGAATTGGAAGCAGGCGGACGGAGTCGGAAAGACATCTGACGAACATGGGCAACAGACGCCACCACTAACAACAAGAACAACAATAAAGTCCTTATAGTCCTTTTGGGTTGTGTAGCCCTCAATGTAGTGATTCATATTAGTGTGCATGTGTTTGTTTGCCATTGTGTAAAATCGTCCCCGTTTGACTTTTGCCACTTAACTTTTGATCAGTAATTGTTGTTTCTCCGTCTCCGTCCTTACATCGATTCAATTTGAAATTGATGTATTTCGTTTGAGCAAAAAACACACAGACAATCTGATAAAAAAAAAAATGTCCATAGACTGACGTAATGTAAAATATTCAGAATGCCTTTCATTTTCCCAAGTACCGTTTGGCAATGTAATTGAATTTATTTAATTTGGTTTTCGCCCTTTTTAATTTATTTTTAACTACAAAATAATTTACTCTTTGTGAAATGTCGCCCACACAGCCGTTGTCTTATTTAAATCATTGAGGACGGGTGGGTGTAGGTGTAGGTTTTAGTAACCAATAAATCATCAACAATCACCAGAATTCACCGCCAGATCCATCGACCGAACGACCGACCGTTCGACCACAAGTGCAAAACCACAAAACTCCTTTACACTTTAATATAAACAGCATTTGAAAGACGATTACGATGGTGATGATGATGATGACGTTGCCACACTTGAGATACTCCATTCGATTCGAGAGGGAGCCATCACCCCTTACACAAACTGCAACATTATAATCTTCGGAGGGGCTGTGGTGGTTGTTGACAGGTTTGCTCTGGGGGGGGACTAAGGCAGGCAAATGTAGGAAAACCGCAAAGACTTAACTCTATGGTTGGCCACAACTGCAAATGACACACGTTGAAATGACGTACGCATACACAACGAGTGCGAACTGTGGGTAGTATGATAAGTAAGGGAGAGTTCATAGCAGCAGTTAATAACACAGAAAAAACATATTTTTGAAATCAATTACGAAGTTTGTATGAAATTCGTCAATTCAATTACTTTTTTAATTGATTTTCTTCCAATTACAAAAGTTGTGAATTCAATTACTCAAATTTTAAATAAGTAATTGATTTTTTTACATTGATTTCACCAAGAATTTCTAAGTTCAATTACAACATTAATTGATATCCAAGCTTAATTTCAATTACGACAGTAATTGAATATTTTTGGCCCGTATTTTTTTCTGTGAAAAGTCGACAGTTTCGCATTACGTTCTTACCAAATAGTGAGTCAAGTTCTGTGCTCATATGAGTTTGAAGGCGATATGAAATGTTTGGCTGAGGTAGGCATTTGCACAAACAAGTCTTTCTGAAACTGACAAAGGCTAATTGAAAATCTCCGACCAGTGACTTTCCTGAATCGAATTCCCTTGACGAAATCGTTTTTATCAGCCGCATATTGTACAGTCACCTTAATTAATTGTAAGCTAATAATGGAACATCTATTGTTTTATATTTTCATACTTTTGGAATTCATTCTCTCGTACGAAAAACTTTGGTGATCTGAAATGCTAATATTATTTCTTATTTATTTTACCTAAGTGCGATTCCCAGAGAAAACAATAACCTCCTGCCAAATGGCAAAGGTAGTTGATGGGTTCACAAGATCTATTATAATTTTGTATATGCAGTTAATCTAAAGTTCGAAAGTCCAATGCATGCATTTAAGAATGCTTGCATGACCACATTAATCGAGGATGTCAACCTGGGAGTACTTGAACAATCGTAACTTCAGCAGCCGACTGAGACTAAGACATTGAGACCCCATCGACCATACAGTTGGGGTTCTTTAAGTACTCCCAGTTTGAGATTCTCGATGGAAGGCTTTTGTAATGTTCTTAAATGCAGGCATTGGACTTTCCTGTAATATTCGTCTTTTAGTTTAAGAGCTCATACCATATTGGTAACCGATTACTTGGAAATCTGAGAAAACTGCCTGAAGGGCAGTCTCCAAGTCTTTGCGTTTTCCTGCCTTTCCAATCGTCGTGCAACCCTCTTAATTGTTGCCATACTGTAGCCTTAAATATACATACACTTGTGCATGTGTAATTATTGCAGGATTTTGTACAAGCTCCAAAACATATTGAAATGACAAAGACATCATCATTGTCCTTATGATGATTATCATCTACTATGACACCCTTCCGATACCATTTCCCACCACTCAGTCACACAAAGAGTTTTATACTGAATAATTATCATCATCACCATCGTCTCACTGGTTGCCATGACCACATCCCATATAAACATTGTCAAACAGCCTTAACTCTAAATGTCCTTTTATTTTTCACAATATTTTCCCATTTGTCAGAAGTTTACACTTTTGGTTTGGGCTTTATCGAGCAGGGAAACGTGCTGTTGTTTGTACTTCTGTTATTCTTTCTTTTCTCAACAAAAAAAAAAAGTAAAGGAAACTCTGCTCAAGTGGAGATGACAACGAAGTTAGCCCTTTTTTTTCTAGTTGGTTGCATGCTGCTCGAAAAGGTTTGGATTTTGAAGGCTACGCAGAACTCACTGAGACTGACAGTTGTAACAACTTTAACACGTTTTGCTTGTGTAGACGCAACTTCAAAAAGACAAAACTTGAAATACACTACGGTGTCCTTTTTTAGTTGATTTATGATTGCTGGTGAGAAAATTAATTAACAAGATATGGATGGGAAACGTGGGTTCTTCAATGTGTACAGATTTCCTTTAAAAATGGAGATACGTCAACTTTTCATCAACAATTAAAAAACCATAATAGTTATTTTCAAGAAATCTCCTTTACAAACGTACGATTTCCAAAATGTCCTGCACCGTCGAGAGATGTGAAACGACTTGTCTATTGAACTTTCGTTCAATACAAATTGAGGTGCAATATGATTTCAGCAATTTATGAAAAAATCATGAGAATCATTTCATTCCTCAATTTGTAATATTTGTTGGTTATCTTCGTGGAATATTTGTTAACCTTTTCAAGGTGCGATCGTTACTTCAGATAAGGTTTTTTTTTTGTTATGTTTGTTTTGGTTATCACAGAATCAACCAACTTCCAATGGGCGATAAAATGTTTGTTTGTCATGTCAACAACATTTCCACATGTAACACATGTTGATTTGCGGGGTTTGCCGACATGTGGCACATTGGTTTGAGGGCATCCGAGAATAATTTATTTGTTCACCTGTCGTAGGCCCCGCACGTGTTGCTTCTTATCGCAATATTTAGCAGACACCGTCTGTTTACCTTCTGTTTGTTCCTGTCCACAGTTAGTACAGTCTATAACTGGGACGTGCCAATCAACACAAGATCCCTCAGACAGGAGCCACCAAAACCGGATTAATTCGGCGGGAAATGTCCATTTGTGCAGAAAAATGAGGCTGTGGCATTGCAAAGTGCCAGCAAAAAAAACTGTTGGCTTTTCATCAGCCTGGTAACCACTTAACAGGGCGGTGTCCTTTTTGGTGCAGTAGTTTCGTCAGATCGTCTGTCTTAAATAAAAGTCGTAAAACCTAGTTCAGAATTGAAAAACCACAGTCGAAGGTTATTCCCAATGATACGTATTTTCCTCCACACTACATTGGGCATCACACGGGGGACTTCTCTCAAATCTGAGGGCTCAGCTTGGTTTGATTTTTTGTCGCCACAGACCTGGAACTTCAGGGGAAAATGGGCTCCTAAAGGCCACTACTATTCAGAGAGTTGACTTCCATGGTTATGATTTCAACTTGTCCGCACACACCTAGGCCGATCGCAATAAACCACAGCTGCTTATAAGATAAGTTTGACAGTGCTGGCCCAGTACTCCACCGTGTGGCACATGAAAAGGCAAAGCATCATTTCTCTAAAAAAAAGGCTATATCTCGTCGGGACTCTTGTAATAGAACTGTGAATATATGACTTAGCTTCAATATGGTTCTGCTTTACATAACCAGATGACGGATTTTGTTTGGACGGGTTCTCAGGATAGATCAATAAATTTTGCACTTTTTGTACATATAGTTTTTCTAGTCTTCTTTCAGCTCACCACACTTTCTTTCAGATTGTCCTAAATTGGTTTAATTCGACCAATTTGATTATTTCTTTGCAAAAGTAACATCATGGTGTTTCTGAAGATTCCCAAATTCAAATTTTAATTGAAAATTATTTTAAGAGGATTTGAACTTTCTAAACAAAATTCGTATACTAATTTAGAAATTTAAATACAATACTAAATTCAAAAAATCGTTTTCATTGACCCAATGTAGATTTCAACTGTCGTTGGTTGAAATTCATTGTGAAGGCCAACAATTTGTGTTAACTACAATAATTGTTGATTGATGGGAAACCTTACCGTATTTATCATCTACAGCTGCATAGGGCGGTGTGGCATCATTAATAGTAATGGGCGTGCCATTCCCGCCCCCACCATCCACGTTCGCACTGAAGTCACCCAAGATACCAGCAGCCGCCACATTACTGAATGTTATGGTAGTGGGTGGCACCACCGGTCCATCCTGTTGTTCCATGGACGTGGGCGTTGTTCGCTCTGCTCGCATGTCAGTCTCTATATAATCGTCATCGTAACTTGTATTCATCGCGTCCTCGTTATTCAAATCCTTTGGGTTACTATCGTATGCCTGCTGTGGCAGCAGAGGGGGAGGCCGGACTGTGGAACTAGTGGTTGCGGAGGCAGTATCTTTGTTATCGGTTTCTTTCAATGAGATCTCTGGTTTACGGGTGGTAAATGGCACTGGTGAAGACATTTCCAAATCGAATGGTGGCACCGGCGAGGGCACCGTGGCCATGGGTACACCCAGATTTTCCTGAATAATGGCCACGAACAGGAAGAGCTTAAGGAATAAACGTACAGTGGTTTGACATTTGGAACGTGCCATTGTGCTGGGTGCTGGTTTTTGCTTATTCGGTGCTAATACAACTTCTTTCGCGAGCGAGAGTGACTGAGTGAGAGAGGGAGAGGGAGAGCGAGAGCAGGCTTCCTCTAAGAGGAAATTTGTTCAATTCGTTGTGCGTTAAGTGTTCTTTAGTAGAACGTAATTTGTTGTTGCTGGTGCTTTTCGGTTGGCAAAACAACGGTGCGTTCAGTTATTCTTCGGTGTGCGTTGAGGTTTTGTGCGTTCTTTTGTTGTTGTTGTTTTGCGTTGCCCACTGTGCCTGAGTTTGAAGTCAAGCGTTAGGGGCCGGGTTTTTCAACAGTCTATAATAATGAAGACATTGTTCGGTTTTTGTGTTTGTTGTTATTGGAATTCTGCTCTGCTCTTTTCTTTTCTTTTCTTTACTTTTTTTTTTTTTGGTTTTCTTCTTATCGTTTAGCTTTCTGTGCCGCTCTTAAGTGTCATTAATTACGAACTTACTGTCCGACGAAGATTTATGATTTTTTAAATTTTCAAATACATCTAAAAAAAAAGGTAATTTTTCAATGAAACATTTTCGCTTGTAAAATAAACAAAAACAACAAAACACACTGAAGGTGATAACATTTCTTGGGGAATATCATTGATCTTTTTCTGCTGTTCCGATTTAGTTTATAATTGCCGAGAAACCGAGGCGACTGGCTGATGTCTCTGATGATAGACGAAGTAAATGTTATTTGGTACATCTGGCAGATACGTCAGAAACGATCGATTACTGCTGCCGCCTGTTGTAGTTTAAATTGTTTATATTAATTGTTATTGGTGCTGATTACTCGCGGTTTTTTCGCATTCTATTTTATTTTATTTTTTTGAATTTCGTTTCGTTTTTTGTTTTGATAACACCATTCATAATCGTGTCAATTACACATATGTATCCACTCGTCAGTCTTACCGTACATCACTCTATCGTATTGTGTTATTGACCTGTTCTAAATTGTTGTTTGGTGCTTCGTCTTCCATCGCATTCTGAGTTATCTGTTTTCTTTTGCCACAGCCGGTGTGTGATTAAAAACATCGAATTTAGCAAACACTGAAAAAAACAAATCGACACCTCATCGAACTTTTGGTGAAATTGATTTTTGTATCTCCATAATAGAGGAGGTATTGTTTGCAGTTGATTGTTATAATAGAGAGTGACAGTCACACGGACAGACAGACAGCTAGGCAGGCCGACGATACGAGTGAGTAGCGTAAGTGCTGATGTTCATGAAATTACAAATTGAAATTAGTTGGTCCCTAGATGGCTTGTTATTGGTATTGCTGCTGCTGCCGTGTTGTTGTAATGCAAAGGCCACAGATACGAGTGTCTGTTGCTGATATGGCTGATAATCAAGTAGCTAATTATTAACAGGTAGTTTTTTTTTTTTTGTTTTTTTTGCCACCATTCCCCCTTTTAAGGGCAAATGACTGATAGTTTATTGATTTTTGATTGTTGTGTGCAGAGGCCCGCCTAAACACTTTTACAGGTAGTTGACATTTTCAAAGATAAAACAAACGCACTGATTGTTATTGGCTCATTAGTATTGAGGGATTACGATGGCCGTATGATAAATTGGTTAGGTTAGCAAATAATGGCAAGTGTTTAATAAACTCTTGGTTTCAATGGTTTGATTGAGCATGTCATCAGAATAGGACAATGTGAGAATGGCGTTTGTATCAACGAAATACTCTACCATTCGTATTGAATAATTGCTGGACCACCACCCTCGTATGTACAAGTATGGAAATACGAATACAATGAGGTGAGTTAATTGACTTTTGACACTATTCAGACACAAGTAACATTCTGTTATCTTCTGAATACCGTCCATACAGATAGCCCGCTTAAAATACGTTGCTTATGATCGACGGAAAAAAGAATAAACCAAAAATTTGAATTGGATAAGATACCAACACGATTTGAATGCAGTACATTTAAAACTATGACTAGAAGCTTAATCATCTGTACACTTGGAATTAAGACAATAATTGGAGCCATCAACATTTTATTTGGTCTCAATATATAATTTTCATTACGATTTTATCGGAAGTCAATTGAAAAATTCAGACAGCAGAAACTGAGAATTTGAGTTGAAAACTGAATCCAAACATCACAATTACTCCAAGACTAAATGCAAAACTGAGAAATTGACTTGAGAACTTAAGCGGAACATCACAATTACTCCAAGACTAAATGCAAAACAAACAGATAGGAACTTAATTGGCAGTACTGACAGTAGAAATGGAGAACTTAAGTTAAACGCTTAATCAGAACATTTTACATATGTATTTAAAAACTTAATAGGGATCATTAGGATTCTCATCCGAATCACCCTGAAATTTTATGCTTTTTTTATTTAAGTCCATATGCGAACTAATAACACGATTATAACAAACGACCACTTGTTAGAAAGACACACTTCACACGTATCGAAAACATCAAGTTGTACACTATAATGTCAAACCGTTGCAATTTTACAGTTACAAATGTGCATGTGCTTATACGTTGTCATATGGCAACACCAGGGCGATTCGGGTTAACTGGACACAAAATAAAATGATCATTGCAATTTTAACAGAAGTCACTTTAAAAACATTATTTTCGATAGAAGAAAATCGGAAATGAAGTTTAAAAATATTAATCGAAACAATTAACACGCCAATTGGAATTGAGATGGGAAGGGATTCAATAATGTTTTTTTTATGAAATCCAATAAATCAAAATCAGGTTCCTACCTTCAAAAACTTATGTATAAATAAATAATTTTCTCAATTTTCGTCTTCTTTTATTAAAATAATCCAAAGTAGTTTTTTTCTAGAAACGGGAATACGAATTGGTTCTCTGTGTCATATGAGGTTTACCTGTAACTACAAACGTGACACAATAGTGATGCAATAATGGCCGCCATAAAATGGATAATATTACTTTAAACGACAGATAATTGACATATTCCAGGAATTATATTAACTTGTTAAACCAGACGTCGATTATTTATTTGCAGGCAGGCAGTGCAATAACTACACCAGTGCTAATGAGAATTACAAGTCGTAAAGTTGTTCGTACCACACATCTGTAACCATGAGACATTGGATGAGGGAATTGTAACAATGTGACAGTGGTGGGGCTGCCTTAGGTGATATATTATCTTTTCTTGGTCTTGGCCTGATGCAACAAAATCAATACCAAGTGAAACTGACTTTAATAAGACCTCAAAGAAGGTCACATACTTTTTATTGGCGCACACTGTACACGTAAATGCACATAGAAATGTTAATGTGTACTTTTAAATTATTATAAAATTATATGGGGTCTGCTGTGTATGAACTAGTACAAATGTATGTACATGCTCTAATTATTTGTAATTTTTGGGTGCGGCAAATGAAACATGCTGCTCCTCGCATATGTATGTGTGCGTACTTTGCCTTGTATATGTGTGTGTGCTTACTAATGGGCAATTGTACACAGATCTGTGCCATAAAATTCAATTGATATCAAGAGATAATAAAGGAAATTTATAATTAAAAAAAATAAATTTTTATTACATTTAAAAGCTAAATGGTACAAAATTAATTAAGTTTGAAACGCAATTGTTTGAATCATACAAAATATTCATAAAATCCTAGTTAATGGGAATTTCTCTATCGAGGTAGATTTTTTTGTGGTAAGATTTGTTCAAATTGTGGAGCAATTAATGGGAAATCAGGCAATTAGTATTGATGACAATTCTAAAGAAACCGTGGAACAAATTAAACCACCACATAAACTCTAAACATTTGGATCATCTGAATGTATTTGTTTATGAGGAGACTGCTGTGGTTTTTGGAATATCAATCAAAGAAATAGAACTGAAAAAAGAACAACAAGAATAAATCACTTTTAAACAATTTATTTTTCGGATCAGTCGGAATGGTTTCCGTGGCTTTATAAGATTTTAGGCACGTCAAAACGATTTATTTGCCACGGAAAGCTTTAAGAAAAAATGTTGAAAAATAATCGAGAATATTTTACAGGGTTCTCCAACAAGAGGTGTTATTTTGAAGCTGTCACCTTTGAAGCTTTTAATTTTTGATTAAAATTCACCATAAAAAAGTGATGAAAATCTTGCAGTCACAGTTCGCAAAACTAAAAAGTTTCCGGACCGATGTTATCTCTCGAAGAGGTGATCACAATTGGCCACCGAGATCTTGTGATTTAACACCTTGCGACTTCTTTCTTTGGGGGGCCACGTGAAAGATAAGGTCTACGCCAACAGCCCTGTGTCGATTCAAGACCTCAAAGATACAATTCTTGAGGCTATGGGGCAGCCACTTTGCGATTTGGTTATGGACAATTTCATGAAAAGGATATGGTCCTGTAAGCATGGTGGTCATTTGGCTGATGTTGTTGTTCATTATTAAAGGCATACCTTCCACTTTATTATGAAATGAACATCCGCTTATTTATCTCAAAAAAACGTAATTTTTCTTTTAATACTAAAATAACACCTCTTGTTAGAGAACCCTGCCCATCGATTAATAGTAAACAGCTATTAATCGCTTAATCCAAAATTCTGGTTGCCACTCATCTTTTAAACTATTAATTCCTCCTACTGTTAAATTATTTTTGCATTCGTCGTTTTTATTTCCTTGTTGTGCATTTGGGATTGTGAACTTTTTGTTTTCTCTCTTTGTATTTTGTACGTAGTATCTTTGGTATCCTTTTTCGTCAAGGAACACATATTAAAACATTTTACAAATTGTCCTCGTAAATTTTAAAATTTCCATATACACTTTTCCTTTTCAGATTTCCACATCTATTTCTCTTATCACATTCGTATCCTTCTTGATTTTGGGAGTAACAATTTAGGTTTGGTTTCATGGAAAATTCAAACTCAAACCATTCAAAGGTCATGAAACCCAACAAAAAAAGTGAGCAAAACTGAAAACAGTAAAAATATGTATGCACATATGATGGCGTTGAGTAGGACTCACTGGTTGGAGTAAGGATATGGAAGTAAAAGGAAATTCTACAAAACATACAAGAGAACAATCACAACACAAAGATACATGCATGCATTGCTGGTACACAGCAGAGAGAGAGACGTAGAGAGCACCGAGGGCAAATGAGAATTTGCTTCAGTTGGAAACTGTATAGTTTTCACTTGGAAACTGAAATTGATTGAACTTAAATGCACATTCGCCTGGCACGGCAACGCCACCCATGAATCATCATAACGGGGCGGCAATTAAATGATTCCATAGAACATCCAAGCCGCAGAGATCAGCACAAAGATCAGATTGTACAACTTAACCACAACAAAAACATGCATAATCAATTTATTATTGTTGCTTTTTTTTCCGCTTAAAGTTAAGCGTTTTGAGTAATTTTTCCTTTATCGATACAACACACATGCATACGTATGAGGGCAAACGCAACCGAAACTTACAAAAAAAAAATTACAACCCAAACTCAAGACCAGTAGGAACAAAAAGTGCTGCCGACTCTGGCGATTTTTTTTCTCGAAATTTTGGCGTTTTTTTTTTGCATTTGTCTTTTACAATTTTAATAAAGTTAATTGAATTCTGTTATAATCCCCTGCATAGGATTGCCGCACGATTGTTGCCTCTCGAAATATTTATCTGGAACCCTACCTGTTCGAAATATATTTGATCGTCGTTAAATTCAAATACAATATGGTCATAGCCGTGGATATCTCCACACAAAGGCCACCATAATAAATCTAGAAAGGTGGAATGACACACGTCTTATAGAATTAGGTTGTGGTCTTCACGGGATATATTTTCTTCCAATACGACTGATCATAAATAAAATGAACACTTCATATTTTTTATTTGGCAGAAAAACTAGAAAGAGAAACACGGCTGGACGTTTTCCTTTATAAATAAATTAAACTAGAAATAAACCCAACAATAAAGTTGTGATGTTATCTAAACGTGTTGTTTGGTTTAAAATGGATCACAAAAAAAAACTGAAATATCTGAGGTTGATAATGAAGAAGTTCATCAGACTTTTCTACGGATGTCAATATTGTTCCTCCGAATCAGTTACTTTGAAGAAAGCGATATAAGTGATGATGCGAAGGAGGATGTTTGATTTACAACCTTTCAGACAACTGATAATCAGAAGAAATTCGAGTTCATCGCAAAAAAATTTACACAGATTCTCAACTAATTAGATCTGTATACATAAAATAAAAATGATTAAATACGAATAAATGTATTCTTGGGAAACAATTTCATAAGTAATTCCGTAACTTAAAGCCTTAGGAAGTCGAACTTTTCTATGGTGGTTCGAGTTATGGAAGTTTGACTGTAGTTTGTTGATGGTGATGTTAAGCCGACCACAGACTTTGCCATAAATAATAATTTCTTATGGCACAGTAATGCCTTGCACCACATATCCTAAGAATAGGACAGGGCTTCACAAAATCCACAAGATAAGTAATCTCCAGAAGATTATAAAGTTGATTACGCCATTAATATCGGAAATATCACTGGCCGTAAGAAACTGATTTGTATGGACCCATTTACATCGGAATACATTTGGTAACTTGGTATTTGCGGGTTGATACACCAGTATGGCATAATGGGGGATAAGTCCATGTTCTGTGGTCAAACTTTAGAAGAAGAAGGCCGACTTGTGACAGATTTTTGGTAGCTGGAATTTTCCTTGTAATTTGAGGTACATATATCTTCTGTGACCCTGGTGAAATCTCAGTAAGACCTAGCACCGAGAGTTTCGTCATAAAATATCAAATGTCCGAAGTCACATTACAAGAGGTCGATTTATTCTGTGCCAATAGAAATAAGAGTACCATTTTAAATCTTTTTCTGATCAAGTCTGTTATTACAACTCAATATTGTTCCATATTGTCGAAATGGACATAACTTTAAGCCAACACAGCTTAACTATACAGCTCCTAACTATAAGGGTCTACTGTTAAATTGTATATTTGTGTATAAAGAAAACACATTTTCTATAAGTATTAGTTCATACATATATAACGTGTTTTTTGTTATAATTGTTAGTTGACATGGCTCTGCCACATGAGCAGATTGATACTCTCTCATAAGCGGACATCTAATGGACTGAGTATTGTGTCCGCTTATGAGAGAAGTACACAAGACGATTGAAGCGGAGGTGTCCGCAAGGAGAAAATACACTGTATATCCAAAAATAATAAATTAAATTTGTTGGGAGGATCTAAATTTATGACTAAGGGTGCCAAAAATACTATAACGTGCAAAAAAGATAATTTGGCTCGATTCTACTGCGACAACACGTGCTGCGTTGTGATTTTAATTATAGTGCAGAATTACACAGCCTTTCAGTAAGTAAATTTGTTTCGTAACTTAAATAGTATTCGAAACTGATTTTTTACCACATCTATGAGTTATATGAATGATGCTCCAACGTAAAAATATTAAACCGCTTTTTCTAAAATTAACGTGTTTTTAGACACACAATTTGTGAATTTGTTGACAGCACCGTTCAGATGTACAACAAACGGGAGTCTCTTCTTCTCAGTTTGAAAACCAGATGTAAACACTTGAAGCGAATTTGAGACTTGCAGCAACAATAACAAATAACAACAACGACAACAACAATCAAACTATGCCGCTCTTGTTAGGGGTTTGTTACAATAGCGCGAGAAAGAGACAGCTATACATTGCAATCCAAAAGGCAACGACACATTAAACAACCACTTTTTGCGCGTTAGAGCAGTGAGACCAAATCAGACAACCAGCAGGCTGCTGTCTGCCCAACCGACCGACCGCCCGTCCAGGCCAGACAACCTTCCATCTAACCAACTATCCATCCATCCATCCATCCATATGGTGGCCCACTCTTTGCCTGGTGTCTGCATGTGTGTTGGGATTTTGGAATGACATGACTGGGATGATGCACAATGAAATGTTGACAGCTCTCCTCAGTACAATTTTTATCGATTTGTTGCAAGATGATACAAAAATACAACAACAACGACAGCGAAAGACCGTAGGAAAGAGAGGAGACAAAAAAGACCACGAACAGATACTCAAAATGCGGCACTACCTCAAATTTTTCCTTCATTTAACATTTTTTCACACACTCATTTTATATTTCAATATTTTACCGATTTCTCATATTTGCATCGATTCCCCAGGAAATGTTATCACACTTTTTTTGTTATATTAGATTCGGTTTCAATTCACTGGCATTTTTAAGGCTCACTTTTCTTTATTTCGAACATACATTTTCTGGTTTCAGGTATCCCTCATTTTTCCTGCGCGACTGAAATTCACTTTATACAAATTTTCACTGATTTTTCACTCCTTATTTGCACTTTACTTTCACACTGGGTCCCTGTATCACCTTGCGGGGGGAATTTGGAATTTTCACTTGGATTTTGTTGAATAATTTTGAGATTTTTCGGTTATTTCTGTCACAATACTCAGCACTACTTCTTAATTCGAATCGATTCGATACTTTTTCCATCCATTACTTTTGTGTCAATTTTTTTTCTGTTGTTTTTTTTTTTCGTTTTGCTGTTCGTCTCTGTGTGTCTTCTTCTAAACTATCGCAGCGAATTTATTTTTGAGGCTGATTCTCTGCTTCTTATTTTTCGGTGTTGTGTTGTTGTTGATGTGTTATTGTATCTGTCGTTCAGGCGTGCAGTGTTGCATTTTTTCGTATCTATTAGAACGTTTTGCTGGCTGTATACAGTTCGCTCTGCTGTATGTATAAGTCTGCCTCTCTTTCTCGCTCCCTCTCTCTCTCTGCACTGTCTTTCTCATGCTCTGGCTGTCAGTCTATGATACGCGGCGAATTCATCTGTATTTGTGTGCTTACAATGGCGCTAGTGTTGATTTTTTTTTGTTTTGTTACATTGTTGGCATTCTTCTTATCGGGGTTTGTTTTTCAGTCGTTTGCTGTGGCGGCTCTTTCTTATTCAAATCTAGGTAAATGACAACAAAGAATGCGGTGTCAAAGCGAAATGTCGGATAACACGTGAAGATGTGTTCAGTAAACATAAAAACATTTTTAATATTGAATTTAAAAAGATACACAATTCCGTTTGTATGATTTAAGACATTAGAAATTAGTAAAGAAAAAAAAACACTGTTGAATAATTTGATTCGATAATTTATGAAGTATGATGGGCATACATACAAATTAGAAAAGTACACAGTACTTAACAAAAAAGAGTCTGAAAAAGAATAATTTTCGTTAACGAAAACGATTTTTACTGAGACATATGTACCAAAAAAGTGTCTCATTGAGACACAATTTTCGCAAGGAGGAAGGTCTTCCATTGAGACGCAATTCTCTTAACGAAAACCGGGTCTCATTGAGACGCATTTTCCTAACGAAAACCGGGTCTCATTGAGACGCATTTTTTCTTAACGAAAACCGGGTCTCATTGAGACGCATTTTCCCGAAAACCGGGTCGCATTGAGACACGATAAAGTGTCTCATTTAGAGACTTTTTACTTAAATTCGGTTAATTGTGAATCGTCATTCTTTCGTTAAAGTTTTAATTATTAATAAACAATGTTTGGACTAAAACACATAAATGCTTTTGTTTCTGTACAATGCCATAAAAAGTTTATTGACTTTTGCACATATCGATTATTTTGTATTTTTGCTCTTAAGCAATTCTGCCTTTATCACCTTCTTGTGCAAAGAAATTCACGTTGGCCTCAATGGACTTTTTCGGTTATAAAAATAAATAAATAAAAAAGTTTCCTTTGGATAAGAAGAAAGAAACACAAGTTGGTTTCCGACTTAAATTAGTTTTCCATCACAATATGTTACCCTTAATGTCCCCCCAAACACAGTTTCGGCGTCACCCACCCTCCTTTCACGCTTTCTTCCTCCAACATACAGAAGCATTTTATGTTCTATTCCGTGTTTTTTTTTTTTTCGGTAAGTTTTATTTATTTTTCCAAATATGAATTCTATGGCAGCAAAGGGATTTCATGGATATACATAAAACTGAAAAAGGAGCCATTTCATGCTGCCCAAGATATTGGACCATCTTGTATTGATGGAACTGGTGGTCGTCCTCGTGGTAGACATTTCTTTAGAAATACTGCGTGGGAGGTATTACATTTTATTGAAGATATTTAATACCGGACCAGAAATGGTATCCGATTATAAATCATTTTGGAATGTGAGTAGGGTCAGCAGTTGGTGACCTCCGCTTTCAATTCAATTCTTTGGACTGATTGTATATGAGGACTCATATTTGTTTGTGATTTATTTTTACGAGTTAATGGTCTCTATGAAGAGAGGGGTGCGGTCTGGTCTGGTGGAACGAATAATTTCACATGTTTTGCTACGGTCTCAAGGACATTGTCGATAATGAGTTTATCATAATTATTGCGACGTTATCAGTAGGTCACTGTCTTGTTAAGGAGTTCATAGTAAGACGGCGCAATCGAATACGTAGTAAAGTATTTATTCCTCAATATTCGCTATGTTAATATTTATAAATTCTGTTACACAAATTCGCAGCATATTGAAGTGATGACACAAAAATACATACATACATAAATGGAAAATTCTAACAATAAAAGCATTGAATTATAGTTTTATACACACGTGTGCTCCCTTAAGCCGGTTCAGGGTTAGATGTGTGCGAAACAATTATTTTTCGACAGCCTTAGAGTCATTATCTCATTGGTTTGATGGATAGAAATCTAACGATTCATACAACACTTGACAGAATCACACGCTACTATCAGTGATGCTTGCCTTGTATGTGTGTGCCCTAATGTCACACCAAAACTTCTTCATTCACTCATTTCCGTTCCCCCGCATGCAATATTTCCACCTGATTTTCAATAAAGTGCCTGCTGTTATCACTGTCATCGCATCGCATATTTCAGCCATAATCACAATAATCATAATGATCGGACAATAAAATAGCGCGCAAACACTTGTACGTCCTTCCATTGCGCTGCTCCCGACTGCGTGTCATGAAAACTCGTAAAACGTTTAGATGTTATAAAATTTGACATTCCTGAGCTCCCACACTTCCTTGCTGTGCACAACAATCCTGCAACAACGATATCGTAACAACAACAACAAGCTCAACACGAGTAGCTGCAAACCCCGAATAACGACCTGAACACTCATATTAATAACAACAGCAATAATGGAGTGTCAGAGCTGGCGACGGTACGATACAAATGGCTGGCATAGATGGCTGGGATGTGGGTGTACAATGGATGACAGTACTTAAAGCTACGGGTGCTTCGTTTCGGTGTGGTTGAGAATGGAGCGGAAATGTGTTGGAGTGTTAATTATCTTTGTTACACCTGACGATATTCACGACTGCGAAAAAGGGGAAGCAACGGTGAGACGAGGCAAAGATGTTCGTTACATGATAATAGAAACATTTATGATTAGACATGAAATTAATACCCGACCGATGAGATGACTCTACATGCGGATGCTTTAGATGGTGATGATGATGATAACGACAGAACATGTTCCTATAAGTGAGTACTGGGCCGGATGTGACAAACAGATGGGTGATAGGGTAATATTTGTGTCGAATATTGAGAAAAATAATCTGTCATATAGTCATATGGTAAAATAGTCATATCATAGTTATATCGTCAAATAGTCATATAGTCATACAGTCATATAGTCACATAGTCATACAGTCATATAGTCATACAGTCACATAGTCATACAGTCATATAGTCATATAGTCATATAGTCATATAGTCATATAGTCATATAGTCATATAGTCATATAGTCATATAGTCATATAGTCATATAGTCATATAGTCATATAGTCATATAGTCATATAGTCATATAGTCATATAGTCATATAGTCATATAGTCATATAGTCATATAGTCATATAGTCATATAGTCATATAGTCATATAGTCATATAGTCATATAGTCATATAGTCATATAGTCATATAGTCATATAGTCATATAGTCATATAGTCATATAGTCATATAGTCATATAGTCATATAGTCATATAGTCATATAGTCATATAGTCATATAGTCATATAGTCATATAGTCATATAGTCATATAGTCATATAGTCATATAGTCATATAGTCATATAGTCATATAGTCATATAGTCATATAGTCATATAGTCATATAGTCATATAGTCATATAGTCATATAGTCATATAGTCATATAGTCATATAGTCATATAGTCATATAGTCATATAGTCATATAGTCATATAGTCATATAGTCATATAGTCATATAGTCACATAGTCATATAGTCATATAGTCATATAGTCATATAGTCATATAGTCATATAGTCATATAGTCATATAGACATATAGACATATAGACATATAGACATATAGTCATATAGTCATATAGTCATATAGTCATATAGTCATATAGTCATATATTCATATAGTCACATAGTCATATAGTAAACGTATGAATTTTAGAAAGCTTATCATGAGGACTTCAATATTGAATTATAACGAAGTAACTGGGAACCCCGAAAATATTTCGGTATTCTATTCTACTATTCTCCACAGTAGAAGACTAAACTGAACAGCTGGTTGACGATGTTGACATTTTCTCTCTCGAGGAGGTTAAAAATGCTTGTCGAAAACTTAATAAACGGAAAGGACCAGAAGCAGATGGAGTGTCAAATGAAATTAGAATGCTAGTAAGATAAATTTAGCCAGAATTGTCTTCAACACCTGTTTCCAAAAACATGAAAAAAAAAATAATGATTAGTATTGCTACGCAACGGCTATAAACCCACATCATATTGAAGACCAAAGGTGAATGCACACCAATGTACTTTGGGTTTGTAAAGCCGAAATCGATAGTAAATCATACCCGAGAGCGAGTACTGAGCTATTGTGACGCTGGAAATGCAATTCTTCAAGTCTGAAATATTAGCGGGAGTGCCATACAAGGTCCTGTATTTCCGTGGAACTTAATGTATGATGGACTACTAAACTGACCACAGAGACGGATGTTAGTGGGACGCACCGTATAAGTCTAACGGAAATAGATAGAAATGACACGTTAGTCAATACTGATGTAGTCAGGAAGTAAGCAGGTGATCTATGAGGCAGGTATGTAAACATTTTGAAATGTATTTAAATATTCATGTAATTCCATTACAATTTGGTACTCCGTAGACAATTTCGGCGTTTCATTTGATTTATGTTTAAACAACGTTTGTTCGGCTGCCATGGATTTCAAATGTTTCTGTTAATCATTCCTTCTAAGGAGCTCATACAATTTGTGGAGAAAGCATTTTCGAATTCTAAATCCACTTTACAAAAGTGGTTTTCCATAAATATTCATGTTTTACGATAATCCTGTTACATTTCACCTTTGCCAAATTCACCCCAGGATATACTGCATCTCCCTACCTACCCCACACACCGACACTGCTACCCCTCCCTGGTGTATGCGTGTTTTTGTGTGAGTGTGTCTGCATGTAGTGCTGCGTGAATATTCACATTCCTCTAATCCTGTGTGTCACTCATTGTTTCGTCTTTCGTGGTAAGTAAATGATATGAAATGAAATGGTTTCGGTTTTGATGACTGCCTGGAATGGGATGGGGGTCGACTGAGATGCCAATGAATGAAGACTTACACTAAGTCTGTTCGGTTGTGTACATTTCCCAAGTAAATCATGCTGAATTTCGGTCGGTGTGTTATTAGGAAATATTTGTTACTCTTAAGTGTGGTGATGCCGAAGACTCTGACGTCGCGTCGTCCTTGTTGTGGTGGTGGTGTTGTTGGAAGCGTTTATGTAATTTATAGGGTCGTAAAAAGAAATACCACTAAATGATTGGGGAATATTTCAGCATCACTCTCGACAAAGGAAAAAGCAACAATACGATGTAGATGAAACAGAGGAGCAGCCAAGAAACGAGAAACACGCTCAAGTTTGCCACCAACAAAAGACCGAACAAATGGATGTTGTGGAGAAAAAAGCGCGTAAAAAATGTTTTTAATGCCTCCAGACAACATAAAAAATGAAAATCACTCATTTTCGTTGGGTTGTTTTCTTGGCCTACCTTGAGGCACTTGGGAAGCTCGCTGGAGAGGAGATGACATGACTATGCGTGGACTGGTGGCTGCAACTGTTCTATGAGTGCCTGTGTTTGTGTGTTGATGATGTCTAAATTTATGGCGTTTTGTGTTCAGATATCCGTACACTCCAACATACATGCGTACGTTTCATTTGATGATAATTTCGCCGGATCCGCGTTTTGGCATTATGCGTTTTTTTTTATGGTCGCCAGTCTTAGTCCCTTGTCCGCTCGAAAATAAAATGTGAAGAAGCTCTTGGGAGCTGCTGGTGGTTGGCGCTACCAATGATTTGTTCCCCTAAATGTTGGTTATATTTGCTCATCGAGCATTGGCTGATGTTGTCGACATCTATAAAAATGCTTTCAAATATTTAAAAAAAAAAATCGTTTATTCGTTTGTATTGTTATTTTCTTCACTGGGATAGACCAACAAAGTTCTGCTATGAACATTTCAACGAAAGGGAAAAGGAAAATCAATAACACTGGAGGATTACAGCTGTGCTATGCCTGTCATAACCACCAAAAGTTCAATAACGGCTACATTTTCTATGCGAATGAATGGAGCGCAGAAAAGTTTATTAATGTATCGTAAAAAGCGTATAAATCATCATTTGTTTCGTCATGGACGGATGTATACATACTACTTAGTTATGTATGTACACTGTGCCTACGTGTTAGAACGATATGGCGGCATTTGTATATTGGCCTACTAATAAGTTGGTTGGATTCGTTTGGAATTTGCTGCAGATTGTTGTGAACTTCATCCGCATAATTATCGTTTCTCAGCTGTTCGAAAGAGTATGACTTTTATGGGTTCTAGTCATGTACGTTTGCCACATTATAGTCAAAGTAGATGATGTCTTCACTGGGATGGTGCCCCCCAACCAATTGGTGAATATCCTTGACACAAAAAAAAAGGTGGAAATATTGTCACCAATGAAATGCCATGTACATGACATGATGTATTCGAAACGAAAAACTGAGGAATATATTGTAAATTCGTAACAAGAGGTTTAGTTCAAACCGTTAGATGATTGGCTACATCAGGGACCTACCCTTTAACATCAGTCTAATGTATGAACAAGTTCAGTAGTAGCTAATTAGCATCCCGCAAAATTGACTTCGAAGCATGAGAAGGTAACCCTGTAAGGAGCGAATTAATAGTCTCACTCGTGCACTCTAACCGGCCAGACGTGGCCAGACGTTTAATACTATTTTCTTAGTAAAAAGTAATGGCAAATGGAAACGAGTAAGGAGATGGACATGTCCGGGATTGGAAATGAGGCTCAACATTTAAAAAGACAAATATCAGACTGAGACATTTTCAGTGACATAATGGAAATGGAGATCTGGTTATGGAACAGGACACTCTATTGGGCAAGAAAATCCTGTGCTGGACGTTTATTTAAAATTCTTTAATTTACACCTGTAAGGTGTATGATAACTTGCACCTTATGATCATAAATGAAACCGACAAGTCAATACTAAAACTATTTAAAATTTTATCTTTGATCTTTATCTTTATATACAGTAAAAGCTCTACTCGCGAACAGGTCCCATAGACCGACAAATTTCTCGGTCCCATGCGGTATTTTTAGAGCAAATTAAGCTGCGCTGCGCGGACAGACAAAACCACTGCGACCGTCGTTGTCCTCCCACCGGAGCTTTCACTGTATATGTATATTATTATATAACTAGTAAGTTGTAATGCGCCTATGGCGCCCGTTAATTTGCTTGAGAAAGTATTTGTTACTTAATTTTAAAAATTTTGTAAAAAATATTTTGAGAAAACTATTTTGTAAAAAAAAATTTCGAAAAAAAATAAAATTTGCTGAAAAAAAAATTTTTGTTGAAAAACAAAATTTTTGTTGAAAAACAAAATTTTTGTCGAAAAAAAAAAATTTTGTTGAAAAAAAAAAATTTTGTCGAAAAAAAAAATGTTTGTGGAAAAAAAAAATGTCGTTGAAAAAAAAAATTTAGTTGAAAAAAAAAATTTTGTGGAAAAAAAAATTTCGAAAAAAAAAATGTTTGTAAAAAAAAAAATTTGTAAAAAAAAAAAATTTTGGAAAGAAAAAATTTTGATAAAAAAATTTTGGGGAGAACACAATTTCTGTACAAAAAAAAATATTATTTTTTTTATTATTATTATTTATAGAATTATTATAGAATGCCTATTTAAATTCCTACGTACTGCGTGACAGAGTCAGTGAATCAGGGAATCAGTGTATCAGTGAATCAGTGAATCAGTGTCGAGGGTAAATATATATTAAGATTTTTAAAATTAATAAATTTAAAGAATATCAAATTAAAAGTAATATTTTTTTTTGAAAAATATTTAGTATGAATGGTTGAAAGTGCACTAAGATTCAATACTAAAACTATTTAAAATTTTATCTTTGATCTTTATATACAGCTATACTCGCGAACAGGTCCCGTAGACGGACAAATTTCTCGGTCCCATGCGGTATTTTTAGAGCAAATTAAGCTGCGCTGCGCGGACATCACCCGTTGTCCTCCCACCGCAGCTTTCACTGTATTTGTATATTATTATATAATTTTTAAAATTTAAGAAAAATTTAAAGAAAATCAAATTAAAAGTAATTTTTTTGTTTTAAAAAATATTTTGTATCAGTGGTTAAAAGTTACGGACGATTTCGAAGGACAACGCCATGTACCCCCAGTTTCCTTCCGTCCAGTTATACTGTTCCGCTACAGTCCAAGTCAAGCCATCTACAATCCATCATTCTAGCAGTTTAGTTGATATTCCTTCGGTTCATAAAATGCACAACCAAATCTTTAAACGCGGAATTAATTTCATTTCTGTTGTACAGTGTGCACTGGCCCGGTTTTCAAATGAAAAAAAAAAAGGAAATGGTGTTTCTGATTGCCCCGTAAACTTTTGGAACTGACCCACACACCCAAACCACATCCAACACAAATCACCTTTATTACCCTCTAGCTCTATGTGTGTGTGTGTGTGTGAATGCTTCAATGAACCTGCATAACTTCGTTGTTGTGTTGACATTAATCCTTTGGTTTTTGCGCTCTGGAATATACAGAAATCATTTATGAATCTAATACAACTAACTGCGACACTGACGCCGCAATGGCAATCGCCGCCACCGCCACCTCCTCCACCACCTCTAACACCACTCACCACTACAACAATCATCATCAGTGTTCTTAATTTTCATGAAGTTGTGTGTGTGTGTGTTGGTGTTTTTATGCAAACTTTATGCTCCATGTAGCACTAAGCCCAAAAACGGATATCCGTTGCATATACATTTGGGATGGCGAATAGAGACATCGGGAACGAGCAACGCAGGACGAGGGAGCAGCCAAAGATCCGTTTGCAATTGACGCTGTTCAAGTGAGTGTATCTGTGTTAAAGATAACGAGGGTATAGTTGCAACTTTTAATCGGCGTCAAAGTAGAGGAAATGTATACGTCTACGTATTTCCTTAGCGCGAAGGAACCGAGGCGAAACTTCTCTTAAATAAGTGAGCTGTACAGAATATAATTTATATATGACCACTTACCGTTTAAAAACGACGTGGCTTTGAGATTATTTTTACCATATTTCTACCTATTTACAATAGCTATCACATCACGGCCGAAGGGTAGAGATATGTTTGCCTTGGTTAAGACTTCATACTGAACTATGGAGACACTTTTTATCAAACGTTGACAAAGTTTTCAGTTGCCTCTCGCATTTTTGTCATTGGGTCGTTCGTACATGTCGCTGATTGTTGCTGTGTGTTGTTCATTGGTTTGATTTTTTGCCTTTTTTTTTGCTCTGTTGGTCTCATTGGTCGGTCGGACGGTTCGTTCATCTGCCAACAAAAATTCTGGTTATTTTTATGTTCTGTGCCAAATTTGTGGTGAACATAGCAGACATTTTTGTTACGCCGTTGCGTCGTTATGACG
This sequence comes from Hydrotaea cyrtoneurina, assembly GCA_958296145.1. Lineage (NCBI taxonomy): Eukaryota > Metazoa > Arthropoda > Insecta > Diptera > Muscidae > Hydrotaea > Hydrotaea cyrtoneurina. The sequence continues at coordinate 146,496,883 of OY282512.1, forward strand.
CTTTTAATGAGAAATCCGTGTGAAAAGCAATGAAAAATTAGCCCGTAGACCCCCGTTCGTACACACACACACACACACACTCATCCCTATTACTCATTAAAACATACTTATTTTGCTTGAAAATAAACGATAAAAAGAACTCAAATTCCCAAATTCCAAAAAATAAGTAAGATTTAATGTGGAATATAATTGAGGCACAAAAGAATGATGGCATATTAGAAAACGTTTGAAATTGTTAGGGACCAATAAACTCAACAGTGGCTGAGATGAAGATTTCCAAAGGAATTCTAACTGTTAATATCATTAACTAGTAAGTTGTAATGGGCCTATGGCGCCCGTTGAAATATGGGAAAAAAATTTTGTGGAAAAAAAAAATTTTGTTGAAAAAAAAAAATTTGGTAAAAAAAAATTTTGTAAAAAAAAAATTTTGTAAAAAAAAAAATTTGTAAAAATAAATTTTGGAAAAAAAAATTTCGGGAAAAACACAATTTCTGTACAAAAAAAAAATATTTTTTTTTTATTATTATTATTTATAGAATTATAGAATACCTATTTAAATTCCTACGTACTGCGTGACAGAGTCAGTGAATCAGTGTATCAGTGAATCAGTGTCGAGGGTAAATATATATTAAAATGATTCGAATAAAATGTTTTGAGGATTTTGAGGCACAGAGTTGCGTTCAGATGTTCAAAAATAGTATACGATATTTATGGAATAGTAGACAAATTTGAGACAGGAATAATGTAACTTTAATTTTGTTCTTAATAATTTTCTGTAAAAAACATATTTTTGCAATAAAACAATTTAAAAAAAAAATCAATGTACAATGTAAACCTAACATCGTTTAGAAAATAAAATAGGAATCTGGTGACAGACCCCTACATTGTGCTGAGGTCAAACCATTAATCCGGCTGAAGAAGATCGCGAAGAAAGCAGTCATCCACAAATGATGATGGTATTCAAAAGTCAACCCGCTAACCCGGATAAGTTCAAAGAAGCAGTAGTCAAGCTGAAGAATGTCAAGGTTTCGATAGATTTTTCGACCAATTCGACAGACAAAAACCTCTTCCAACTTGGTCTTCTAAAATACTTTTCTTTCTAGGCGCCCCGGTAGTCGAGTTGGTAGCGTGCTTGTCTATCAGCGTGGGGTTGTGGGTTCGATTCCCACCAGAGGCTTTGGTCTGTCGCTGCAAAAATTTAGCCAAATGGTCTGTGTCACCCGGTTTACCCTTGGACCCAAAATTAGAATATAAATTTACTTTGTATTGTAATTAATAAATAAATAAATAAATAATACTTTTCTTTCTTATCTTTTGAAAGTAGACCTCCTTAAAAGGCCTTTTCCCTCTTATAAAAGGCACATGTTTAAGCTGCAGAATGCTGGGACAATATTTCAGTTCCAATGAGATTCATTCTGTTTAGTATTGCATACTTTAAGGAGTTGATGTTTTAAATAGAAGTCCAAATGGTCTTATGATAAAAAATGGAGAAAGCAATCAAACTCTCTTTGATCATCGAACATTTTGTTAAGTGCATCGAATGCTCAAGCGAGACTACATTAATATCAATATATCGAACGCTAACCGCGAAAAAGACGTAAGCGCCATTTTTTTTCGAAACTGAAATTTTACAGAAAATGTTCCATGCTCTTAAACCCAAAAATTACTTTAATTTTTAAAAATTTATATTTACAAAGATATAGCAAATTCGAATATTGGTTCAAATATTGTTGGTCATTCCACGTGAGGAGAATGCTGAGTTGCCATATTTTAAAATGTATCTACGACAATGATGAAATATTTGGAAAATTTCACTCAAAATTATGACCGGTTCAGCGATTGGATGTTTGTGATTTGTCGTTCTGTTCAGTCGGCTCCTGAGCACAAGAGAGGCTCATAAAACGTCATAGGATTTCACTCAAAATTATGACAGGTTCAGCTATTGGAAGTTTGTGATTTGTCGTTCTGTTCAGTCGGCTCCTGAGCACAAGAGAGGCTCATAAAACGTCATAGGATTTCACTCAAAATTATGACCGGTTCAGCGATTGGATGTTTGTGATTTGTCGTTCTGTTCAGTCGGCTCCTGAGCACAAGAGAGGCTCATAAAACGTCATAGGATTTCACTCAAAATTATGACCGGTTCAGCGATTGGATGTTTGTGATTTGTCGTTCTGTTCAGTCGGCTCCTGAGCACAAGAGAGGCTCATAAAACGTCATAGGATTTCACTCAAAATTATGACCGGTTCAGCGATTGGATGTTTGTGATTTGTCGTTCTGTTCAGTCGGCTCCTGAGCACAAGAGAGGCTCATAAAAACGTCATAGAATTACATGGGGATTGTGGTCAACCTTCCGTCTACGGTGACAAATTTACGTAGTTTGTCATTCGATTTTCACACTTCCTGAATTGTGATAATATCAGCAGTGACCGTTTTCATACATTTCCAGAACATATCCTTACATCCTGGTACTTAGTGTTGTAATTACACTGGACAATTTGGAAGCAGCCATGACTTTTGCATACAAATGGATCATTTGTGCAGCAAAAGCATAGCAATCGGTTACACCAACGCGTTTTCATTGGCCTAATTACTCAACAATTGTGTTCTCTTCATTAACCTTGATAAATTTAAAAAAAAAAAAATTTAAACGAGAAACTTCGCAAATTTTGTGGATACACATTTTTATAGAATAAAACATGCGGTTTCGTTTAAAACACCATAAGAAGAATTTGTTTTTTTTCTTGCCTTTCCTCATTACACTACAGTCGGTCACAATCTAGATAGCAGCCAATAAAAAAAACTCTGTCTGATTTACATTTGGTAGAACCTCCTTGTTCTCTTTCAGAAGAACGTCAAGAAACTGTCCCACCGGAAAAGCTTCTTGTAGACTTGTTAACTACCCCCATGCCTGGTGTCCGGCATGAGTCTCTGTCTCTGTCCATATGATGGATATTACTTGGAATATTTCCCAGTTGATTGCGTAGGTGGTGCAAAATGTTCATTGTCTTTTGTGAAGGTTTTTTTCTTTTCCAGCGTACAGGTCTTCATCAGGTTTAATTAAAATGGATCATCGTCGTCCGTTAACTAATCTTATATTTCGTTTTGTGCTTGGAAATTTCATTTGGCTTGAGTTCGTCTCATGGTTTTCAAAACCTATTAAAACATTACAGTTGGAGGTAAATGGAATTGTGTGGGTGCATGTGTGTGTATGTGTGTGGAAATCCACAAGTTTCAATGAACAGACACTGGCGTCCAAGTACACACGAACTAAAGATGACAGGGACACTGCGAGGGGAACTGATGCGGATGATGATGTGACGATGTGAAAACTATTCCCATTCGCAAACATATCTAAGACTGACAGCTGGTTTTGGGTACGCATTATGGGCGAGAAAAACAAAATCTGCTGGTGGTATCCATGTCAGACCGAAACACTTTTAACGAAGTTACAATGCCAGTGTTTGAATGGTGGCAAAAATGGCAGATTTTTCGCATAGTCCCCGGGAATTGTTGCTGCTGTTTTTTCTTTGGCTTCTTCCAATTAAAGCTCTTTAACGATTTCGACTTGTATGTGGCAAATGTCCGTATGTATTTGTTGCGTCCAGTGAAACAAGCATACGTTTGAAATACAACTGTTACAATTGGATTTGATGCCACATTGTCGTGAACGGTGCCCGTCCTGAATGCCATGCATTAAACATCAACATCGATGGCGTGGCAAAAGGAGTTTAAGCTAATAAAATTCACATTCAACTCAAACTGAAGGTTGTAAACTATTCTCCAGTTTGGCCACAAACAATGAGGAAATGGTGGTAGGTGATTTTAACTGACATTGCCTTGGTTAGCTTATGTTCACTGTAAATATCATCGTTCTCAACGCTATCTTTGGTGCCACCATTCGGTTGTACTTGAAATCTACACCCACGCCATTGCTCAGCCACCCTCAAAGTCATCATCATCATCATCATCGGCTTTGTCGTCGTCGCTGCTGTTTCGGAAGGGAAATGATGCCAAAAAATGCGGAAATTATGAATGCTAAGAAAACGTTTTAAGCATTTTATGGAATTTAAATAAAACTCCGGATAAAACGTAAGTTAAGGTTAGGGCAACGGAAATACAAGTGGGTTAAGCCGGAATTTTCTGTGTAATCGAATGTTTATGACATTATGATGGTGGCTTGGAGCAAAGGAAGTTGGGTCAGTCGAAGGTATCATGGGAAGCCCTGACGTTCTGATTGGGTAGTGTTAATTAAGATTGCAATTCCATTGCCGTTCCTCTGCATGATGACGAAAAAGAATCTACCCTACACTATTTATTACAATGCCAAGCACTGGCTGGATGGACCAGGAGAATAGCGGCAGAGACTCATGTTTGTAATAAGTTTCGTCCAGTCGACGAATGACAAGTTTTCTAGAATTTGTGCCGGCGGTAAATATGAATCGATTTTTTTTTATAAAATCTGGGATATGACATTTTGGCAGAGAAAAATCAGTAGGTACTAAATTAGGGGAGAAACGGCCGAAGGTGCTCATTTAGAACGTTAGAAGTGTATTCGAAATATACATAATAAGTTGGCCGTTTACCAAATTCTATAATGTTTTCTTAATACTTAAATTCATGCAGAGTCCTTCATTTTGATTGATTGCAAAATGAAAAACAGAAATCTTTAAATAACAATTTAGAAGTTAAACGCCCCATTGCATGAATGGCATCTGCAAACGATTCCATGGCACACTATTGGAACAAAAACAAAATCAACAGCGAAGCATTCATTCATTCAAATCTCTCACAGCACCAACACCACACGATGATGGGCAACATAAAAGCTCACTAGAACAACCGGCACAAATGTCATGAGATATGCAATTGCGTGTGTGTTTGTGTGTGTTTATGTGTGCGAGTGCAAAGTGGACATGCCCACAAATCCGAGAAAACTGAAACTAGGACGACATCCTAACGTGTCACTTTGCTCTGCTCCACCCCAATCAAAACATAAATACCAAACGCATGCAGTTGTATTGTGTATTTGCCTGGCATCATTTTGACATATGGCAAAAACACCATGTATCCCTCCCCTTCGTCCGTCCTGTCGTCCCTCCCACCAGCACCAGCACCACTCCCCAGTGGCCTCTTTCTCATAAACATTCAAATATGGATTGCTGAGTATTGTCATCAAAAATTGATAAATTATATTTTTAAATAGCAGAGTGTATGGCAGGACGCATGCATAAACATACACACTCGTAGATGTGTGTATGTGAGGCTTTAAACACACATACATATGTTCAGATACATATCGACGTTATTAACTTCATTTGAGTTGATTCTCATACCCCCCACAAACCATCTCAACCATAGTTGGAGTATTTTTCAAATTGTTGCCATCTATCTCTGGATATTTGCGCTTGTATGTGTGTACAGTTGAGAGCGTGGTGGATTGGTAGGTTGAGTGGGCATTTTTGGCCCCAGGGCTTGTGTTTGCTGCTCTGTGTGTGTGAGAAGATCCTATACAAATATTCCCATAATTGATATTGTCAATATTTTCTGTCTTCATTAAAATCTGCCATTGACAACAAATCAACACAAATGAATTATGCAAAAACTTAAGTCATTTGCCTTTTGCCCTTTGGACACGAGTTTGGCTCTGTTTTCTCTTCAATTGTCTCTGGCATTTTCATTGATGACATTCAGCATTCATTCATGTGTATTTTGTAGGCAAATTAAGTCTTCCATAAATAATTTGAGAAAAATTATCACTTTTGTTTGTGAAAAAGAAATGGAGAAATATTTTTCAAATTGTTGGTGTCGGTTGTTCCAGATTATGGATCTGAGTTAGGGTGGGATAGAGGGGGATATGCTGAAACAGTTGTATCTAGTGATTATTCGTTATATTTTGGACCAATGTGAGATTCCTTGGAGAAAATTATCGGGAAATAAAGTCTTTGATTGTAACAAAATGTATGGTGAGCAGGAGATGCACTAAGAAAAGTAATTTCGTGGCTACCCTGTGTCCAAGTGTCCGACACGAACACCTTTCTGAGTCTACAATTTTATTTATGTATAGCAAGAATTCCCCAACCATTATCAACAATTTTTCAAAGAATTTCAATTTCGAAACGCAATTGTGTCTCTCGGAAATGTCATCAATGAAAGCATTAATTTCGAAATCTTCTTATGTGACACTCAAAGCTCCCTAATTTTCTGCAAAATTCAGTTCACCACTCAAGCATTATTAATGCGATTTAGCTGTTTCTGTTCAGGCAGAGTACGACAACGGTATGGTTCAATTGAACCCTTCCTTTTTTTTGTTTTTGAAGTCAGTTTGACAACAAATTGTACAATTTGTTTATTGCCACAGCATAGGGATTGTACGACTGACTGCTGCATTAAACATTGTCGAAATCGAATTGGAAATCTGTCTTAGGTTTTCACTTGAATTCACTTTACTGAGGCAACGTTGTCGATGATGTTAATGTAACTGTTTGTTCATTTTCTACCTTTTCTTTCTAAAAGAAATTAATTTATTTTTCTTTCAATTACAATTTTCATTTCAACACTAAAACATTGTGTATGTGGAGGAGGTGGGACTCGGCTTTGCTTTCCTTATCATTTCAATTCAACTGCATTCACTTCAATGTAGTGCCGATGGTATTGAATCACTCGGCTGCCATAGCCTCCTCAATGACGGGGCACACCTTGACGGGGTGTTAAATATTTTATGCCATACACGAGGATAAAAGTGTAAAACACATCCATTAGCAAAAGGACGTGGCAGAACATGTTGTAAAACATACCGAAAACAAACAATTTAACTGATTCTTACAACGAAGCCAACAAAAAAAAAAAGGGAGAACGAAAACCAATAATCTGCACTTTGTTGTTCTTGTCTTCGTTCTTTATTCACTCATCTCGTAAATGCGAAAAAAAAATCCTACAGCGTCTTGAAGGAGGCGGGAGTTGAGGAGGGCGGGTTAAGGCAAATTCCGAGATTGCGATACCTGTACAGATTCCATTGTCTGGATTCCGTGCCGGAGTGCAAAAGGGTGTTTGAAAATCAAACAATGTCTAAAGCTAAACTATTAACGACAAATTGCAATCATTGTTGCTATTTTTAGCTATTTTCTTTACATTATATGTGTGCGCTGTTTATCCACTGTACGTACCGTGGTATAGGAAGAAATAAAAGTGAATGTATGCAATTGTTGTGAAATCGGATAAGTCGGCAATTAATCAATTAATAGATCCATTAATCCATTTATCAATTCATCAATTCATCAATTCATCAATTAATCAATTAATCAATTAATCAATTAGTCAATTAGTCAATTACTCAATTAATCAATTAATCAATTAATCAATTAATCAATTAATCAATTAATCAATTAATCAATTAATCTATCAATTACCATAACCAAATTTTAGGACCAAATGCATTTACCGAGTTAACCCACCTACAGCCGTGTACACCCCCACTTTTAAATGCCATACCGACCCACTGTCCATTGATACTTAGTGCAAAGAATAAAGGGTGAACTAAGTAATTTTGTATTTCAAAAAAAAAAAAAAAAACGATAAAACTCATTTCAACCTTCTTTCAAATTGCTGAAGATAAGAAAGGTAGCTGCGTGGCAACCGACATGGTGTTGATACAACAAATGGCCGAGGACTTGTTTCTTGCTGGCTGATTTTTCACACACAGCAGCTAAGAGGTGTCCTGGTTTTATGCGACAACATTGCAAGTTTCTCTACTTCTCCACACACATACAACTTCTGCAGTTGGCAGCAAATGTGGCAATAATAAAACTCTCAAAAATTGCAACAAATCACTCAAATCACACATACACAGCAGCAGAATGAGGAAAATGAGGAGGAGTGCATAAAAACAAGTTCAAAGCGAATGCAGGAAATACAAAAGGATTGGGTTGTTAATGTGATACATGCAGGTATGCCGGGTGCCTGCTCAGTCAGCCATGGCCATAGACCCCAAAAGGAAATGGAACGCTGCAAAAAGAGGTTATCGCATCGGCATGATGCAGCTGTGCAACGGGGCTAAGGTATTCGTTTGAACATTGCCGGCATTGTTTCCGATTTCTGGTGGAGGGTCGTGTGTTGTCCTGGTTTGGTTTTCTTTACCTTTCATTCCAAGAAACAAATTTTAATGCAGAACACATTGTTGCCGACTTACACTAAGTAGGAATGTTCTCTAGTTTTTTTGTGTTTGTCGTGAAATGATGACAGTGGTCTGTGTCACCTCTGACATGATTTTCAAAACTTTTGATTTATTCAACACATTTTTAAATGCTAACGAATATCTTGATTAAAATCATACATTTGTTTGTGTTCAAGTCAAGCTAATTACTATTGGCAATGTGGTTTCTGTTATGCAGTCGGAGGGAATCGTAAAACAGAAACATGGAAAGAGTTTTTGAATAAATAAATTAATAGTATTAAAAGACTGCATAGTTTGCCTTGGATCAAGATGACTTGTCCACAGCACTAGATAAGGTCCAACTATGTCTAGTTAATGTTACTTTTGTTAAGCTGAACATAATTAGTTTGCACACAGTCGGAGTTGCGGCTGTAAGATTAAGAAAACTGTCGAAATGACCGAATATGGTCAAAGTGTGAGCTACAACGTCCTCAGTAGACTGGCCAAAAAAATATTCTCTGCCATTAAATCTCTAAATTCAGTCTGAACTCACCATCAGATCTCTCAACGACATCGATCAACAGTTCATCATTAAACGTTCTATTGGCAACTGCAGAGCAAAACTGTCCTACAGAATCTAGACGAACTGAAATGCTTAGGGATGCCTTCCACTGCGTGATAGAGAACATAAAACGACAAGCATTCAATCCTGACAGATGTCACCTTGATTCTATAAACACGTTATAAAACAATGTTAGCGCTATTGAGATCCGACATCTTATTGGTTGGCTCCATAATGACAAGATCATGCCTGAAGAAAGGAACATGTAACGACCACATTTCTTACCAGTTACCTAGAAGATCTGACCGGTATTGGCCGTCAGCGGTTTCCATAACGTCTGATTCCCAACAATGTTCACGACCTGCCCGATTTTCTATCAAAATCTTTACAAAGCCCTGCAATTCCACCGTAATCCTGTTCATGTTGTTTCGATTAAACGACACTTTACACTGAAATCTCCTAAAATCACTGTTGCCAAAGTGTTAAATGACGACTAAGTGTGTGTTTGTGTATGCGAGGCTGTGTGTGTGGCTGTTCGTGATTGTTTTCGTTGTTGTTAACACTCTCTGACGGGTTGTTATGCTCCTGTTCGTATTGCTACCCGTTGCATGCCAGTAAATGAACTCTTAGGAATAATTTAAGAAAATTGATTTGCTTCTTCCATCATGAGCATCAAGTATAACTACACGAAAGTCGGCAAAGAAGATGAAAAATCAGCTCAGCTGTCGACAGCAACTTTAACAATATCGACGAGGGCTGGAGCAGGAGCGACACTAAAGTTTTACACGAGCAACACACATTGTTGGGGGGTTTGTTTTTCTGGTACAATAACCAGATGACAAACAACATGTACATATGTGTGTGTGTGTGTGTTTGTATGATGGGATGAGTGTGTGAGTGCATGAATGTGTTGTGGTATTTATTACAATTACTCTCCTTTCATTCATTGCTCGAATACAAACACAGAGACTTCAATGTCTTAGAGTTGGCATGCATGCATGTGTGAGTGTGTGTGTGTGTGTTAGTTGGCTGCAGCTACTTAAGTCTAAAGAAATCGTTTTTCCTCAATATATTTATACCATATTTCCTTTTTATTTGCCGCCAACTTCCCCATCCGCTCTTTAAAGTGTGGTCTCAAAAACGAGAATCGACAAAATAAAATGAAGCCATATGTGCTGTTTCTTTTTGTTGGTTTTTTTTCTTGCCTTTCTGTGTGTTATTGTTGTTATGCTGCTTTTTTCGTTTTGTTGTGAAATATTTGAAATTGGTTACATTGTTGTACTTATAAGGCTTTCACAAAAGAAAAAAACTAAAGCACAAAATATAAAGCTCAAGTTGCCTGCTTGGAAAAACGAGGCATCCAATCCAAATTCCCTTTTGGTCCAATCCGCCATCATGACTACCCTGCCACCCCTGCCTCCGCCCCCTTTGTTTGACCCAAGACGAACAGTCATTCTTCATTGGCTAGGAGTTTTCGTTTCGTTTTTCTGTTTATTTCTGGAAAAATGGCAATAAATCTTAAAATGTTGAGATTTTTATTTCCTTGCAGTCCTTTGGCTTTTGCTTAAAGGATCTGTCGTTGCAGAAGTTGTTTTGTGTTATTGTTGTTTTTAAAAATTTCTTACAATTTTAGCTCACATATTTTTTAAATGAATGCGGAGGGCGTTTTTGTTTTTCTTTTAGGAATGATGGAAATGTGTTAAGAACGAGTGAGTGAGTATTCTAACAATCAGAGGGATGTCCTTATTTCGGAATGAAAATAAGGATTGCCATAAAAAACTTTGAAAATATTATCTACCGAAAACCAACTGCACTCCGTGGCACTGTTTTCAAATGAAACAGACTTGATAAGTGGAAACTTCCACTTACCGATGATTTTTTCACGGGCCTTTGTTAACTTCACTGATTGTAGAAGTCGCCTGGTTTCACCTTCGTATGGAATATTTAATAATGCTATGATGTTCAGTGAATTGTTAATGAGCAATAGGGCACCTTCTACGAAAAATAAAATCAATGAGAGATACTAAATGATTGTCATAACGAGACACTCTGACTTGGACGGTCTTACAAAATGAAATCATTTTGTATTCTCATCAGGTGAGAAAACATCAGCATGATGATGAACTATCCGCCAGTCAAATGGGAATGAAAATTCTTTTTGGGAATGAAAATTCTAAATCAATGAATCTATATAAAGTGAACTTTTCTTAAATTCCTCATCTTTATGGTTCACTACGATTTACTTAAGGATCGATATTTCAATTTAAAATTAAATGCAGTTTGGAAGGTACCAGAAGGTTTGCGATCAAAAACAACCCTTTTTCAATTTTAATTTAAAGAGTTTTCCAACAAGATGTGTTATTTTGAATCACCCGGTATTTCGGTAGCTGTTACTTTTCAAGCTTTTATTCTTTGACATTTGACAAGTAGAAACCAAAAATGGAACGACACACTCCACAAAAATGGTGAAAATCTCTGAAGCATTTTTGGGTCGTCCAAATTGGTGGAAAAATTCGAGCTCTTGGGACAATTTAGTGATGTGAAGAATAAAACCCGTGCACGTCGCTCAAGAGCAACTGAGAATATTGCTGCTGTAGCCCAAAGTGTTAAAGAAACCTCACGTTTGTCCACTCCTCATCGTTCATTGGAATTGGACATTTCACAAACGTCATTACACCGTATTTTGCATAACGACTTGGGTCTTAAGGCTAATAAAGTTCAGTTAACACAAGAACTCAAGTCGGCCGATCATCAACAACGTCGTGTCTTTGCTAATTTGGTTCTTGAAATGCATGAAAACGATCCGGAATTCCATCGAAATATCATCTTGACTGGCCTATTTCCACCTCGGTGGCTACGTCAACAAGCAAAATTGTCGCATCTGGGGCTCGAAAAACCCAAGAGTTATTGTTGAAAAGCCTCTCCATCATCCTGCGGGGTCATTGGACCTTGCTTTTTCGAAAATGAGGTTGGATCAAAATTACCGTAAATGGATTGCTCTATCGAGAGATGATTAATGATTTGTTATGGTCGGAGTTGGATGATATTGATCTTAAAAAATTCCATTTTTCTTTGAATACCAAAATATCACCTGTTCTAATACAGGGTTCTCCAACACCCTGTATTTATTTAGTCCTTTTAATAAGGAGTAAAATAAATCTAAAATTTCATTTAACTTTCGAAATAAACATATTAATAATAATCCAAGCATGATATGAACTCCGGTATGAAGTTGTTGTGGGTTCAATTAACATCCCTGTTCTGTCTTTCGCTTTTGAGTGAAAGGGAAAATCATTCCCGCCGTAGGTGTGACAACTTTCACTTTCGCTGAAATTTTGGAGAATGTGTTTCACTTGAAAATACTCGGCGAAAGTAAAATGAAAATCTTTTTTTTATATTGAATGATAAGTTAATCGAGTAAAAAGAAGTTGAGACACAAAGTTTGAAATTTTTTTTTCTGTCTATTTTAAAGACATTTACTAAACAAATAATTGATTTAAAAAAATGTTGATCAATTTGTCACAGGTAACATTCACTTTGGTGGACTGAAAGTGAAGTGGAATGAAAATGAAAGCTGGAACAGGGCTGTACAGCTCGATTGTGGCAATACTGGCATTTGACTAATCTTTCCAACTCAATTCACTCCAAAGCGAACACCCTTCAGCATAACTTTGAAATCATAATAGCTATACGTTGTTGTTATTGTTCATTTCGGTTATGTGTTACATTATGTCGCAAATACTTTTTCCGCTTTTCATTTATTTTCCGATTTTTTGTTATCCCTCACCAACGGCACAAAAGCGAAATACCAATTTCGCATTTCCTTTTCCGGCTTTGGTTCCTTTATTACGGATATTTGGACAAACTTGAAATTGTTTCACTTTGACCTTTCTTTTTTTTATTTAAGAGAGGGGGGGGGGGGCGGAACAATAACAAAGAAGCGACTAAGGAAATACATCATTTTTGCTGATGATTCATTTTAAAGTGAAATGGAATTACTCGTATGAACGGAATCCTCTAACCAAACAAACCAGACTACGAACCGTCCATTCGGCGGGTCCCATTTATGGCCAGGCTCTGAGCGTGAGTAGGTAATTTGTTATTATTCAATAAGACTTACAAAGTAATTATAATTTATTGTTATGGAATTATAACATATGATGGTGCTGAACCAACCAACCCCCCCCCCCCCCCCACCATTTGACAAATATTAAACAAATGATTTAATGTCACATGGGGTCGTACCATGATTTCGTTTCATTTTTTTGTTCTGGTTCATTGTATGGGATATTTTATCATAAATCTTATATAATTAACAACAAGAGAAATACTGAAAAAATAATCGAGGGGTATATCAAAACAATTACAATGAATAATGTTCTGATAATGATAAACACACACACACACACACTTGCATATTGCAATGTGTGTGCGTATGAATGTGTGTTGATACTTCTTTGTTTGTTTTGTGGAATGTGAAGTACCCCTACGGAGATTTATGGTAATTACATTAAAACATGTGACAGCAGCTGGCGTGACGTGACAGAAAGGTGTATACGGGTGTCCTTTTTAATATAATCTCCTTCCAACTGTTCGAATGACAAATCGAGACCAACAGTATGAGCTAAATCGATAGCTAAGTGTGCATTATCGGTAACAGACACTGAAAGGTGTAAGAAAAACGGAATTGGGCTGAATAAACGAAATGAGACCTACAATTTTGGACAGAAAAAGATTCGTCCTTTTAAAATCTGACAAGATCGGTCGATGTTACACAGAAAAAAAAGACAACCAAAAAATTTCAATGAAAATATTTGTACAAGAATTGCATCACTTCTCAATGAAACTTTTCGTTAATATGCTAAAAAATTTGTCAAATATTGAAAAATAGTTTGATGAAATGTATCAACAAAACAATTCATCAAATATTTGGATATTTTTAATGAATTTTTTTGTTGATCCCATTTATTAAATTACGTTTTAATATTTGATACATTTTTAGCATATTTACGAAAAATGTTATCAAATGTTGAAAGAAATTTGATAAATTGCATTGACAAAAATTTTTATATTTTTTTATGATTTGTATTTTGGTTATCTAATTTATAAAATTTCTTTCTTCTCTGATAAGCAATTTATCAAATATTAAACAAAATTTAAAAAATTATAATATTTTTCGATCTATTTATTGTTAATTTCAAAAAAAAATTTAATGAACGATATACAATTTTTTTTGTATGTATGAAACTTTCTTCATCAAAGATATTTTTGATAAACAGTATACGAATATTTTCTTTAAGTTGACAAATTGTTTTTTTTTGTTTGAATTCGTGAATATTTTCATTGAATCGAAAAATTATTTTTTTCTGTGTACTATTTAGCAACGTGGGACAGTATGAGCCAAGGCATGACAAACCAATGAATGGATATCAGTAACTCCAATCTATTTATATTGAAGCAAAATTGTAGTTATTACATACATGATTTCTAGAATGAATCTCACTCCCAATGCGATCACCAACACCTAACAGAGAGGGCTCTGTTCGATTGCTGTTTGCTGCTTAAGTTGATAGCACGGTGGTTTCTATAATACAGAGAGAGAGAAATCTGTTCTCTTGATGTTTTGCATTTTCTAAAGTTTCTTTAACTTCAATGCTGACACTATTCGTTATTTTCAGTTGTTCTTCACATCACTAACTTGTCCCAAGAACACGACGACCCAAAAATGGTTTAGTTTTGCGAACTGTGACTGCAAGATTTTCACCATTTTTGTAGTGAAGCGTGTGGACAGCCGTGGTGGGTAGTGTGTGCGACAAAATAACACATATCATGGTGGAAAACCCTTTAAATGTATTGCGTATCTCTTTAAACTACACTAAGGAATAGGCGAATAACTTCTTTCAAAATATGTGCACGATATAATTTGTTAATTCACAAATTGGGACTACTGTGCAAAGGCGCATGCGAACGTCAAAATCCATTTTCTACCTTTACATGACTGTGGAGATTAATATTTTAGTGATAAAGTCATAAAGGTGTAAATGACTCTGAAACTCTTGTCCGAATTTTAACCTAGGCCTAATAGACTATCTATGTGTTAATATAAAATATACTATTGTACAATGGTTCCACTGTAAGTATACGCTCGCTCTCGTGAATAAATGAATATCAGCCATACGCCATACAATTTACATACACACACTTCCAGTATTGTTTTGTTTAAAATATTTAAACGCGTAGAACTTTAAAATTCTAATTTCGAAGATGATTGTCTTCCAACGAATTCGCAGCTTTCTGGCTTCCCCTCCATAAAAAATACCAATCATTTTTTACCAAGTCACCTTTGGGAAAAATCCAGTTGAAATTCTAGCACTCAGACTTACACTTATTCGTACACACACACACACACTCACTCACTCTCATAAGACACAATAAATGAGAAAACCCCGTTATATCCCCCAAAATGCCAACGAATTGTACAACACACACACACACATACAATCATGTGCGAAAATAAAAATAAAATTGCAAAGAAACCAACAAAAAGAAAAAAAAAAAAATTAAACGAAATGAAATTTAATAGAAATGGGAATCATATCTGGCAAATGCTTTTAGATGATTAGATTTGGCTTCACTTAAAGTATTTAAACTTTAAATTAAACAAATTTGCAACGGCAGAAATGCCCCAAACCTCGAACCGCGTCACCATTCTCAGGAAACAACATCACTATTTTCCTTACCGCTGTAACCACCTTCACCGCCAGCATACGGCTGCATGTTCAACAACAGAGTTTTGCCAACATTTTCTTAATTGAAGATAAATGTAAATGTATTTTTGTAATTTTAACAAATACTCCTTGTAAATTCATGGACTCCTTGTAAATTCCAAATTAAATGTCACTCATCTACGATCCTTTAGTGGTTAACCCCACAACACCGATCCTTGTTCGGTCCTCGTCTGCAACCTTTCATTGCTGCCATTCATCATCATGGCCTTATGCATTTATTAAATTTATTTGATAAATTTGATGGACCAACAAAAAACTAATTCTTCGTTTTAATATAATTTCTGTGCGTATGTTTTGTTTTTTTTTTGTGCTGTCTCCATGTGATGAAGTACGTTTTAATTGAAGCAAACTTCAAGTCGACCAAAGTGATGGATAGGATATTTTTACAGGATACCAAACCACAATTGCATTATGCAAAGATGGTAAATAATGAATTGGCTGGCCACACAAACAAGTTGCATTCTTTTATGGATTAAAATATAAATATTGAAAATGTAAATTTTAAATTGTATAAAAATCAACTACTGCAAAGCGTAACAACAAACAAAGAAGACAGAAAAAAGGACAAATTTGGTGTAAATGGATTAAGGTTTGCAGAAAAATCGAAAACTAATCTTTGGTGATCTAGGGGATGTATCTTCTGAGATACACCCCTAATGCGATGGACTTATTCAGTGCCAGAGTCAGAGACTGCCACATCACAGGGATATCAATGTATTCGGCTCTTCTCCAATAAACAGTAAATTGGAGCGCAACGAAATACCAAAATGACTCCAAATCATAGGTGAGACAAATTCTCGTTTGGAATTTTAAATAACCTAACCGAGTTTTAAATTACCAACCAAATCAGACATCGTCACTTTTTTAAAATATTTTTAAGAAAGCAAACATATCTTTTAGTAGATTCAAACAATTCTGTCGCCGTGGCAAAAGTGGAGGGAAATTATCTCGCCCCCAGCATTAGCGACAGTATACTGAAAAAATATGTTCATCAAATCAATGAACACAATTCTTCAATAGTTCTACATCAAAAGGATGAAAAAAAATGCATCAAGGATACCGATGAAAAAGCGAGGTAGCTTCCGAAATATACTCGTATGCGATGAAACTCTTTAAGGAAAAAATAAAACATTTTTATTTGGAAAATAGAAATGTTTTAGTTTTTTCAGAAAATTTTGCAAAATAGAAATGTTTTTTTTTTAGAATTTATTCAAAACTAGAAACGTTTAATTTTTTTTTATAGAAATTATAATTGATGTACAATTTCCATCAAATTGATGTACAATGTTCATCAAATTAATGTACAATGTTCATCAAATTGATGTACAATTTTCATCAAATTGATATACAATGTTCGTCAAATTGATGAAAAATTTTCATTAAATTGATGTACAATGTCCATCAAATTTATGTACAATTTTCATCAAATTTATGTACAATTTTCATCAAATTGATGTAAAATTTTCATCAAATTGATGTACAATGTTCATAAAATTTATGTAATTTTATTTTGGCAGATTGATGTACAATGTTCATCAAATTGATGTACAATGTTCATCAAATTGATGTAAAATGTTCATCAAATAAATGTACATTGTTCATCAAATTGATGTACAATGTTCATCAAATTGATGTACAATGTTCATCAAATTGATGTAAAATGTTCATCAAATTAATGTACAATGTTCATCAAATTGATGTACAATGTTCATCAAATTGATGTGTAATGTTAATCAAATGAAAGAAAAATGTTCATCAAATTGATGTACAAAGTTCATAAAATTGATGTACAATATTCATCAAATTTATGTACAATTTTCATAAAATTTATGTAATTTTATTTTGGCAGATTGATGTACAATGTTCATCAAATTGATGTACAATGTTCATCAAATTGATGTACAATGTTCATCAAATTGATGTAAAATGTTCATCAAATAAATGTACAATGTTCATCAAATTGATGTACAATGTTCATCAAATTGATGTACAATGTTCATCAAATTGATGTACAATGTTCATCAAATTGATGTACAATGTTCATCAAATTGATGTTAAATGTTCATCAAATAAATGTACAATGTTCATCAAATTGATGTGAAATGTTCATCAAATTGATGTGTAATGTTCATCAAATGAAAGAACAATGTTCATCAAATTGATGTACAAAGTGATTAAAATTTCTGTACAATATTCATCAAATTTATGTAAAATTTTCATCAAATTTATGTACAATTTTCATCAAATTGATGTAAAATTTTCATCAAATTGATGTACAATTTTCATAAAATTTATGTAATTTTATTTTGGCAGATTGATGTACAATGTTCATCAAATTGATGTACAATGTTCATCAAATTGATGTAAAATGTTCATCAAATAAATGTACAATGTTCATCAAATTGATGTACAATGTTCATCAAATTGATGTACAATGTTCATCAAATTGATGTAAAATGTTCATCAAATTAATGTACAATGTTCATCAAATTGATGTACATAGTTCATAAAATGGATGTACAAAGTTTATCAAATGGATGTGCAATATTCTTCAAATTCAAGTACAACGTAGACTAGAAACTATGGTATGTGATGGGCCTCAGCCTCTTTTAAGATGTTAGTATGTCGTCCACACATAATGCGTCGACAAAAATATTTTTGACTGAATGTCGACGACTAAAACTGGCCTCATAAATAACCGGATGAATGTCAACATTTGCAATTATTTAATTATTTTCAAAAGACAAACGAAGACGTTTTGAAACAATTTACCATTTGTGACCCGTTTTAGTTGAACTAATTATCTTCGATTTAAACGTATCGCTCCTGTTTAATTTCGCCTTAAATGGTGATACATTTTCTACTTCCTCTTTTCTTTTGTTAACTCAATTTAATATCTTTTAAAACTGCAAATGCGTCTTAGTGTAGACTTATTTCCATTTTTTTGGCACTCACTCTTGACATCGGCAAAATGTGTGCCAAATCGTTGTCCTTGGATTTACGTCGGTCATAGCCTAACCAACGAATTCTGCTCACGACTGCGACCAAGAGCAATAGATTTGTCCAAAACTAATTCCATTTAGAATTCCGATGTTACCCAATCGAAATTTGTGTCTTAATAAAATCCAACATTGTTTTTATTGTTTTTGAATTGTTTCTTTCTCTATTTTCAGTTTTTGCTCAAACATAAATCTCTGGCAAATGCTGTTATCAAGCCATACATACTTAGGAAACCGTAGGAATGTGTGTCTGGGCGTGAGTGTGTGTGTGTGCGTTACAACATAAATTGTTTTTAGTTCGGATTCTTGATTTTTTTCGGTAGATTTCCACAATATTATAGCTTTCGTAAAGAGAAAGCTGAGTGAAAGCCATTGTTTTTAACTATGTTCCTTGGCATTGTCCTTTGATTTAGAGTAAGTCTAAGGATGTGTAAAATGTATCCCTTTAATAAAACAAATCAACACAGACACATGCACACATTTAAGACATAATTGATGCTTGTCACAGTGACCTCTTCTTTCCTTGTCGGCTCTTGTGTTGCTTTTTTTTCGGTTTTTGTGAAAAATTTCCGAATAAATGAACAAAATAACATTTTCTGTTAAAGGACTTGTGAAAATATTTGCATACGCAACATTCAAACAGAAAATTTATGTAAAATTGTCTATTTCTAAAGGATGTGCGTATAACAATGCGTGTTTGTGTGTGTGTAGTTTATATACGAATGTGTGGGTGTGCGCGCTCATGTGTTTCCATGTAAATTTATGTGTAGATGTGTGCGATAAAATGGATTTTATTTCTTTTATGTCTGAAGACTTGAGTGAAGTTGAAAGAAAACTGTATGAGGGGGGGGAGGGGTTTAATAGACTACAAACTGAAGATGACGGTAAAGTATTTTCCTTCGGCATAACCTGAAAGGAGGTTAATGTTCGGTGGGTGTCAACGAAAAAGGGCAATTTAGTCAATGTGCCGAAGACAATATCCGATTCTATGGAAAATTAAGATGGTGCCAGCAGTAATTTGGATCTCTGTGTATATTTCCGGAAAGAAATGTGTTGCGAGGAAATAGGGCTAAATTGACAATAATCCGGTGACACATTTAAATTGAATTCCAATATAAGTGATGTTTGAAATTCAAAAACTACAATACTAACGCTGACAGAATCTATAACCGTCCTCTTACAGGACGTGTGACTCAATGCAGGACTATGAACTGGGCACAGATCAGAGGAACAAACCATCTGTACCGATCTGAGAAAAATTGAATACTGATATCTTGAATGCTTGCAAGGTGAATAAATTAATATAGCTTATTAGGTCAAATATCGCATATCTTTCTGTAGAGTTCAAATTAATTAAAATCATTCAGACAGGAAGAAGTTAAATTTCAGAATTTCGGATTGGAAAAATCAATGCATGCACAATTTTGAGGTCTTTAGCACAGTCTAACACAGTGGACACGACTAAGTGATGAAATACAAAAAAATTACAATTTTGCACAAAGACATGCAAAGATTTGGGCCCCGGTGTCATTTTTGCAAAAAAAAAAATTATCATTTTCTCAGGCTCAGAATTTTTCATAAAGAAAATATGAAATAAAAAAAAACGTCTTTTTTAAGGTCAAAAAACGCAAAAAATAAATAAAAATAAATCGATTTTTTGTAACCTTTTTTCCTCTGTTCAGGTCCACTGTTAGCAAGCCGTTCATAATTCAAGGAAACAATCAACTACAAAAATGTACCTAAGATCTCAATAAACAACTTTCTAGAGCACATGAACTTCCTTGGAATGATTCTTAAAAGTGTTTCAATTCACATTTGCTTGCTAGAAAAGCATTGGCAAATTTGTTGGAGCGTATGAGTAATATTGAATTGAAAGCCTGGAACTCATACGTACCGGTGGTTAATTAAATTGAATTGATGTAATTTTTTATTAAAATAGCTCCAACCATGTAAAAACGAATTGGCATTTTATAAGCAGACAAAATTGAACATGGCTGTCATCACTTACAGTATATATCGAAAAGTATACAGTCCACTCGATAGAAACAAATTATGAGAGTTAAGAATTGCCGGCAGAATGTTCAAAGATGAACACGGTTACTGTGGATCTGTTATGATACTTTATAGAATGGGTAAATTCAGCAGATTTACATGGAGAAATTTAATCACCGGAAAACTACCCGAAGGACGGTTTCAGTTGTTCGTAACCTCAGTCTCGTCCACCGGTTTGTGAGGGTGAACGAAATGTGGGTGGGTGTGATTCATTACAAGTTTGCAAGGTAAGGTAAGTAATAAATATTTGGTTATAATCAATCCTTTTAAGCCATTCCATTTTTATTGATTTTCTTTCGCTTGAAGGCAACTCTCCTAAAGGTATTTATTGATTTCCATCCATCCAAATTATTACCGATTCTATCGAGTTTTCTATCAGCAAGAGAAAGCAGTTAATGCAACATTGCCTTGGACAGCCCCAAAACGAATCCGTACGCACTGGTTTCCCCCTAAAATACAAATTGGACTGTAGGGCATAAAAAACACCGCCATTAAGGAGCAGGAAGGGGGAGGTGAGAGGTGGTGTCTGAGAAAATGTAAAATCTATTTGTACATTACTGCATTGTGATCTCCATGGTAAGCCCAGCATGTAAGTGAAAGAGTCCTTCTTGGAAACAACATTCCCATGGTTAAGAAAAGGGCAAACCAGACTACACACACGCATGTAAAGAAACGACTAGAGGAAAAACTACACAAAGAACAAGGAAATGTTCATTTACAGAAAATATGCATATTTACGATATTCAAGAAATATGAATAACATGCTCCTTTAGCAAAAAGGATTTTCTTCTAAAATGTGAGTGCAGAACCCCGGGCACACTTATATTCGCATGTGTGTGTGTGAGTAGTGTATATGTAGGGTAGTATATTTATTTATACAACATCCTACGTAACATATACACAAAGTCAAATTAAGATCCATGACCATGGTAAGGATGATGCAGCTAAAGCTGCAGCTGTTGTTTGTGTGTGTTGACTCTGCTGCCACTGGTGGCACTGGTTGGTACAATATTGGTTGTGATGCTGTTGCAGCTGCCATTCATGTTGCCTGGCTGCTACATGTTGCTTTTAGCAGTTGATATTTTTTTTTTTTTTTTGGGCAACAGTATGTACGTTCTACGTTCATTGGGGTTTACCAAAAAAAGAAAGAAATGCCCAAGAGTCTTCTAACAACACTCACAACAGGCGCATACATATGGGTATAAACACATACACACACACACACAGACACTGGTGTATGTATAGCAAAACTATATTAATATTGCAATCGTTGTATGCATTCACTAGCACATGCATGCATGTATGGCAACTTGTTTACTTGTGTTTGCATGTGTGAGTGCATGAGCCTTAATGCATTTTGCATGATAGATTTCCGCTTTTTTTTTGGTTTACAACATTGTCATGGTTTTTGCATTAAAGTTGTACTGTGCTAGTCTTTAAAACTCATCTTGTGGCTGAATGCACAGTGGTTGCACAGGGTAGCCGCCGGCTAGTTTAGGCCGGCAAACCACGTGGAAATTTGAAGAAATCTAAAGGCCATCATGACTTTCAGATGATTAGAGCTGATGAAACGTTTGACTGGATGTGAAATGGGAGGTCGACATTGAGGTTGTAAATCGAGATCTGACATGTCGTAATTTTCCCGGGAATAAATAACTCAGATTAGTATTTAATTCGAGGAGGACTGCGGTTAATATGACTTACAGCGGATGAGAACTGTTAAGTTTGTAGAACGGATACAACGCAATACTAAGTGTCGCGCTTGTAGAAGGTGTCTCCTTCTACGAAAGTAGCCAGAGCGTCTCCGTTCGAGGACGAAACATTTCCCTCTCAAATAATCGAAGATAGTGGAAAGAGTGAGGGAAATTACCGAAAAAATATCACTTAAAACGCTGTATTCTTATAGAGCGATATCGCCAACGTGATTCGTCATTTATTTCCCTAAGATTATTATATTTACATAAAAGAGACTTATAAACAAAACTAATTGTAATATAGATTGTTTTTTTCGGCAGTGTACTTAACTTTTGATAATCCATTTAGTTATTGACCTGAGGCCTGCCCAATCAACTATTGTTTAATGTATGACTTTGTTGCTATTATAATACTATCCCATTAACAAGGGAAAAAAACGGGATATTTGGTGTTGATTACTTGTGACTATAGAGCGATATAAAAGAGTCAAAGCTCTTTTATAGCCATGGGACGGACTCTTTTTGGCAGTATGAACGCATGGGATGGCGGATGAACCTTAGATAGCTCAAGTCCCCATTCACCTAAAAGACAATTGAGGCAATTCTAGTTACAATTCTGAATTATGTTTTCCGAAAGCGATATCCTGAGTCATCAAAAGCTAATGGGTAATAGATTTGAACGCTCCAGTCTATCTTTGTTTGGCTTTGGTTAATTTTTAGAGTGTATCACTCTATTATGTCCTCAGAGGCAGATGAGTTGTTCCACATCATCTTAGAGGTCAGTGCCTTATTTAATACCAATGTGGATTTTATGTTCGGTATGTTGGACAATTTGGGGATTAAGAACGCCGTCAAGCCGTTCCGGACATATGATGGTGATATGATCGTCGATCTTCTTGAAACCATTCACCCATTGAAGGAAGTCGCTCTCTGTGCATCCTGTTAATTTATACTCATTTTTACTAGGTTCTACAGCATCAGTTGAACTCGATCGGATGACTCTACTGATAGCCAAAATAGTAAAATTATTGAGACTTGTGCAGTGTTTCGTAGACAGATGAAGGTCAAGATGTTGCTACAGAAGATATAAACCCTAAACAATTATAACTTTCGCAAATGCACAATTCCATTTACCGGTTGTCTGTCAAATGTATCTGAATGCTTGGCCAATTGTTTGATTCAACATCAGTCTGCTCAAACGCCGGCCAAATGGAAATCGAATTCAAATTCAATCGGAGTTTTCACCTCTCAAAAACACTGTGTGTCTGTGCAGCCGGGTTTTCTTCACATAATCACACACAGGACACAACATATCCTCTTGGGCATACTCATACATGAGCACGAGCACAGTGTGTTTAGGCGTGTGTGTGTGTGTGCGTGTGACTCTGTTTATGTGTATTATATTATTTGGTTGTGATGTTGGTGTAGCTGCTACGGCTGCTGTTGTTGTTGTTGTTCAATACCAACATTTTCGGTTATACTTGTTAAGTAAAGCAACGCTTTGTTAAATTGTTTTTCCACTTTGTAAATGGCTAGATGTGTTTATGTATGAGTGTATACGTGTGTGTGTATGCGTTGCCCTTTCACACATCCACATAATCCCGGGCAATGCAATATCATATGCATACATTCTCTTACTCTCAGATATCTCATACACATATTCACACACACACTCACACGCAGTCATGGCCACAGTGAAGGATGCATGTGTGTGTATGTGTGTGTGAGAGTGCGGTACGTTATGTTCCTTAGCACAGTTTGTTGTTGCTTTATGTTTTCCCTTGATTCATCCGTCCATCCATCGTTCAACATTTGGGGAATGGTTTTTTTTGTTTGGTCCTGTGTGCCTCTGTATGTGTGTGCTGGCATTAGGTTGCATTATATCCTTATGCATTTTATGTTTATATTTTCCTTCTTGTGGTTGCACTGAGCGAGCATTGGGTAAATGTTAAGGCACACCATCATCGTAATCACGGAGTTTCATCAGAAAAGATTGTAGCACAGCACCCCCCCCCCCCCTCGCACTTGGTGTTGCCCTCGCATGGCTTTGCTCTTGTTGCAACTTGACTGATATTTAGAAGTTTATTTTGTGTATACGAAGAATTTTATTTGTGGAATTTTTGTTAATATATATATTTTTTTTTTATTTTTTTTTTGTGGACAAAATATGGGTTTATTAGTTTTGTTGGGAGAATTTTTGTGTGTGTGTGTGTGGAAAAGATTAGAAACTGGATAAATGTTGCATTAGCTGCTTTAACTTTTTCATACCTCTCAAACTTGTGAGAGTGCTCTCAAGGTAATGATCTTGTGAGAACTGTATTTGAAATACTTTCAAGCACTCAAAAAAAAAAAAACTTATGCAGACCTGGGAGATTTTATTTAAATCGACATATTAGTGAGGAAATAATTTTTACAAAGTAAAAGGTAGAGACACAAAGAAGAAAACGCCCAATAAAGTGACAAAGTGCATAGACACTGGTTGATTTATATAAATTCCATAGCATAGGCTGTTGACTAGGCTGGGTTTCCTTTGACAAAATTACTTCACATCAATTACACCGATTAAAGTTTATAATTTAATTTAAAGCCAATATTAGTACAATGCCAGAATAACTCCATAAGTGAATGGATGCAGAAAGACCGAGGAGCTTGTGGTGGAATCTTTGCTACGTTTAAGGTCATCCCATCAACCGATCTAGGGTAGCGGGAAGCATTCCATGACTATGCCTCTACAGTTCCATGGATATGACTAAAAGTATGCAGTAGAGCAATAAAGCTCAGACTTTTTTTTGGTCCGAAACTCATATTTCCTTAGTTATGGCCTTCCAAAGCTTGTTAAAATAATCAGATATATCTTCGTTTTTCGCCTTACAACAAGAACTTCAACCACTGCTATCAGTTTGAACAAAATCTGGGCTATGTTGCTAAATTGCGGTTGAGCCAAGGTGGACATCGAGATCCTTGTGCTTCTTAAGAGACGCCTGTCAGTTGACACTCTTATAAGTTCGACAGGGACTAAAGAAGCCGGATCTTAGCGTTTGAATATTTCGTTTAAATATCCTGAAATACGACGATGTGTCAAGTACTGATTTTTTGTAGGGTCTTCTCATAAAATACTGTCATGAATAAAATAATTCTAAGGGTAGAAAGATGCTCCTTAGGAAAGTTTCAAAAGATATTTAATATTTTGTCCTAGTAACATTACGAAGCGCAACCAATTCATGAATGAGGTTCATTGGGTGACATGATTGTCAATAACCGGGGTCAATGAGACAATAAGTCAACCAAATTCTATGTTTGTTTTTCTTTTGAGATCTTATTTTATTGTAGCAGTTTGGGAAATTTGTTCGAGTCCTACGTTTTATCAGTCTTCATACTGCTATTATTTTAAAAGCTGCCTTTACCTTAAAGTCCGAAATCCCTTCGAACATGATTGACTGGCATAAAAAACTTGAACAAAACAGATGGACCTTTTGCCAATAAGGTTTTGTTCTGGACATTTGTTAACCCACCTTTGTGGGTCGATGAGACTTATCAGTCACATGACCCGTTTTTTGACTCGACTCGAGTTTGGACTCGAAAGTTTCTCGCCACATTAGCTCTAATCATAAAAAGTCAATGGCTTTTTAAACTAAATGGATGGCTTAGCCCTAATCTACACATTCACTCTCTCTCTCTCTCTCTGCCTCCACCCTGTTTTGAAAACCGCTCAAATATTTCGCATTCAACGGATCATAAATCATAGTAAAAGGGTTAATATTTATGCAAACTGTCACGAATTTTTATTTTCCACATTTTTGTTTTTAATTACAAAATTATTAAATAGTTCAGGCAGGGCAACGTGTGAAACGCTAAACGAGGGGGCGGGGGGGGGGGGGGGGGGGTGGGCGGAGCTGTAAGTTTAATGTAATAGTGTACCTGTGTAATACCTCAAAGTACCGGGCACACATCGGATGGCACACCAACGCCATTGTCCATATTATCATCGTCCATATCCTTCGTTCTTTACGACCATGTAAGAGTTATGCAAAAGCATGCAAAAACGAACACATCTACACACAAACACACGCACATAGAAATTCTAATCTGATTTATGATGGCCGTCGCAAGAGCATGACAAAGAGGACGACAAAGTTTTTATCTCAGAATTTAATTTGAGCATCTAAGAATAATTTTGCAGAGCTCATACTCCACCAGCGTGGGCGACATGCTCTCCACTTTCTCGTTGTGCTGACAGACGCACTTTATTAAATGTCAAAGAGTTAAAATAGTATTAAAACATCTGGTGCCGGACGCTGGCCCTGGTCAAAGCATGACATAGCGTATGCAGATAGAGATACAGAGAGAGAGAGAGGCGGGACTTAAACATACAACTGCTATGATTCGATTTGGTAGCATCACTGGCTGTTCATCAACATCGTCGTCATTTAATATATGACTGCTGTTGCTGATGATGTTGTTTTTGTTTTTGTGGTTGCTAAGGACTTTGGGCTTGTTTTGCTTGTTTTTCGCATCCTAGTGTCCCAATGGAATCTATGAAGCTATTCAGAGTTTTTGTACTCATTTCACAGAGATACATAGACTGCATGTGTGTGTGTGTGTTGAAGTGTTTTTTAGTGCATCTTTCAAGTCAAATTAAAAAGTTCTGTGCCAAACTAATATTCAACCCACAACAACAAAAACAAAAACGGGCAACTGTTTTCTAGCTGTTGTCCTCTTCTTCTTTGCGATACTTTGAGGTCGAGTGTTTTTTTTGCCATTGTTGCTTTTGTTATTTACCGAAACAAAAAAAACAACAAAAAAAAAACGAGAAAAACTATCGAACAAATACTGGCCAAAAACAAAAGACGAACATTTTTAAAAACCACAATTTAAAGTTTAACAGAAAACGAACAGCCAGCAAACAATTGCCGGCCAAATATCTCAAATGGATCTTTAAAAATTTGCAAGAAAGCCCGAGTTTGATGTGAAAGTTTCCACTCGCAAAAACTCATCTCGTGTTTGATTTCCTTCTTTCTGTAATTTGTGATTTGATTTGCTGCTGCTGCTTCTTCGTCTTTGCCTTTAATTTGTGAGACAGCAGCATTGATTTGACCACAAAAGCCAACAAAGAACAAAAAAAAAAAACGTAATACGAATAGACTACAACGTAAAATTTGCTGATAAAGGAGATTTTCAAGGAAATAAAGTTGGTCTTACACTTTGATCCATAGTGAAATGTATACCGGAAATTAAAGGCAGTCAGGTTTGATTACGGGACTGACATTGTGGTAAAGTCTGGGCGAGCAAATCGTTTCGGTCCTTGAGAGGTGGCTGACTGTGAACACAGTTCCTGAGTGGAGTTAAAACCATTGTTAGTCAGTTCATAGGCAGAGTGACCAAGTGATTTGATGGCACTTCTGCCGAAAGTGTCAGGCAGCTACGAATAGTCCTTTATCGACTGGATTAGAATACTTCTGGAAATGAGGCATCGGCAGCCTATTCCATTTACACAATCGAATATAAATTTCTCAGATTACCCAGGTTTATTACATAAATGTGAATTTGACTTGGCAGGGAAATATAGTCTCAAGGTTGACATGTGTGCATACAGTGGATTCAGCAAGATCATCTCAATTATAGGAACCCCATCTTTGTCAAAATCCATGCTAACCAGAGTAGATTCGATATGTCTGAACCAGGAGTTTCAGGTTCTACTCCTCCCGCTCTGTCAGTCCAGTATGAAGCCATCCAATATCGAGTTAAAGGTCATACAGCTACAGTAGTATTTGGTGAAGCTACAATTATTTTATGTTGGAGCTGCAAGGTACAGCATCTAGTTATAATTCGCATTGAAACCTTTAACTAGGATGACTATCTAATGTCATTTTAGAGGGCAATAATCTACAAGTTCAGACAGGTACTTCAAGGTTAAATCAACGATGGTCTGCTATGCAGTCAGTCCACTAGAGTCTGTCAAATTCCATCAGAATATGTCAGAGAATGGCCCAGTCTGTCAGTCTCGTTTCAATTCCATTCGAGTCTCTCAGAGTCCGTTACAGTTGGTCAGAGTCTATTAGAGTCATTCCGAGCAAATTCTGTCAAGTTATATTAACTATGGTCTGATATGCAGTCAGATTTCACCAGAGTCTATCAAATTCCAACAGAATCTGACAGTGTATGTCATAGTCTATCGGAGACAGTGAAATTCTATCCGAGTCTCTCAGAGTTAAATTCCATCCGAGGCTTTCAGAATCCATTAGAATTAGTCAGAGTCTGTCAAATTTCATCCGAGTCCATTAGAGTTGGTCACAGTCTGTCAGATATTTCATCCGAGTCTCTCAGAGTCTATTAGAGTCATTCAGAGTAAATTCTGCCAGAGCCTATCAGAGAGTCTTTCAAAGAACCCTGCTAGAGTCTACCAGATTTTTTACAGTCTATCTATCTCGCAGAGTCTTTTAGATTTTGTTAGAGTCTTGAAGAATCAAAGAGAGTCCGGCAGATTTGAGGAGTCTATATGCGCCTGCTATAGTCTATCAGATTCTGTCAGAGTCTATCAAACCATTCTGTCATCGTTTATTGCAGTCTGTCTGACAGGGTCTAGCAGAGTCTGGTACAGTTTGACAGGGTCTATAAGAATCTAAGAGATTTTGTCTGAGTCATCGAAAATATATCAGCGTCTATAGTAATTCCGCTTCCGGACATTCTAATTTGCTTGATGTCCGAATATTAATTCCGCTTCCGGACATTCTAATTTGCTTGATGTCCGAATTGAACTAGTATATCGTAACACTAAATACAGTAAATACCAAAAAAAACAAAAATCACATCACAGGTCTTGAAACTCCTGATATAAAATTCCAATAGATCTTCCCAAACGATTTTCATGTTCAAGAATAGAAAACCTATAGAAAAAATCCACTTACATTCTGAAAATAAAAGCCAATCAGCATCATTCCAATTCTTCGCTGCCTTTCACTCTGTGCCAATTTTACTGCACCCTCCGCCAAATGTGATCTTATTGTTGAACTTTCTTCGCACTCTGCGTTCTAGCGATAGATTTTCGTCCCTTCAAATTATTCCTGTGGTTTTGCGGAATATCTTAAATGTTATGCAAAAACTTGAAATGAGAACAAAAAAAAACAAGTTCTGCTGCATAGAATTATCCTTGTGACGCCTTATTTTCTATGATTTGCCAGCCATTGTTCGGACTACGAAGTAAAACAAAAGGATCATTTCCAACAGAGCTGGTGGACAAAAAACGAACGCGAGTGTTAAAGTAGGTGGCGGTGAGTGAGTGATGGCAACACCATTGCAACGCACACACACACACAGTCACAAACTATTGTAAATGAAAATAGTTTGTGCTATTTTGTCTTAAGATTATTTTTGTCGCTTTTTCATTTCTGACCAAAAATGCATAATGATGCCTTAGATTGTGTGTGTGTGTGTGTAGACTTGGTAGCAGCAGATGACGAAGGCCGGAATGGATGGCTCGACCGGATAGCCGGTGTTTGTAAGTCGGTTTGTTGGTTGGCTGTTTGACTGCGGTTTAGGTTAGGTTAGGTTTCGCCTTTGCTTTCCATTTTTGGTTGGACATTTTCATATTTGCATAGTTAAGCAGTTTTGTAAAGCATAATAATGAAATAATTGAATAAAACATTATAGGGCCATCATAATTGCTGCCCATCCCGGTTTCTTTTGTTGGGTTGCTGGTCTCGACCGGGTGGATTTTTCATCTCGAAGAATTGTAATTTAAGCTTGTGGGCAAAGTGTTTGTTAGAGAGAGAGAGAGACAGAGAAGGAGAGAGAGAGGTGATTGGTGGGGTGTGATTGAATTAAACGTAATTGAAAAAAAGACGATTACAGAGCACCGCATGACAGATTCCGCACAGATAGACAGCAGACCGACAAAATGATTTGTTTTTACAAACAAATTATGCAGTTGACTCGAACTTTGTGTGCTCCTCTAATTTTCCATTCCAACGGATAACGTCTTTAAACTTTGTCTATTGTGTGGTAACGATTCATAATTAATTAGTTTGCTTTTGGCAAAAAGAAAACTTAAACTAAATATTTAAGCACATTTAGGGAAAACTGATTTTTTTTCTTGTTCGAGAAAGTTTCCAAGTCTATTTCGGAAAATTGTGACATGTTTTTCTAGGCACAAGGATGTGTCATAGCGGAGATGTGGCCCTCCACACAGTCCATTAGGTAACTGGCGGGAAATTATCCTTCAGCCAATGAACTGTGTAAATGAATCTGTACTCGCAAGTACTTTTTTCCCATCTTGGTTTTTAATGATGTTTACTCGAGAAGTCGAAAAAGAAAAAAATTTCATGTGTTTTGTACCGAGTTCGCAATAGAATGAATGACATACTTTAAGACAGCAAAAAATGTCCCAAATATCACAAGGAACACGAAGAACTGCGGTCTTCTCCGGGTTTATGTGCACCAATGAAAGCCATAGGTCTTGAATACATTTGGTCTCATTATCTGAAAGAGGGTAAAACGATCTCCGACCAATATTAAGAGCTGTTGGAACGATTCGCCATTGATTTCAGGGGAAACTGGCCGAACCTGCTATCTTTTTGTCATGCAAACTTTCAATTGAACCAGATACGGGGACAATTTTCTGGGGCAAAAGATGTACCGTGAGGCCGCCAACAGATTTTCGTGTGACAACGATGTGGCTGCTATCTGCTCCTCCCCCAGAAACATACCAAGTAGACCGGGTGCAAACACCGACACCAACAGACACAAGAAACCTGCCGCCGCTAACTACATCTACCATCGTCAACTACCATCGCCATCTAACGCTTTAAAATTTGTCGATCTTTATTGCAAACGTTCCGTTTCCAATATTCTTGATCTTCAAGATTCACCACGATCTTCCAAAGCGATATCCACTCAGTTCGTAAAAAAAAAAGCTGCGCTCTGTCAGAAAAATGTCTATGTCACTTAGGTCACAATACCTTGGACACACCTTAAAATAGCATTGTCACTCTCTAAATACTCTCTTGCTATACCGGCTTTCGAGCCACAAACCATCACCTATCACCGCGATTTGCTGAAGAGAGAGAGAGTTCCAACCATAAAGATGTGACGTCCAGATGGCGTTGTCTAACTTTGAGGACATTTTGTGTTGATTGGTGGTATCGTTTTCTGCAAATAAGACTGTAACTAAGTGTTACGCTTTAAGGACAATAATACAAAAGGAAATTGGAAAGACCAACAAATTGGGATTAAACTATATTTCCCTCCCTCTCGGATTACTGGCTAACAAGAGTAGTTTTAAAATATGACACGCCTGTCGGTCTACACCAAACGTTAGTAGCTGTCCTGTAGCAATTTATGTCGGTTTTTTTCTTATCTTTTGCTGTGTGGAAATTTTCTTTCCATTTCCATTTCGATTGCAAAGGACAAACAAAACTAGATTCCACACTTAACAAAATTGCTTGACTCCAAATAATACTACGACTATAGAAAAAAAGGATCTAAAGGCAAAGTGTGTAAACAAAACAGGAAAGAAAGAAAAAAACAGAGCAGAACTTGAAACCACATTCACAGTGCAGACGACACACGCACACACATACACACTCCCAACTTGAATCTCTAAGGCTCAAAACATTTTAAATGTAAATCAGTTTGTTTTGTTTTGTTGTCCTGTTCGAGGTGGCAAAGGAGCTGGCAAACATCGAGGCCTTCGATAAAGAACTATGCAAGAAAGTACCTTCATTCGAAGAGGAAATGGTGGCAACGTGTTTGGAAATTCTCGAAAGCTACATTGAGAACAAGAAGGCCAGTAGTCCTTGGGGGATATGATTAAATAATGCGAACACTGTAGACCAAAATTTGCTAAAGCTCGGAATTCTAGTAAAAAGAGTCCTGCCAATTGAAATGAAAGTGTAGCACTTAGTTTTCATTTAAGAAAATTTACTACGAGAAACTGTATTTTTAGTGGAATTTGAAGACCCATGGAATTATCACAAAGGTGTAGCACTAATGGGCAGGCTTCCTTGTTTCTATAGCCATAACGGGTTCACGTTTCTTTTCAAATCCTGGCGGGAAGATCTGCAATGGCTCTTCATCTTAATATATATTTACCCTCGACACTGATTCACTAATACACTGATTCACTGACTCTGTCACGCAGTACGTAGGAATTTAAATAGGCATTCTATAATAATTCTATAAATAATAATAATAAAAAAAATAATATTTTTTTTTGTACAGAAATTGTGTTTTCCCCAAATTTTTTTTTTACCAAATTTTTTTTTTTCCAATTTTTTTTTTTGACAATTTTTTTTTTTACAAAAATTTTTTTTTTCCAACAAAAATTTTTTTTTTCAACAAAAATTTTTTTTCCACAAATTTTTTATTTTTTTTCCGAAATTTTTTTTTACAAAATAGTTTTCTCAAAATTAAGTAACAAATACTTTCTCAAGCAAATTAACGGGAGCCATAGGCGCATTACAACTTACTAGTTGACAAATAAACGCTGTCGTTGAATGCCAAAGGCGGACCTTCTTTCAGTAGGTATCTAGGCCTTTCCAGAAAAAGCCTTGCTCAAAAAATAGTAAGTAAATAAGAGTTTTGCCACTTTACATGGTGGGAATTTGTTCGATAAGAGGACTGTACAATACAGTTTGATTTCTAAAATCAGTTTCTTGTTCGCCTTTCTAAAGAAAGGGATCAGGGAACTCTTTCATGATTTCTGTATGAATGAAAGGAGAGAATTTGTTGTATGCCTTTCCAGCTGACTTCTGAAATCAGATCTGATTTCAGATCATATAAATGAAGGAAGGCCAGATAGCATGAAAGCTGTAACTGAATATTTTCAAAGATCTAAAAAGTCCGCCCGTCACTGGGGCGTTATGTGACTCTGTCTTTTGTGTCATTCAAACAACATTTTTCCTGGGACGTTTTGCATTTACAATACCACAGCGGCCCGGGTGTATCTCGTCAAAGTAAATTGCTAAAGAAATTTCAAGTTTAGTTTTGTCGGTTTCAACACATTAGTTTAGAAAACAACATCACCCGAGAATGACTGAATGAATGAGCCAAGTGAAAAACTAAGTAATTTCAATTTCTTCCTTTTTTTCCCTTTGGCCCCAGATAACAACGATGCTGGCTCAAGGTTTTGCTTTCACCTTTCACATGTTTGTAACGTCTTTGGATTCAGCAAACAAAGATGCTCTTCTGCGTTCACAGCTCCATGCATTTGCATAAAACGCTGTTAAACTTCTGAGCACATCCATATTTTGGTGTTTAAAGCTGTATAACTCAAAATCTTAGGTTACCAGTAAACAACGACTACGAGCAAAGGATAAAGAAATCAGAGAGAGAGAGAGAGAGAGAGAGAGAGAGAGAGCAAGAGCAAGAGTGAGCGTGTTAAACCAACTTGTAAATCCTATTTTCCAAAAAGATAAAGAAAAACTACGATGAACAAAATCGTACGAATATATTGTACATGCATATTTCACCGGCTTGATCCTGGCACAGATAACAATAACAACAGGGTCACAACAAAACAATTTCAACATATCCTTTGCTGTTTTACGATACACTTGCACTTGCTGGATAAAAGCCTGAACGATTTTTGGAAATGTTTTCATAATGTTACAAGTTTCTATCACATGGCATCGCACGTATCCCATCTACGAAGCATTTTCTTCTTTGTCCTTGTGCAATTTTGAAATTTTCCTCAGCACAATGTGGGTGTGTGCGAATGTGTGTGTTTTATGAACATTTTCTTAACAATTGTCACAAGGACAAATGTTGTATGAGTTTGACGGTGCAACAGCATCGACCAAAGAGATGCTGGCAATTTTCTAAATGCAAACACACATGGCCGACTGCAATTCGCATGTGTGAACAGTTGTTTGTGCACGAGTAAGTGTAAGCACTCTCACTCTCTGTATTGCTCTCTCGTGGCGTGTGTGTGTGTGCGTAGTGTACACTTCTTAAATGTTTTATGCATTAATAGCCATTTCCGTTTCCTTTTTGTTGTTGTTTAACTATGAGAGTGGCGTGTGCCATTTGTGCTTGTGTATGCGGACGTTGGCAGCAGTGAATTGTTAAGTTTAACATTGTGTTTACTATTTATTGGTCTTCTCGTGTCACTCTTGACCGAATGTGTTGTGGCCTTGCCTTGAAATATCAAACCAATCTTCAAATATCGATTATGTACACTTTTGACAGACAGTACCATAAATCTGTAACTCTACGTAATTACGTGTGAGGTTATAATTAATTGTTGCTACAATGAAGTATACAAAGCTTGAGCTAATGCTCTGGAACTACAGTAACCGAGATTTTCATAGAATCGATCAAGATCTTGAAAAAAGGAATGTCAATTGAACGGACCATGTATGTATTTACCTGAACATTCTTTGAATGGTAAGGCGGGGAACTTCTCTCAAGGAACATGCTGTTTAGACCCAACTGTTTACAGCCGCCTCGTAGAGAAGCCATTGATAACACCGTGTTACACACATTCTGTCCTATGAACCAAATGCACATATTCGGAAAGAGGGAAAAAAATAAAAATACACGTGTATCGGCGATTTTTATTAAGTTTGAAGTATGAAGCTCGTAGTGGCCTGTGTGAAAGCCTTAGGACCGATTTTGAACCCTTTTTGGCAGGCAGACTCGTGGAAATGTCTGTATCACGTCAGATTTTTTAAAAAAAAATTTTATCAATTCTCAGATTTTCTCCAATTTTTATTATTTTTGAAAAAAAAAAATATTTTTTTCACTTTTCTTAGCATAACTTGAAGAGACTCCAAATTTTTAAACTACTTAAGCGTTACGAAAAAAAAATGTTTTTTGAACTGAAACCTTAAAAAAAAACGATAACCATTTAAAAAAAAAATAAAAAAATTTAGGAAAATCCGAGAATTGATAAAATATTTTTTTTTAAAAAGATTGACGTGATACAGACAATTCCACGAGTCTGCCTGCCAAAAATCAGCTCGATTGGATCACTGAAAAAGGGGTTTAAAATCGGTCCAAAGGCTTTCACATAGGCCACTACGAGCTTCATACTTCAAACTTAAAAAAAAAATTCTGACGTGTACATGAAAATCGCCGATACACGTTTATTTTTATTTTCCCCCCTCTTTCCGAATATGTGCATTTGGTTCATAGGACAGAAAAAAATCTATTTTTTGTAACACGGTGTAATAATCTCTATTTTATAAAGTCGGCGGCATTTTTCAGGTGGAAATGGCCGCTTAGCCACTGTTCATATTCTAGCACTCCTTCAGTCGCTCCTTCAGGCCATCCTGTAAGACGAGATAAACCCCAGTTGCCATGCCCTGGCAACCGGTCCCTCCTTCATTGACCCTTTATGCTCTCAATGTGTCACTTAATCCGCTATGCATTCGCTATTCCTTCCCTCCATCCTGAAAGACGAGGTGGAAGCCGATCATGCCGATCGGTTTTTCATTCTTTAGCCCTTTATTTTTTCTTTGAGTCGCTTAATCCGTCACGCATTCTGTCTCTCCTTCAGTCTATTTTTCAAGCGGTCCCACAGTTCCACATGCGATGTGGATCTATGGGATGTTATACCAATTGACTCGGTGGGGGTTTCTGAACTGGTTATCTGTGACCACTCGTTCATCGTTATGTCTTCGTTAGTCCTTCCTTTCCTCCAGTATACCATCCGTCCTACTTTATTCCGCCACCTGTCTGTCCTTTCGACCATTCCTCCAGCCTGCCTTCCTTCCCTTGTTCCGCCGT
Source organism: Hydrotaea cyrtoneurina (assembly GCA_958296145.1). NCBI lineage: Eukaryota > Metazoa > Arthropoda > Insecta > Diptera > Muscidae > Hydrotaea > Hydrotaea cyrtoneurina. The sequence continues at coordinate 146,532,852 of OY282512.1, forward strand.
TTCCAACATCCTTCCTAATTTTCAAACTTTCTCCTTACAACATTCGATATTCCATTTTTTCAACCCACCTTAGGTCCTTCCATCTTTGCGGTCCTTCTTTTTGCCCACCTTTCTTTACGTCCACACTACCATCTGGTCGTTCTTCCTTCCGGCATTCTCAGCATTCGTTCATTGGTTTAGAAATCTCCAGGTACAAATGACAGGCCAATAGGTTCTGTACTCTTGACAAAGAAGAGGCTCTCCTCTCGGAATAATCTTTTTTTTACTGAGGACTAACCAAAAATGAAGACTTTAATATAAAGGACAAGCGTAAAGACATTAAGAGACTTCGGATCGTACTTGTTGTCTTTTGAGTAGGTTGACGGCAGTCCAAGAACTGTTTAAGTAAAACTCAGTGCATGTAAAAACCTCAGATGAGAAGCACGAGTGGCAATTATCAAACCTTAGTACGTTTTATTCGACATGCCAAGATTTTCCTTAATTCAAGGGGTTTCCTTAGTGGGAGGCAAGGTCGAAGACACTCATCTCAATACGGTTACTGGGTTTAATTCGAAGAGAGCCAGGTAAGTGAGACAATCTTGAGATATTTAACGTGAGCATAAGCTGTGCCATTGCGGTTCTTGTGTGACACTTCTGCGTTTTCTGATAAAACCTAACAGCAACTTGTCCCACAGTCTCTCTAGCTGGCATTACTTTCGCTGCATTTTGCATCACTTTCAAAAATCAAACATGCATTTTACAACATTCTCATCCCAACTCACATTCAGGCAGCAACAACAACATAGCTCGTCTCTTCCTTCAGATAAACGAAACAAGAAACACATGCGAGTCCTGTTCGAATTTATGGAGATTTGCATACATAAAACACCAAAGAAACAGGCAAAGAGCTCCGCTTAAGAAAGGAATCCTTAACATTTAATGCCCGAAATGTAAAAGCAAACGATTGTGCACTTTTGTTGCCGCTCGTCTTATCTTATCTGTCCTTGTAGGGTTTTATTTATCGCTCAGTTCTCAACAGCAGCAGCAGAGACAACCAAGACATTTGCAATGTATTGAGAATTATGTTGTGGTTATGATGATGATAATGCCGTGCAACTTGCTTGGACTGTTGCAGCTGGTATTGCATTCATGCTCAAGGTTTTTGTGGTGCAACATTTTCTTTTTATGGTTCATGACGTCAAGGACTTGTTTTTATCTGCATCCATATGTACATCCATTCATCTCCATTTACCTTTATTTTTATCCATTTCTGTCAAGATGAACAGCAATTCCGGTTTGTTTTTTTTTTTTACTGTTACTTCTGATGTCCTTGTTGATGTTACTCTACGTGGAGGTTGATTTGCATTCATAAAACCGGGTTTTACTTTCATTTGTATGGCTGAGTGTGTATGTGTAGACGAGTTGTGGTGAAACAGGTGATACGTTTTTATGGCAACCCTAATGTTTCGAGTGTGAGCATATTTTACATTTCGGGAAGTTATCCTGGTTTGTATTTTCCTTTTCATGGGAATTGTGGTTTTTGGATATTTGTGCTTGACCTGGTTGAGAAGGTAACGTTTTTTTTTTTCTTCAACTATTTTCATTGGAAAAAGTCTTAACTTCTAGTTCGCATGGAAGTGAAGGCTATAAGTGACCTAATATTCATAGAAAAATGTGGCGATATGAGCTCAGGGTCAGATTTACAACGTAAGCTCAGAGCCTTTGAGTTCAAGCTATTCCAAATATGAATGTAACTGTTTCCATGTAAAGATATACACATGCCTTTACAGCGACATCAGAGTTTATAGTTGAAGAAGGACATTGTAGAGTTTATATTTAAAGAAGGTCGTTGTAATCGAATATGGTAATTCTAGGATCTCATATCCGGTCTCATTAAAGAGAAATTCAGTCTTGTCGATTGCAAATGGACAAATTGTCAATTATGTTGGGATATTTGTGGAGTTAACATCGGCAGAATCTATGTCCACAAGTCACAAACCACAAGAACTCTGACAATTTTGTTGGACGAGGAACCTTTTTAACATAAGGGATAACGATCCATATGAAACATCAGAGTGTCATTGGGTCCGTATTGTTTTGAGGACGATCTGGGTAACATTAATATCACGATGATGATCAACAGGATGATGCAGAGCACACGAGGAACCTTTTTATTATACGGGATACTGATGCATAAGAAACTGGAGAGTTTGATCTGTATTTTCTTGAGATCTGCATTTCCTTGAGGACGATCAGGATAATAGTATTACCACGACTATGATCAGCAGCTCGCGACATAGTGGACATTTCGAAGGATGCGTCTCCGCTTAATTTTCCGTTATGACCGAAATTGACCTCTAGGTTAGGGTGGTTACAGTGACACGGTTCTATTAAACCCAACCAACGATTCTAGAGGCTTTCACACTTCTTGAAGGCCTAAGAGCTCGACAAAACGATTTCCGGGTAACACAATGTTCTGCTGTGGCTGAACGAGACTTCCCTTTTTGTGATTTTTGAAGAGACAGTTATATGTGAGCACACCACAATCTCGGGAAGCCCTCAAAGGAAATACGCGACAAGAGTGCGATAACTTATCGCCCGAAGTGCTCATTCACAATTTGAACGATAAACTAAAATATCTGAACAACATAGTGTAGTGTTTTTGAAAAATGAAAGATGTTCGTGGAATATTGTAAGGAAAACTGGGACAAAACATTAAACAGAGTGAACTAATGTTTTGTTCCCGTTTTTATTAGAATCATCCATGAGCATCCTTTTTTTTTTTCAGAGTACTTGGTGACCCCAAGTGTACGAAATTCCATTGCCTTACGTTGCATTTTTATTGGAAATAATTGTTTCTTTTGATTTTATTCTCCACCGTGATGTTTCAGTTTCTTTCATAATACATGTTGTTATGCTGGGTTTTTTTTTCTAGCTGCATTTAAGTTAAAATTTCATTTCATTTCATTAGTGGAGACAGAGACTGAAGAGACACAGAGAGAGAGAGAGAGATGGAGAGAGAAAAAGAAATGCATACAAAGTTTTCTTCTGGCACAAAGTGCTCAAGTATTTTTTTTTCGTCTGTTGTTTAGTTTTGCGGTTACCTTGGCAGCTTTTACATTTGCAGTAATTTAAAGTTAAAATAATTGCAGAAAGTGGGAAATGCGAAAGGTCTGTGGCGTACGAGGGGAAGGACAAGAAGATAAAGACAGATAGCGGGTGTGATGGCACAAGTACATTTTTTTTTTAACATATTCTTCTGGGCTTCCCCCCCCTCCCCACCCTTGGTTGTCGTTCAAGTAGTAAAACTGGAGACAAAAACTGGAGAACAAATACGCAAACATGCAGCATCATCTCCTACAACAACAGTGGCTGCTGCCTGTGCCCCTTCTCCAAGTGTGGCTTAACCGCATCTTCATCCATTTAGACGGAAACCGCAAACCTTAGAAATAAGTTTTAACTTTATTGGAAACCTACCAACAACCAACAGCCAGCAGCAGCCAGCAAATGTTGCTCATCATTCTGTGTGCTACGGCGGCTGCTGCTGTTGCTGTAGCATGCTGTTGGTGCTTCACAAGTATGTTGCATGTTTCGCTTCCGCCGCTGCCTTTAACAAGTTTTATAGTTTCACTATTTATCCAACATAAACATGAGCCGAGATGAGATGAGATGAGATGTTATGCTAGACTCGACTCGACTCCACTCGACTCGAGTAAATGAGTATGGCTCCTGCAGCCATTATCCCGCCACTGCTGCCACTACAACATTCTGAGTAGCCAAAGGTAATTAATTTTCTTGTAAGATATTTGTTGTTAGACTTGCAGCTTCACATAGGAGGTATGGTTTAGAAATTATGGGAAATTGAACGTTTTTTCCTGTTATGTCACAAACGGATACAATTGCCATCTAAACGTTTGTGTGCGGGTGGCCCAGGCTTGGCTATGCCCCCTTTGGTACTTAACAAATAGAAACTGCAACAATTTGAAATATTTTAAAAACAAGATTTCACTTGTTCATCTCGGGGCGTTAGAAACGCGGACGAGATATGAAATAATAAAATAAACACAGAGGCAAACGGAATAAACAGTAAACCGGGCACATCATTCACAGGATAACTGTGGCGGAAGCGGAAATGGATTTTCTTTCTGGCATTCAAAGACGACTTCCGCTTTATGTTTACTTCTCCGGTCTGCTCGGGTCGGGTCTGGTGCGGTGTGGTGTGGCGGTCGTCGTTGTTACCTTTATGCGGACTTTTGATGGTTGTTTTTGAGACTTTCTCAACGTCAGCAAAGTGTTTTGCTGTTACATCCTTCTCCGTATTCGTCTCTGTTTTGGTGTTGTTGTTGTTTCAGTCCTTCCCGGCAACTGCTGTGGTGAATGCGTGCATGGAACTCGGTGCATTGGTTGTCTTTGTGCGTTTGTGGAAGCTCTGGCAGAGAGTGTAACCAAACCGCAGTTCTTCATTAAACTTGTGAATTTCCAGCAATTTACCAACGAAATGTTTTGCTATGTGTTCTTGGTCGTTTCTGTTGTTTTTTTCTCTCACTAATTTTGCTTCTTCTTCCCCTCCATGCTGTTCAATTCACAAACGTAAAGTTTTTTCCACCTTTACGTCATTTGTTTGGTATTATGTGGTGGTGGTGTTTTTTTTTTTCTTTCTTTGCCCGTTGGTTAGTTTTTCTTCAAGTTATTTTACGTTTTCACTTTGCGCGTTCTTTTATTCTTCTTCCCCTTCCGCTCATATTAATTTTCGTGATGAAACTGCGGTTTCAATTTGTTTCTCTTTTTGTCTGTGTGGGCGAGTGTGTGTGTGTTTTTTTTGTCTGTTGCGGCAACAGAAAAAAAACTTCAATTCTCGGCTGAATGAATGAGTGTTTTCTGTTTTTGCTGCGGTGGTTTTGTTTGATAGATTGTTTGCAAACTGTAGCCGATTTATTTTAAGTGAAAGATTGCATTCGTGGAATTTCATCGATGACAAGAAGTTCGCATACATACATATGACAGGATATAGCGTAAGTTTTATCGCGAGTCGCTAGATATGGTAAATGAAATTAGAGAAATATCCCAGAGTGAGCGGGAGTTAGACGACCCCGAAGTCGCTTACAACAGTGGACTTCAATAAGGTTATACAAGCGGAGAAAAGGCTGAGACTTTTGCTCAAATACCCGAAGCGCTTGGACGCGAACTTAATAAAATTCTACAGAAATTATTTGGACCTCCAACTTAAGTGAGTCCCAATTCACACTAGGCAATTTTAATTGCCGCAATTCGAAGTTTGTAGAAAATAGAGCTAAGCGCTTTGGAAATGGAAAAAAAACTATTTTGATATTTTGAAAGCAATTTCTTTTTTGTTTTTCGTATTTTGATATTTAGGGTGTTCACAAGGGTGTCCTAAGTGTTGTAAGTGTCGTACGTACTAAAGCTGTACAACTGTTGTATATTTTTTTGTTGTTGATATTTTCCATATAAAAGAATTGTACGACAGTACAACGTTTGGATATATGTTTTGAAATCGTACTGAGGGACAGTGTTGGAAGAAATGGTACATTTGTATAATTTTTGGTACAATTGAAATTATTTGGTACGCTTTGCACTTAATGCTGCTGGAGATACCCGGACCATTTGGTTAAATCTGTTGTTGTCGAAAGAAGCCAAAACTTTCTGCTGCCAAGCCGCTGATTTAGGTAGTCCCAGGTGAACACTTCTTCGATTCTTCATCAAACAAATCATATTCATTCTGAAATTTTCATGAATTTCATCCTCCTCATCTTCATCACCTGGAAAATTTTTTTTTTGTAACAAGCCAAAGAAAGAACCCATCACTTACTTGACTCAACCATAAGTGTGTCAAATGCAAAATTTTCGCATAAAGCGGTTAATATTTTATTTTTTTCGCTTTCGAAAGGCATTTCTATTCAACTAATTTTTTTATTATTTATTATTTTTACATTTGACGTTTGAAAATGTACGTTTCTTAGATGTCAGTACATACACATACGACAGGTTGTTCACATACGTAATATTGTAGGTCTCGTACTTTGTTACAACTTACAACATTAGTACACCTTGTGAATTCCCTAATTATTTTGAAAGTCGTTTGTATTTGAGAAAAGGCAATAATAAAAACAAAAATTGCCGAAAAAGAATTTCCTTGTGTGAACACAAGACGCAAGTTCAAATGGTAACATAAAAAAACCCCAGCCATAAAATACAGGGTTCTTCAACAAGAGGTGCTATTTTGTTATTCAAAGAAAAATTAAATTTTTTTGAGATAAATTATCGGATGTTTATTTCATAATATGCCGTTAATAATGGAAAACAACATCAGCCAAATGGCCACCAGAACCACGCTTACACGACCATATCCTTTTCATGAAATTTTCCATAACCAAATCGCAAAGTGGCTGCTCTATGTCCTCGTGAGCCTCACGAGTTCTATCTTTGAGGTCTTGAATCGACGCTAGGCTGTTGGCGTAGACCTTATCTTTCACGTGGTCCCAAAGGAAGAAGTCGCAAGGTGTTAATTCACAAGATCTCGGTGGCCAATTGTGTTCACCTCTTCGAGAGATAACACGGTCCGGAAACATTTTCCGTAAAAGAGCAATGTTTTCGTTGCTTGTGTGGGCATGTAGCGCCGTCTTGTTGAAAGTAAACGTTGTCCAGATCAATATCATCCAACTCCGACCATAAAAATCATTAATCATCTCTCGATAGCGCAATCCGTTCACCGTAACTGTTAATCCAACCTCATTTTCGAAAAAGTAAGGTCGAAACCTGGGTTTTCTTTAACAATTTGGACTACAGCAGCAATAATCTCAGTTAATCTTGAGCGACGTGTACGGGTTTTATTCTTCACATCACCAACTTGTCCCAACAGCTCGAATGTGTCTTCCAATTTCTGTATTGCGGTCCGGTCAAGCTCGAACTATGACTGCAAGATTTTCACCATGTTTGTAGTGAATTTTAATAATTTCAATGCGTTGTTGAAGCGTGTATTGTTTCATTTTTAGTTTCTACTTGTCAAAAGTCAACGAATAAGAGCTTCAAAAGTGACAGCTACCCAAAATACCGGGTGATTCAAAATAACAGAAATTTATAATATAAAAATCTGTTGAAATATTTAGGCGATATCCACGATATCTGTTGAATTGTTTGTTCAGCGTAAATTGGCTCCTCAAAACGGCGTCTCTGCTAATTGGACGTGTGTCCTAGTAGGAACTCTAACCCAATTGACTCATCTTACAGTGGATTTAAAACTTTTACAAGTACTGCCTTCTCGAAAGACAGCTTATAAATGGTTTCATGTATTCTGTTGTATTAGCAAAAAAAAAAAAACACCAAACTTGCAACTATCCTTAAATCCTTTATTACTGTTTTAACATTTTCAATCAAAAGCTTAAAACAATCCCGCTGTGCTCTGTACTTTTCTCTTTCTCTAGAGGTTTCTCTCTCGTTCACCCCCCCTTCGGTACGTTATTGCAATATTTCATAATCATCATCCGTAATATTTAACAAACCATATGACACTTTCTATCACAATACCCGAAAAATAATCATTATTTACCATTGGAGAACATTGGAGAACAACACAATGAAATTTATGAAATCAATTCGGCACAATTGATATTGACACAGTACATGGATATGAACATGGACACGGACATGCTGCCGGAAACGCGCAACTTGTGGATGAAGAATGAAGTCAAGGGAACGTCTGCTCTTTGCCGTGGCATCACTGAATGACTGCACTCTGCAGTGGATGCCGGGATCGTTGGTCTTTGGGGTGATAGAATTAAATAGTCGGAGTATGAAACGAATAAACTGAAATTGAAGTGTTCATTGAAATAAAAAGGGGAGAGGGAGGGAGATTTACGATCAGGTGCTGCGACAAATGGAAACGATAGACTTAGACTTTGACCCATAGAGGGTCGAACATCATAGTTCAAATTGGTAGCACCAGGATCATCTGAATGGTATCCAACTTGTATCCAACACGTGCCCTCGTACGGTGGCATAACTGTCTGTAATAAGCAGCAGTAGGCCAATTTTGTTTTTCTGCTGAGATCAATTTGAAGCCGTATTATTTAATTTTCCGGTCTTGTACGGAGGAGGGGCATTAGTGGTAACCGAAGGATTTTTTTTATCTTCAAAGAAACGTTTTTATAACTACGATACAGTGAATTAGTATACAGCTGGCACCATCTTGGGAGATATCAAAATACTGCTATGATTTTCGGATTGTGGGCTCAGGAGGCGTGGCAAAAAGGCCTTTACTGGAAAATGCCTTTATCGTCACCCGAAATCCAAGCATTTTCATAACTTCACAGCAGAAGCCAAACACTGTTGTAAAATCTTAACGCTCTTGTTGTTATGTCGTTTAGGAATTCACCATTAGAATTGTGAATTTTGTATATTGAAATGTAAAATTTATCAGATACATTTTTTTTTTGATGATTGGCCATTTTCGTTTTCATTTCAAAGCGACCTAATTTCGATCACTCGCCACCCAGCAACACCCTTTGCGCAGTAAGTACAATATTAATAACAGCACATCACTAGCATTCGAACATACATAACGGAATTGTTTCAAAACTAATAAAATTGAATTTTAAGCTTGAATGGATATTTCCACGAACAGTTTTTTTTTTGTTTGTTTGTTTCTGTCGAAGCGAATTAAAGGAAAATTGAGAAAAACTCATCCCACTACAAAGAGTAGAACAAAACGAAATAGTCTTTCCCGAATTGTGGCTGATGCTGATGAAAGTAAGATGAAAAATAATAATAGCAAAGGACAGAACAAAAAAAAAACCCGGGGATAAGAATGGAGCACACGAGAGAAAGCAGCTGATGAAAAAAGATTTCATTCAAAATCAATGACGCTGATTACACAGCGCAATTTTTTTTCGGTTTTTTTTTTGTGGGTTCTCCCCAACCGACACAAGATAACTCTACAAATTTTTTGCAATCAACCGGAAAAAAACCTATGCCAGGAATACCTGCACAAAAAGGCAAATGGCTGGAGAAACCGGCACCGAAGGCAGAGGCTGCAACTGAATACGGATGATGATGACAATACTTTGGTTATATGTCAACGTTAAATAGTTGCCACTAGTTGGGGGGGGGACGGGGGGATAGACCTGATTTGGAAATGATTTGCCTCTAAAAAGGGATATTTTGTTTCTTTCTGCTTTTTTTTTTTAGTTGGCTGCACCATTGATGTGTCTTTGGGCGGGAACTGAAAGGCTTTGTCATCTCTAGACTGGATGATGTTTGACTAAAGATGTCAGATAATTTAATATCATTGACATTAGTCGTCAGTTGATGCCTTGCACCGCTCCCTCTTCATTCCTCTGAGTTGGTTGTCAAAGAATTCTTTTCTGTTTGGTTTACATTGAAACGAGTATTCAGGAACGAGTATTCTGTTATAAATCAAAATGTAGAGTTTTCTTTTTATTATTATCGGATATCAATTTGAGTGATGAGTGGGTTTGCGTCGTTTAAATGTGCATATCTTTAAGGGGGTGTGGGGGTTAAAAGGTTTGAAAATGTGTAACTACGGATTAGACATTTAATCGCTTTGCCTTAGTTTAATAGATTGTAAATCATGTCAAAAAATATTTCCACAATGCGGAAAACAAGACAAACGACGAAAAAAGTTTAGTCAAATTGAGACAGAACGGAAAGTTCTTTCAGCCAGGTGAAAATAAAAACTGTTCCTTGGCTTTGGCTTTAGCATCGGTAGATTAGGGGTCAGTACTTTTCTTAAAAAAGGGGTTTTCCAACAAGTGCTGTTATTCTGAATCACCCGGTATTTCGGTATTACAATAACAAATTATAATAAACTATAATAAACGTTGTTGCACTAGCAACAACGACTAATTAGGGTCAGTAACTTATGGAAATTCTTTCCGATAAGCTCTATGAATTTGTAATCAAACGATTTGGAAGAAAATCTCTGTTATTCATCGGGGAAAAAATAGGAGATGTTGGTCTATTTTTTATAAAAGCCTATGAACACTCTGTCTATTAAATATTAAATTTTCAAAACATTCGTTGATTTTTTTTTTCTGGAATATTTATACCCCCAGTTGATGTGACTCAATGGCGTCTTAGATGGAGTTACTTTAGACTCTAGGAATTTTGACATTGACCCCTTTAGCATCAAGCCACAGAATTTCTATTCAATTCCGTTGAGAATGAAACTGGAAATTGTCTTCCTAAACTAGGATTTCAGCTCGACGAAATTTCATTAAAATCGAACAAACGAGTATGTGATGCCAGACTTATTATTAAAAAAAAAATACAGTCGAGTCCGGTTATAACGTACACCGGTTATAACGAACTTTCGTCTATAACGAACAGTTTTTTAAGTCCCAATAGTTTTGCTTCTACCATATTTTACCCTGTATATAACGAACTTCGCTTATAACGAACCAACTTGTCGAGTCCCTAGGAGTTCGTTATAACCGGACTCGACTGTAGTTTAACTTCTCCCACTGTGCACAAGTAACGAGTCAAATGCGATCTGGCCATCCCTCTCTTTCTCTATTTCAGTGTAGAGCTTAAGAAGCGGTATTTATTTATTTATTTATTTGTAAAAATTATATTATAATAAATTACAATACAATCTAAGAAGAGAGCACTGGCTACGAGGCCTTCGGCTCTTTTTTTAACTTATATTTGATGGCGTTACAATATTATAAAAGGTTATTCAAACAACATTGTTGAAGGTAGTCGTTAATATTGTTAATGTTGTTGTTGAGGGTTCTCCGAGAATTTTTGACGGGTAGACATTTCCAAAAACGGTAGATCTTTGGTAGCGAAAAGTTGGACAGTGGTCAAGTATGTGTTCGAAGCGGTAAATATTGCACGATCTATAGTTGGCTGCTACAATTGCCTTAAGTAGTGAATCCAGTGTTTCCATGTTATCTGAGTCTCAAAGAAATAACCGCTTTGGACTCATGTGTTAAAGACAAAAGCTCAATGCCACGTTCTCCATTCCCTAAAAATACATCGTACATCCACAAGATGTACCATTTTAGTTGGCAATGGTGCCCTGAACTTCTACTCCAGGTTCAATGTTGATGGAGATGATTTTCATAAAAAATTAATTAATTATTCATAAAAAATTAAAAAAAAAAAACTTTGTTAAGAAAAATGTGTGAAAATGGTTTTTGTATTTTCATAAATTTTTCTTAACACAGGTTTTTTAAATGTTTATGAATACGTTGGTATGGATTTTTACTTTTAAAGTTGTCTGCATTCACGAGGTGTCTCTTTCGAAAACGATGCGGGGATAGCAAAGGACTTAGGATGACTGTTTGTGTAAACGGCGTTTCCGAAAAAGGCGACCAAATTCCGAAAAGTCCTGGCCTTGGTCCTTTCGGCACCTTACCGAATGAGTCCACCAGTCAATGGAGAAATCATCACGAATCCACATTTGAATTTCTTAGACTTAGTTACAATTGAGGCTCGTAGGAGAAGTCAACAAGGTTTGTCATATTCCGTCTTGTTGAAAGTAAACGTTGTCCAGATCAATATCATCCAACTCCGACCATAACTAATACAACATTTGTGAATCATCATTTGAAGACAAATTAAAATTAATTTGGGTATGAACCTGTTTTTAGCTCAGTTGTTTTCAGATATGCATGCATATTAAAGAATAAACCGTTTGGTATAATTATTTTGTAATTTCTTGCAATTCAGAGGGACGATGATTGGGGATTAATGGAATTCAAACATCTTGGCTCGACTCGAATTTATTTAATTTTGTCTGAAGGAAATCGATTCCGAGCCACTGTGGGATGTTGAGAAACTGTTATGAAAACTTCTTCATGGTACCTCATATAATAGTTTCGTAACAAACCTCAGTAAGTTCTGGACTATCTTCAATCGTCACCACCCAACCCAAAAAAAAAAAAAATAAAAATCATTGAATATTTATATTTAAACTCTAAGTTAAAACGCACGTGTTACTTTTCAATATTTGTCCTTTTAGTTTGTCAACTTTTTCGTCGTCTTTCATTTCAGCACATTCTCCCCCTCTCGGGCATAAGTAGCTTCTGAGAAGAAACGAAAATCATTTTCATAATCTGCATTAAGGAAATTCCCCAAAATCAACATTAACTCCCATGCATGGGACAAAGTAACAAAATATACAGAATATAAATAATAATCTTCGGTTTGGCATGATGCACTCGTCGGTCGACCCTTTGTCTGGGTGAAACGGTATGAAGGGAATGGCGAACGCCTCAGCTGAATGTGGTTACACACACAAAGTATTAAGTTCTGAACTGAAGTCCGCTCGAAGTTCTTATTGTTCTTGGTGAAGAGATGCCACTTAAGCCGTAAGAACCCTTCAGATATCAACACTTTCAACGTGATATTTTGTATACATGCGCTCGTGTATCTTTCAAAATGTTCTTGCCCCGGCAACGTCATGGCTGCCAGCAGCAACATTGCATTTAATCAGCATTGTCAGCATCTTTTCACGGATAGGAAATGCGCAAAGTAGTTGATGGGCGGGGGGGGGGGGGGGGGGGAGGGAAATGGAGGGCACTACTACTTTTTGGCTCAGCCATGGGTATGCAAATAATTTCACAGGTCTTAACAATTGTTTAATGCCAAAAAGATTAAAAACAATTTGCTTTATTTCTCTTGCCGCCGCACCCGCCCCAGTCAACAAATATCCCCCCCCCCCCTATCCTATGAAATGGCCAATACCAGCCTCGGCCCCTTAAGTGCACACAACAGATGCAAATGAAATGAGGGTGGCATTAAACACCTGCTGTGCTTTTTTTTATGTTGTTTTCAGAAGATTTTTAAGAAATAAATGTACACCGGAAATATTTCACCATAACTGTTATTGTTTCGAATGCAAATATTTTTGTGAGAAATAACAAAAAAAAAACCGGTTTCCTTTTGCAACGGCCTAGAGATGCTGCCAACAAATAACGACATTTCTTTGAAAACTCTCAAGTACATCCTTCTCGGTACAATTGGTGTTGTTGGTGGGTGGGTGCTTTATTAAAATTTGCCACAATACAAATTCCAAGTATTTGCTGATCTTCCCATAATCCCTTGGAATAAGCATTTATTTGTAGCACTGCTACAGCTTCAAGGAGAAATTTCGTTTGTGTGGGTGTGTGTGTTTTCCCAGTGAATATGAAATTAATTATGCCATGTAATGAGGAATGCCTGTTGGCGTTGCTAAGAAGGCTAAAAGGGTCTTATGGTTATTATGACTTTTTGGCCATCGATAAAAAGAGGATAAAACCGACAACAGTGAACAGCGAACAGCGAACATTAAACAGAGTGTAAATCCGTTGAAATATTCAGATTTGGCACTAAAACTGTTTCGTTTTATTTAACACTTTACAATGAATGCTTGGCATAAATTCGGCCTTAAGCTACATTTTTGGGCTTTTAAATTGTTAAAATAGCTAATATAACAAAATGCAGGGGACGACGACCAAAGATGTGGGAGGTGGAACACTACACTAACACTACATTTAGGCATTGAGAGTGAAGACCCAACGTAAAGTAGTGTTGTCGTAAACGTACAACCACAAGGCCACACAACATCGTCTCTGCAATGGCCAACAGGCTGGATCAACACTGGATTGTAATGCCTTTAGGGGCCTAGACGGCACTAACTGATATTGTTAGTGGCCAACTAAGGACCTTTGTGGTTTGGTTTCAATGGGAGGGTCGAGGGATTCGTTGCCGTGCCATTACAATGGACTACAAGGTCTAAGTGAGCCACTCTATTCTGGGACATCAACTGTGAAGTGTAAATATTCTATTGAATGATGGGAATACTTTCTACTGAGGTCTATATTTCTAGTCTTTCGGAGAAAGCTTCTAAGAAACGTTTCTGTAAATTTGCCAGTCGCAAAGATGTGGCCAACATCTTTGACTGAGCTTCTGATTTATTCTTCTTTGGTCGTTATGTAAAGGGTCCGTTATTCAACGTTTCTAACGTTTCGTTTTCGATATTTTCGTTACCGGGCCATGTTGAACGAATTTTTGTTTACAAAAATTGAAGAGGACAACATTTTGGCAACATTTGGTTTCAACAGGACAGCGCTACGTGCCACACAGCCGAAACAACACTCGATGTTTTGCGCCCTGTTTTAGAAGATCTCATTATCAGCCGCAGAGCTGATGTCGTTAGGCAGCCATTTGAATGAAATTATTTTCCATTATTAACCGGATGTACTTTCAAATAAAAACAGAAATTTGAGAAAATATTTCATTAATTTTTTTAGAGAATTTTCAAAAAGAAAAAAAAAGTTATTTGGCGCACCCTGTAGATCTTAAACTCCTTGTCTGTACTGTCTAATGGAAAATATCGCTTCAGTGCAAATCCTTAGGAACGCAATAGCTTTCAATTAGTTTTCATACATTCTCTGCGAAGAAGAAATCTCTGTTCAATGACCCCGACATGCCAGCTTATGTTATTTTTTCGTATTATCTCAGATTTATTTTCCCCCGCCAAATGGCACGCACACAACATTTGTTCGCACAAAATTTCCGCTTAGACTGGCTTATGTGTTTCCAAGAGGATTACAGTGACAACAGCAACAAATGAATTATGTTTAATATTTCCACAATAACTAATAAATAATTTATTATTTACAGGGTCCTCTTGCCCTATTCCTCCTAATGTTATGCCAATGTCATCACTTCCACTTCCTTCAGTGAAAACGGTTTTTTTTTTTGTTCGGACGTGTATAAGTAACGACCATAAAATATGAATTTTCCGTCTTCATCTCCATTGTTGTGCGCTCCTACATTTCGTTCATTCTATGGAAAACATATTTATGTTAACAACTTTATTTGTGGCATTTTCTTTACAATGCTGACATTGGTGGTTTTTGCAAAGCCTCCAATGGATATGGAGAAGGGGGGGATTTTTAAATAAATCCTTGAATTTGTTACATATTGGAATTGTGTAAAAAAAAGGACTGAAAGCCACTTTAATATTCTGTGTACAAGCCCCTGAGGTTGCTGGTCGGCAATCGTTAAACATTTTTATATTAACATATTCGTATCGATTTGTTGAAGCTCTGCTCTCGAACTTGAATTGAAAGTGACATTTTAATTTAAAGTTTTCTTCTGAATCCGATTAATGTTCGGCGACTATCTGAGCATTCTGGTGGCACAACACCAAGAGGTCGAAGATCAGTTGAAGTTCTAGTTGGCCAATGGTTGACCAGTGGTCCCGATTATTTCCTACACAACTTATGCCGTGAAAGAAGTTCATCGTTCAAACCCTAATACGATGTTGAGGGAAACAATAATGGTGACTTTTTATAACTTGAGCTTATCGTAAACATATGATTAACTTTAAGTGATCAAGGGAACAATATGATGAGAAAGCTTTCGTTGACCAACTTTGAGCCTCTGAAATGTTCACCCTGGAGGGTATTTTGAGATTCTAAACGACCGCACAAAATTTCTTGTTTACATGTTGCTCGCCGTCTGGCTCTTATTTCAAAACGCCCTTTGGCTGGCAGTGTATTGTAGTGACTTATTTTTTTTAGTTGGATGCAAATTTTTTTTTTTTTTGTTGCAGTGTCCGCTATTCAGTGTTCAGGTTTTCCAGCTGTATGGTCGTGCTGGCGTCTTCCTGCAGAGCGTTTTTTTACGCACTGTTAACGACCAAAAAAAATGGGATCGCTCGCTTTCCTTTGCTTTTGTTGCCGTTCCGTTCTTTCATTGTATTCATAGTCAATTTCTTGGCTGAGGTCTTCTGTGTGGGCTCGCTGTCTCCCTCTTTTTGCGTCCCTTGATATCGGTGACTGGGTATGAGCCTGTGCCTGTACCTATGCCCATGACTGCGTATGTTTCTTTGTGCCTTCGCCAAAGCTGTTGCTTTTATCATTTGTGTTCGTTGGTGGTGTTTTTTTTGTTACTTTTGCATTTCAGCAACGGAAACGGAAGCAAAAACTGCTTACAGCGCGAAAAAAGCAACACAGCTTTCGCAATATTTGTTCATACACACATACATAAACCATTCGCAGATGAAAAAGTAACTTTAAAATCGTTTCATTGCCTTTGGTATGTATGGCGTCAAGGAAGAAATAACGATTCGCAAGAATTGCATCTTCTTCTTTTTTTTTGTGGGAGGTAAATACACTGATGAAGGTAAACATACGTTTTCACGTGGTTTCTTTAAAGAAGGCCCCCCCTCAAAAAAAAAATGGAAAAGAATCACTAAAACTCCAGACTCCCCCTTAGCTACTCTGCTAGTGTAGTGGCTGCATTTCTATTTTGGATATGATTTTTGGTAAACTTATTCGTCGTCATCTTTGGTGAGACGGATTACAATGACAAAAGTCGTAGGTGAATTTTAGAAAATGGAATGCGGGCGTATAGAAAGTTAGCAAATCATGTTAGGAGAATATCAAGTCAGACATTCGTGGGAAAGAACCAACAGTCGTCAGCAAAGGACTGGGAACATTAAATGCACAGAGTATACTAAGAGTTTCGACCAAAAAAGTCTTACATATTTTCCCAGTTCTTTATACAGATTTACAAATGATGAGTTATTTTGACACAGAACGCCAAAAATAATTGATTACCCGTCAGAAAAGTTGACCCGGTAGGCTGTATATGGCGACAAAGTAAACATTTGGTTTTATCCTACGGGATGCACCAAGCATTTAAGTGTTAAATGCGCTACTGCGAAACCAGCCGGGGCCACCGCCTCAATGAAGTCGTGTTCCACAAATAAATGGCAATATTTTCTCTTTCGAATGAAGCAAAGAAAAAAATAAATGTTACCCAAATACTCAACATACTCACACCTTGTTTTTTATCAATCCACACACATTTTTGCCACTGGCCGGCCGAGTGCCCGCAAAAATTCATTGTAACAGTAACGAATTTTAGAGTTCCCCAACTTATGGGATAATTTGATTGTGTAATTGTGCTTGACTGTGTTTTGTTGTATTAAAAAAAAAATAATTTTGTGCATTATTTTTTTTTTATTATTCTCAATAAAGAATTCGTCGGACGTGTTTGCAGTACAAAAAATAAGAAAATAAATAATCTTTTATTAATTTGCATAAATGATCCTAAAAGCCCAAGGTAACAAATAACAAAATGTTGAGGTTTTTTTTTTTGATAATAATATACTTTTCCCCAAATGCTTTGAAAATTTGTTTACTGCGACGGACGGCAACAATTGTTGGGAGAAGTTACTTCTGCGACGACATTTTTCAAATGAACATGCACGCGCACATGTAGAACGTCAGTTTTTTTTGGGATGATTTTCAATATTTTTCTTTTGTTTCGAAGACAATATGTGTACTCAACTGCCAACAAATTAATAGTGCGAGTAATGGCAGAGTTAGTACATTTTTCTGATTTTATTTAAATAAACTTGTGTTTGGACTAGCTACAAATTTTCATAAAAACTTAAGATAAATTATTCCATCAATTGTCATTCTCATAAGATTGTTTCTATGGTTCTCCGCATAGACTCCCATATCAAATGATTTGTTGAGTGATTTGTAGCCATATGTTAAATTAGAGGAGATACATCTTTAAATAGGCCCAAGGTATAACGCCCCTCATTATTTAATTTCCTGCATTTCTGCCTAGCATCACATCATTGCAGTTGCAAACTTTTTAAAATTGCATCCCATGGATTAATTTGATGGCCGATTTGAAACATTATCATAATCAACTGCAGCACATTTAATTTGCAGATTACCCTTTAAGCGACTAATATGCATAATTCTCGCAGAATATTTAGTTAATAATATTGGAAAAACAATAATTGTTTGTCACACACCGCCGCCCCAGCCCACTACTACTGGCCGGAATCAATGACATTTGCACAAAGAAGTGCAAATGCGTTCATTGTAATGTCGGAGAACAAACATTTTGTGAAAAATGTAATTAAAAAAAATTCTATATAATTTATGGTTTTGACACATAAAATAATAACCAATTAAAAGTGTACGGTATTCAAATATTATTATTACAACGACAAATCACATGCATTATTCAAATTACAGTATAACATAACGTTCGAACACCACTCTATAACTATATGTGTATATGCGTTTGTGTGTGTGTGTGTAAATAACCATTATTAGATAAAAATTCTAAAGCCAAATGCATACATAAGAGCCGTAATAATAATAATATTTTATGACATTTTTGTCACAAATATTTGAAAAATTAATAGAAATACACAAAGTCAAAATATTGTATAATTACACCATTTACAAACAGAAAAGAACAAAAACTAAAATCGAAATCGATTTTAAGATAAAAGAAAAACCGTTTGGAAACATTTAATGTTTCTATTCGAAAATATTACATTTTCATTTGTAATGGACCGATTCTGCAGAAATTGGCAGTCAGGCTTTAAATTATAAAATTGAAATAAATTCAAATTAAAATTCAAACCGTTTGCGCCAAGTATCGCCGAATAAGTAAGTTCAAAAAAACAATGACTATTATTATATTGAGAGGATGATACAGAATCCTATCAAATATAATTTAGACCGAAGCTGACCGAATAAATCAATTGTCAACAAAATCATCATACACTGCAAATCCTAGAAAAAACCCATGATAACCAAAACGAAATATAACATTTTTGTCATCGGCTACACAGTGGCCTTCAAATCTACAATTAATAAACAAATTTCCATCACAAATTTAGGACTTTGTAAAAATGACTCTGAGTTAGACAAGACAATCTTTGAAAATATGAAATACCTCGCCGAACAGTCTACCACTACAAGAGGTCTCAGATTAGATAAATTGCATGGCCCATATGTCAATATTCCACCCAATAATGCTGCATTTTCTTTGCCTACATTAAAATAATACACCATGGTTGTAAGTATTTTCTAATTATGTAGAAATCATACATGTATTCCCAATAAAGATTAGCTAAAGAAGGAGAACATATAGTGAACCCCAAAATCCGCCAACTCCTCGTCGCAAACATACAGTCAGATGTAACTGTTGCTTTTTCCAGAATCAAGAAGGAATCGGCGAATAAGATTATGCAGAGCAGGGTCAATCATTATCTGGCAAATTATCTAAAATTTAATGGCCTTCGGAATGATAGACAGGGTGGATTCGGTAGAAACCGTTCTAGTGGAGACCAAATGGCGATGAGACATTCCCCGCCTTGATAAAAGCAAGGTTGCAGGTCTGGATTTTTCCAAGTTAATGTTTGTTGAAATGTAAAAAGTATAGAAATGTTTTATGCGAATTTGTTAAATGGCCATTTTGTTTCAGCGTGCAGGAGTGTCTCTCCTCTCAATATTTCTTATTTTCATTGATGACCCTTTGAGCCAGATTGTGAACCCATTCTATACATTAGTGGATGTTAGCAACTTCTTCTATTCACATTCATTGGATCATCGACCCTCTGGAGGTCGAGGGCAAAAGGCAAACTATGAACGACTCACTTAAAAATGTTCAACTTCGGAGGGATCTGGTAATCGTAGTTTTTTTTTTTTTTTTTGAGAGACAGCGACTAAGTAAGAACTATTTTGATAAAATTAGGCATATTGGGCGACAAATAAAAAGTAGGAAGTTTACTTTTTTTTGGCTAGACGCAATGGGATCATCTTCCAGACATACTGACTGTTTCCATAAAAAGAATTTGTTCATTACAAATCGATATTGAACTGATTAAATTTCGGTCTTCATATATCCATTACAGGATTCTCCAATGAGAGGTGCTATTTTGCATCACCCGGTATTTCGGTAGATGTAATTTTTTCTTTGACATTTGACAAGTAGAAACTACGCCTTAGTTACTAAAAATGGAACAATACACAATCAACAATGCACTGAAATTATTAAAATTCACTGCAAAAATGGTGAAATTCTTGCAGTCACAGTTCGCAAAACTGAAAAGTTTCCGGAACATGTTATCTCTGTTATTTTATTGCGCCTTCAATTTTGATAATTTTTAACGAACGAACAAAGTCGTATTATGGATTCAGGCAATAAAGCTGGAACACACTTCAGCGAGTGACATTTCAATCAAATCGAAGAAGCCCATTTCAAATGGCAGATCTAATTCCAAAACATTTTTGAATTCTCCCTCCCCCTCACACTGTGAGATATTAGAAGTCATAAGGATATTTTCCTGTACACTACACGAATCTGGGCATGTGATTAAGGAAACATGTGTATGACGAAGGGTTAAACTATTACGGTTTGATACATTTACACATAGTATGGTAACTTTGTTGCCAGAATGTATTCATAAGCCCTTGGCTCACCTGGAGTTGAAACAGAGTAACGCTGTCAAATTGTCTTCTTAAGAACTGAAGTAGTTCAAATAATTTTAAAGTTATTCGATGGCTTAATTTAGAGAGGGCGTAACTCGTGTTTTTTTTACATATTTTGGTAGACCACTGTCAACTGCACGTCCCACAAAAATTTCAGGTCTTGGGGTGATCAAAAATATTTGTCTGCAGTTTTTCAAAAGTTATGAAGTTTTTATTTTCTCCTCGTATTGGTCTTTTGCTTCAGAACGTTAGTAAGATGCAGCTTATTTTTTTTCAAATTTTCAATGGTCATAACTTGCAAACCGTACACTTTATGGCTGACAAATTCAATAAAATCGAAAACGGTCTAGGAATGTGTTTTTTTTTTTTTTTTTTTTTTAAAAATGGGTTTATATTACATATGTGTGGCACTTTAAATTCACTTAATGACCCATCAAATGCAATGGAGTATTTTTATTCAATAGAGATATTATTTATATATGCGTATGACTTGATTTAGTCCATAATATTGCAGGGAAATGGTGTACGACTTATGAAAATATATTGATTGGTCATTAATTTTTATTGAAATACACAAACGAGGAGCGTTTTCGAAGTGTATGACTTATTGAGTATTTAAATTTATATTATCTGCAAGCTGTTGCCTGGTAAATGGCCCAAACGAGCATTTTATTATATTTTTATTTATGAACAGATTTTGCACTTACCTCCTTCATCGGTCATCACCAAAATGGTGGTCTCCGGTCCCAAACCTTCGGGATTGAACACCTGCACCGTCACCTTGTACTGGGTGTAAGGCTCCAAATTGAGAATCTCATGATTCTGTAATGAAAGAAAAATTGAGTGTAATGAATTCATTTTGTCTCTCTCACTCTGTGTCATCATCAATGTTTTTTTTTTTTTTTTTGCTTATCATAACAGCTGACATTTTTATAAACTTATTTTCTGAGATCTTTGTTTTTGTTCTTCAGTATATCAAAAAATCTTTAGGACATGTTCTTTTGTAAAACTTTTAGGATTTGGTTTTTTCCATTTTCGTCGTTGTTTTTTTTTCTTCGGTTATTCTTGCAAAGAGTTTTGAATTTGAAATGAAGAAAGGAAAGAAAAATAAAGGAAGAAATCTTTCGTATTTTCGTTATTCGTTTGTGTGTGTGCAGTTTTATCCAACAAAAGTTGTTGTTGAAGTTACAACAATAGCAACAACTAAAAGTACGAGTACTTTTGGTTTTGTTGAATCATTTTTGTATCTGAATGGATGAAATCCTTTGCTACTCCTTTTTTTATGCAGTTTTTTTTGTTTTTTTTTTTAAAGAAAAAGTTGATAATAACGGAAATTGCGCGCAGAAAATTGTTTGTTCTTATAACAACTACTCAAAATCGATTTGAGCTTATGGGTTTGGTGTCACCCTACGCGATGGTATATGGATGTATGTATAGGGAGGATTTTGGGCAGAGGATTAAGCAACTTTCACGTATCGGCTGCAACATTTAATCCGCCCAACAAAAACATTTTCGACACAATCAAGAACCATTCTATCGGTTCTTGTTTAACATCGACTCGATTTGCTAGCCGATGACATTTCAAGATTTTGTGTGATAGTCGAGACCATTAATAGGATATTTCTTTTGTGCACCCTTCATTCTATGAAAGATGCCAGGTAAAGATCCACATAGAGTTAATTACAGTCGACCACTATTAAACATACACGGGCGGGTTTTTTTCCACCACTTTTACAGCTTTCTGTAACATTTGCGCTAATGTAAAATACACTCATCCACACGCACACACACATACATATGTATGACAAAAACGTTAATCGGAAATTGAGTTTCTTTGCGTGAGTTTTTCTCCATTCATTCGCTTTGTGATTGTGAAAGTAAATAAGGAAGCCGGAATAAAGTAACGTCTTTTGTTAAATTGTTCGTTCTGCGTTCGTTCAGTCACATCATCGCAGATAAGATAAAACTGACACACAATGATGGTGATTTGAAAAATTACGAACAAACTTCTGCTTTTTTGGAAAACAAAAAAAAAAAAAAAAAAAACCTAAAGTTTTTCAAAAAAAAAAAAAATTAAGATAATCCCTTGATTTGAGAAAACAAATAATGCTTAGAGTAAATTGTTGATGCAAGAACAGTTAGAAAGGAACTGTATAAAAGAGACTGAAGCGCCCCGGTAGGCGAGTTGGTAGCGTGCTTGCCTATCAGCGTGGGGGTTGTGGGTTCGATTCCCACCAGAGGCTTTGGTCTGTCGCTGCAAAAAATCAAGCCAAATAGTCTTTGTCACTCGGTTTATCCTTGGACCCAAAATTAGAATATAAATTTACTTTGTATTGTAATTAAATAAAATAAAAATAAATAATAAAAGAGACTGAAATTATTAGTTACTTTAATCGGACCCCCAAATGTTGTCAGTTTGTTAGGTCAACCCAATAGATTGTAGAGAGTCGGCCAAATAACTTTTTTTTTTGGAAAATTCTATAAAATTTCTGTAGCTTGTAGTTTTGAACAAGTAGAAACTACTTCTAAAATTCACTACAAAAATGGTGAAAATCGGGCAGTCGCAGTTCGCAAAACGAAAGCATTTTTGAGTCATCGTGAAGCACCTTGTCGGACCGCAATACAGAAATTGGTGAACAAATTCGTGCTGTTGGGACAAGTTAGTGATGTGAAGAATAAAACTCTTTGGAATTGTCGATTCCGCAAACGTCATTACACCGTACTTTGCATAAAGATTTTGCAGTTAACACAAGATCAAAAACAACTTCGTGTCTTCGTCGTGGACAATTTCATGAAAAGGATATGGTCCAGTAAGCGTGTTCGTGGTGGCCATTTCATTATTAACGACATACCTTCCTCTTTATTACGAAATAAACATTAGATCATTTATCTCAAAAAATTCAATTTTCCTTTGAATACCAAAATAACACCTCTTGCTAGAGAACCCTCTTCATACTAAAGGAAAGAGAACAAGACACATGTTCAATTCTGAATACTAAATATTCCGTTTTCAACACTCATTAACTCTGAAGAGTTTCTATGTTTGAAATTTAATAAAGAAGATAATAAATAATAATAATAAAAAAAATCAGAAATAAGTCAATACTCCGCCAAAGCCATAACAATCAGCAACCATTCCCTATCACTATCCAGTTGATATTCTGTAGTTGTATTCTTCATTAGATTTTTTTTAAATCTCCTAACTGGCTGTAGCTTAAGATGTATTCGACATACTCGGTATGTGGACAATTGAAGTTCGGAGTAATTAGTGATGCCTGTCACGATTTCTTTTTGGAATTTTCCATTTCAGCGCTTAAAGTGTACAAGTGAATGAATTCCGTTTGCTGGCAAAAGTTTTCTTAATAAACAATCTTGAAGCACTTTTCATCATCACCAGTGGAAGCAGTGGCAGCATCAGCATCAGCTCCATGAAAATAAATCATAAATGCGCACTCTCTTGACATAATTGTTGTTAATATTTTTCTACATGAAATGAAAATGTACTCTCGTACGTATGGTGGGGTTTGGAGAGCACACCAGGCAGTCCAACAAACAGACAGACAGACCGACAGTCAGACAGATTGTCAGACCGACAGACATTTATTTGAAGCTCTGCTGTTGCTGGTGGTGTTGTTGCAACATGTCATCATTATTATAGTTATCACATTCATCAAGATTTTTCCACTATTCTCTAGAACGTCAAACGGAAGGAAAAAAATCACGAACATAATAAAAATATACGCTGTGAATGAGAACTAAATAAGCGTATGGCACAGCAAAACAATTGGCCAGACACTTCTGACGAAGTCGGTGGTTTTCGGAACATGAGATTGAAGATTATTAAAACGCCATCGACGAAATTAGATTTTTTCTTAATTAGTGGATTAATTTAAAAAAGAATGAAAGAAAACATTAATATATTTTTTATATTTTACTTTAACTTTAAAGAAATTAGTAATAACACCATTTTTCTACAGGGTTCTCCAACAAGAGGTGTTATTTTGGTATTGAAAGACAAATGCAATTTTGTGAGATAAATGGTCGCATGTTTACTTCATAATAAAGGGGAAGGTATGCGCCGTTAATAAGGAAAAACTACATCAGGCAAATGGCCACCAAAACCACGCTTACACGACCATATCCTTTTCAGGAAATTGTCCATAACCTCCATATGTCCTCCATAGCCTCACGAATTCTATCTTTGAGGTCTTGAATCGACGCTGGACTGTTGTCGTAGACCTTATCTTTCACGTGGCCCCCCAAAGAAAGAAGTCGCAAGGTGTTAAATCACTAGATCTCGGTGGCCAATTGTGATCACCCCTTCGAGAGATAACACGGCCCGGAAACTTTTCAGTTTTGCGAACTGTGATTGCAAGATTTTCACAATTTTTGTAGTAAATTTTAATAATTTCAATGCGTTATTGAAGCGTGTATTGTTCCATTTTTAGTAATGGCGTGGTTTCTACTTGTCAAATGTCAAAGAATAAAAGCTTCAAAAGTGACAGCTACCGAAGTACCGGGTGGTTCACAATAACACCTCTTGTTGGAGAACCCTGTATAATCAAAATAAGTGACACTGCAATTATTGTGCACTGCCAACATAGTGCTGTGTTACAACGTAGCACTGTTAATTGTCCACAATTCTGTACAGTTTTGGCAACTCCATTAAAACCATCATGCACTCTCGTCCCAAAATTGTCGCTGGTCTTCATCAGCACAGCGCCGCTGGGTTTTCTCATGTGTAAATGAGATCAAAATAACAAAAATATTTCGACGTTTACCAGTTTTTTTTCGTTTACATTTTCTTTCGTTTCTCTCTCTCACTCCATTTCTGTTTGATTAACTCACGCGTGATAAGAAAAACAAAAGAGGATGAGAAATGCTTCCTTACGTTTTGTTCCCCATTCTTTTTTTTGTTGTTGTTTGCAAATATTCACTAGAGACAAGCGAAGGAGAAGCACAGCCGGAAGCGACACAGCCCAAATGCCATGCAAGTCAAGTCATATAACTCAGCGCGAAAGATATTAGTATTATAAATATCAAACGTGACTCTTTATGGATCAGATGATATATTGAAAATCATAAGTCAAAGACATTTGACATACATTAGCGACGGCAGCAGCAGCAACAACAAAATGTTGCATGCCACCCGTACCAGTTCAACAATGCCAAAACGTACGTACGTACAAAATGGCAAGAGTGCATAAAACGGATATGTAAGAGCTGGAGTTAGTAAGAGAAAGAGAGAGACAGAGAGAGAGAGAGAACAAAAATAAAAACAGAGAACAGCAAACGAATGATGGATATTTTATACAGCTGCACTACTCACTATAAAAAACATAACTTATCTCTAGACTCGACACTGTAAGGAACACAAAAAAAAAAACACACACACTCATACAGAAACAGAACGTAAACTGAGGCATCATGCAAGCATCTCACACTTCCACGTCCACGTCCACATCTACAGCCCAGCTTAGAGCTGCTGCTGATGCCCAGAATTTATTTTCTATGAAGAGCTGTGTCGTGTATTTGCCTCGCACAGTGGTTCTCAATAGAATGCCAGCAATGTGGGAATCAACACTCCTTTTGAATTTATTTTTAAGATTCATATACTTATTGTTAGGTTTTGAAGGATCAGAGAGAGAGAGAGAGATAATTAATTCAAGCTCCGATAATAAGTAATCGCATAGAAAAATACGAATTTTCAATGGCGAGGAGAGGATATGACACAAATCCGATGTAGGCAAAATGCCTCCAGTAATGTAACCGCACTGCCGTCGGGAAGTTAGTTACAGAGTTGTAACCTCTATCGATTATGGCCTATAACTCATGTGTTTAATCTGTGAATTCCCGAGAAATTTGCCGTTTTTTTACTTTCCGATTCCTGGGAAAAAGTCGGACAAAACCCTACCTCTAACTCAATTATTTTACTCAACATTAATCATCGAAGACATGAAACATTCAGGAATTTTGTCAAAATTTCTAGGGCTTTTTGGTTGGTTGTTATCAAGAAATGCCCAGGCCACCGTCCTTAAATTCAGTGTTAAGTTTATACCAGTTCATGCAGGATTCGTGACAGGTGTCCCATTTAAAAATTGTCTAATTATTGGGCGAATAAAAAGAATTGCCAAATTTGCTCCGAAAAGCGGCCAGTGCACTGCACCCTCAGAAGAAATGCTCTTACGGTCAATGGAGCAAACTAATGTTGATGATTACCGAATTTCTTTTGTTTTGGTCTTGGTTGACATGTGGTTTCAAGGGGACGGTGCAACATGATACACTGATTGGCGAGCAAGTTATTTCTCTGTCAATTGTCCGCCTGAAGTGAACTCTTTCGTCTACAGGAACTGGCCAACCACGTTGGTGTCTTGGAAGACAACATTACATGTGTCGTTGGTGAGATACATTTTTAGAAATCCGGGTTTTCCCCTATGTTTCGTCCTCGGACCACTGTGCAACTTCGATGACGAGGAATAGAGCAAAGTCATTCAACATATTGTTCCATAATATTTGAATGCATTAAGTGTGTGACTGTATTTGTGTGTGTATTTGTATGTGTGTCTGCATGTTTGTGTACATGTGTGCGTTGTTATTATAGAGTGGATTCATAGACAAATACCAGTGCTCTTGCATCGACGAGTCCGTGGTAGAAGTGCCACTGGAGTGGTATTGGTAGTTGTGCCACTGCCAGAGTGTATCATCCCAGTGCCTCGGCAACGGTGTAGATGGTGTCGATGAGGACGGTGGCGCTATTAGTGTTAGTATGTGATGCATATGCAAAACAGAGAGAGAGTGAGAGGCAGAGAGATGGAAAAAAACAAAAAAAATTCTAAAGGATAATAAATAACATCGTACATATGCCAGAGCTATGAGTGTTGCATAAGTTGCGGTTTTTGTTTATGTCCTCGTGTGTGTGTATATCTGTATGTCTGTATTCGAACAAATGTGTGTCTGTATCTGTGTCATTACGAGAGTAGTTTGTTAATGAACTTAAGTTTCGCGAAATTCTTGCCAGACTCTTGCTGCATTTTGCTGTTGGCTTTCCCCCCGATCGAGTACATGTCATTTATGATTGCATACATTTGCAATGATGCAAAGAAATTGAAAATTGGTATTCAAAAGTCATAATTAGAACAAGCGGAAGTTCTCGTTTGGCATGAGTTTGAAATTATTAATGAGTTCTTGGTGTTTGGCTATGCAGCCAGAGAAAAACTAATTGTATTTGGTGCTGTTGTTCCCAAACAAAAGAAATTTCAGGTTGCCACCACAGGAGTTTAATAAATAGAGCGCTCTATGTTCCAGGTTTTTGGAACATACAGGCTCCAGTGATTACATGGGAATGGTAGTCCAATCTTATGCGAGTGGTCTTGCTTGCTGAAAGTATTCTCACTTTAAACTCATTGAGCTTGTGATCATTTATTTATTTGCCGAATAGTCAAATGAAATATCGTAAATCTTGTTTTTTATCCGGAAAAGGCGTTCTGCCGTACACTACGTCTATTCGGTGGTGGTAACTCTACTACACTTTATAGCCGGTATTTGCATACGAATGTGTTCGGTATGCAATATGGCTTATACATGTATATGCATATCTGTGTATGTGTTATTTGTACATACTTTCCGTATGGGGACATTTATTTAAACATTATCAGTGATAATATTCACGTACTCTATATTATTGTACACACACACACATACATGCAGATAACTACTTTTGTTGTTTACATTTTTTTTTATTTGTAAGCAGGCGGCACAGTGGGTTTTCTTTTATATTCGAATAGTTGAAATTGTTGATAATTGGCGATTCAAGTACGAATCCTAGTGGCTGCATAATAAGTCGTCTCACAGACATGCTGGTGATAGATCCAGAGCAAAGTGATTGCGGGAAAAAAAACCCACGAAATACGCAAAAATACAAAATAATCAAATACAGTCAAGTCCGGTTATAAGGCACACCGGTTATAACGAACTTTCGCCTATAACGAACACTTTTTTAAGTCCCAAGAATTTTGCTTGTACCCTATTTTATACTGGATATAACGAGCTCTGCTTACAACGAACCAATTTGTCGAGTCCCTAGGAGTCCGTTTTAACCGGATTGTGATTTTTGCTGGAAAATTGATCGACGACTACTATTGGCAACAACAGTTGGAAATGACTGAGAGGTGGGACGAAAAAGGGTGGGAAAAGATTTAACTAAATTTATGGCAACAACTTGTGGATAATAGTTAGAGAATGGACAAAAAGTGGCCAAAACGGGATAAAAACGGTACAACAAGGTATGAAAAACTTGTAATCGGCAGGAATAAGCCAACAAATTGAAGAAATGGGATGGGTCCAAATTTGAAATAATAATTTCCAAATAATCACAAAAGTAAAGAGTGGGGCCAAAAAGAGAGAATTAAAAAAGTGCGAAAATTTACTACAAATTAACATGACAGCGAATAACTTGCAGAAGGATATACAGTAGGGTGGAGTGAAAACATGCTTTTTTTTTAATTTGAAAAAGTTAACCTCGGAAAGAGATGTAGTCTGGGGTCCTAATGAGGGGATTTTTCTAAAATCAACGCCAAAATAGCGATAATTTCCAAATTTCGAGGGAGTGGCGCGACTCCTAAACATTTTTTAACATTTTTTTCTTTATTTTTCCCCTCATTAGGACCCCAGACTACATCTCTTTCCGAGGTTAACTTTTTTTTTTTTTAATTTCACTCCACCCTAGTATACAGGGACAAAGAAGGAGCCAAAACAGATAAAATATAAAAAGTTACAGAAAGGACAAAAAAAAGATCCGAAGCGTACCAAAAAGGTATAACAAGGCACAAAAGGTGGGGGAAACAAAAAATTTTAATAAGAATGAGTTAACAATTCGAGAATACTGAAAAGACGACACAAATGGTCCAAGACGGGTAAAATATTGAGGATGTGGGAAAAACTTTTTAAAAATAATCATATGGCGAGAAAAAAAAAGTGGGAAGTCATTGATTGCCCGTCGCAATATCATTGATTGCGAGAAGTAGAAAAGGAAATACATTTTTGGAAATTATTCTGCAGTTTCAGAAAAGTAGAAAAAGGGGGCCATCAACGGAAAAATTCAATAATATTTAAAATTATTTATAAAAAAAACCTAAAAAAAATGCGATAAAGGTTTTGAATCGGTTAAAAAATTTTTTTTTTTGTAAACTAATGCAGTTAAACAAATATTTTGTGTTTTACTGGAAATTGGAAGTTTACAATTTAACAGTTATTAAATATTACAGAGTCTTCTAATGTTGGCGTTTTCAGAGGATTACGATTTATGGATGTACGTTTGGCTCATGTTTTGTAGAGATGCAGTAATCAGTAATTTACGATTATATTCAGTTTTTCAAGATTTATAATTGATTACAATTACAAAGAAATCTAAAAGTAATCAGTATTATATGCGATTACTCAGAATAATCAAAAGTAATCCGGAAATAATCCGACTACTTTCCGCGATTACTTTCGATTCATTCTGATTATTTCTAGTAATCGCAAGTAATCCTGACTTATGTCATGCACATTTTCGTCCACATCAAATTCAACTAGTATTCGGTTTGCATTCTATTATTCTTGATCGGTATAAATTGTATAAGATTTTTGTTTATAGTTTTTTAATATGGCTAAGCAGATGGCATTCTTCTTGATTTCTTGTAACAGGTGGCGCAAAAGTAAACTTCCGATGTTTTTTGGCTGTAATTAAAAAAAAATGAAAAACTTTGATTCTTCTTGTGGATTATTTTTTTTTGGTCTTTTTTTTACATCAAGTCGAGAATATGATGTCATGTAAATGGCCGCCGCTAGAGTTGCCACTGACATTAGGGGCCAATCGCAAAATTTATAGCATTTTCTGATAGGAGGATTACTTTTGCGCCACCCTTTATATGCGCCACCCAAGAGCGAACAGTTACTAATGATCATGTTTTGGAACGTGTGATTCTTTGGGATTATTACATTGTAATTTGAAGTAATCTGGATTACTTTTGGATTATTTGTAATTATAATCAATTATTTATGACAAATTGCTTAAAAGGATTATATAATCAAAAAAATTCTTTTAAAAAGTAATCTAATTTATTCATAATCGAAATTTAACAGCTATGGTTTGGCTGATCTCTTAAATGTCAGATTCGGATTTTAGAAAAACTCTCTATCTCTTCCTCATCAATAAAATTAAAGGGAAATGTTTTGCAAAGATATTGTTTTGAAATAAAGGAACTCTTTACCACCTGGATCTTGGATTGTGTTCCTCGGTATGTACACCATGATCCTTATGAAGTTGATACTGTTGACTGCGAATTCTTTCTATTCGGTGACAATTATAAGCGCTCGTTTTTTTTTTTTTTTGGTCGAAACCTCATCATCTCTTCATCTCGTATTGACTTGTGGATGCAGTTCCTTGCGGCTGCTGACTTAGTCTTACTCCAACATATGTTTATCATTGTTTCTGTATTCTTAGTTCGGTCAACATTTTGAAAACTTATTTATATCCATACATTAATACAGAGCACACATCTGTAACTACAGCAAACATTTCGGTTACATCAATATTTTTTTTAAATGGAAAAATACAGTTGCTTCTGCACGATGAACAAAATAGACAAATTTTTAGTTGCGTTGAGTTGTGACCCTTTCGTATTTGGTGTTCGATATAGTCTCGTTATTTTCCAAAATCTTTCCATCGTCTGCCTTAGTGATGTTGTCGTTCGACATTCTATGATGACTTGTGGTATTTTTACTTAACACTCGTACTTCAACGGATGCCGTTATCTTTGGATAAAGCTTTTACTAACTTTTCCATTTGGAACTTCATTTTTTTTTGGTTTCTAATGTCCTTTCTGCGTTAACATTTTAAAACCCAGTATTGCCAAAGAACCTGGCGGTGTCACAGCTTGTATCTGCTGCAATGTTGGACGACACCGTTTATTGACAGATTGAATCGTACGAGGAGACTTTTCGTGTGTTTTAATCCTTGAAAATGTTGACATGTTGTAGGCATTCTTTAACATTTTAAAAAATATCCATAATATCGAAAATTTGGACTTGCACAGTAAAACATTTTCAAAATACCCCCACTGTCCATGGCGGATATACACAGAGATGTGTCGTGTCCTTTCATTCCCTTCCGTTTCCTTCCCAAGTGCATATTTTTCAGTTATCGCAGAATTTTTAGTTTCTTCATTTCGTAACTGTCTTTATTTTATTATTTTTTTTTTTATCAAAATAAACCTTGAGAGATACCGCCAACGCCAACAACACTACCAAAAAACAGTCAACCCCGTCCTGGCTCGCCTTCCTGGTACTGGGCTTTAAATTTTTATTGTTCCCTTAGTTGTATTTTGCATATGTGTATGCGTGTGTTTCAAACATGCACATACACTTACCCACACTCACACTTGATTATGTATGTATGTGTGTTTGTGTATGCGTGGATATTCGCTGAAATATTACGCTATGAGGCGTAAAACGTGAGACTCATTTTGAATACGTTACGTTACTTGCCGTTGTTTATTCTCGCTTTCTCGCCCATCGCACACATGTTCGGAATGAACTAAAGTCAGTCATATCCCGCGTACAGATAGATAGTTTTCGCACAGTGGTGCCTGTGTTGTTGTTCTGTTGGTATCTAAAAAAAAAGTCATATCTTGAAGTTGACTCGACTCGACTCAACTCGACTACGCTTTGGTTTACTTGCAATATTTATCTTCGTACGTAGTCAGCGTGTGCATATGTATGTGAGCGTGTGTGCGTGTATGTGCGTTGTTTTCCACTCTCCTGTTATCCGTTTCGACATCTATTCATTCATGCATCTATCTATCCCTCTATTAAATTTTGTACGCTTTTTTATAGTTGCTCGTTACCCGCTCATGCATACATGTATGTATGTGTTTCTCAATGCATACCACACTCACCCACACACAACTGCAGTGGTGAAGAGTGTGGTTTTCTCTCGCTCTCTACAGCAAGAGGCAAAGGTCAGGCCTTTTTAAGTTGGACGACATTGGGATTAACAAGGCTGGACTGCTGCATTGCGCACTAATTCTAAATGAAGGCAGGGCTGGATAGGAGAGCGGGGCCTTTCAGTCTCCCTTCTAGTTAAAATAGAAATAAATATATAAAAAAGCTATTTTTTTATTTAAGACTTTTGAATTTGAAGTCACGTTCTACCTATTTTCATGCGGACACTTTCTCCACTGAAATGCAAAGTTAGTTTTCAAATACCAAAAAGGAATAGCTTCGGAGCTGCGGGTATGGGTGAGGGGTATCTATTCAATGTTTAAAATAATAAATAAAAAAAAATTGTCATAACATCCTGCTCGAAAAAGCCTCTGAAGAATGAGTATATGATTGGCAGACTTAAAGGACAAAGCCATCGGCCAGCCCAACTTACACGGGGGGAATCCCCTGAGTGTTAGTAAAAAAAAGAAGAAATCTTTCGGTAGTGTTTTTTTTTCTGTCTTTCAGACATCCCAACCGAATTTATATTGGATCTTTTTGGACAAGGCCTTTGCAACTTTTCCCGCTAGACACGTAAAGTTCCACCAAAAAGGATTGTCTATGCATATGTGTATGTGTGCAGAATACATGGAAAAAGGGAATTTCATTGCACTTACACATATTAATGGGATGCCCAAAAATTTCCATAAAATCGCTGGCAACATCATTTGTTAAAACGAATTGCCACTGTATAGTCCAGTTTTAGTCGGTATTGTTGGTTCCACGATAGCATATCGTGTTGGTTTTTTAAAAAGGGATGAAATCCTAAATTACGATGAAAATTATCGAATCTGAGAAAGTATTTCAGATTTATACATTGATAGGCTATGGAATTATATCGCATCGGTGATGAAGTTTATTATTATGTTCGGATCGTACTAAAGTCCAACTAAGGCTGTGCTTTTTTGTTGGGACTTAATCCCATAGCACTTAGCTCATAACTTTTCTTAGGGGCGAAGATATTTTACATTAAGAGAGCATATTCGATCCAGCTGAGCTGGTGTTATTTTGAAGAATTAACCGATACAGGGATTGTGAAGGGAATAACTTGTCTCAATCAAGCACTGCCTTAGTTGGACTTAGAAAAAAATCTATACAACGAAAAAAAGACGGGTGTTTCTGAGAAAATAATTAATCTGCAAACAAATTTCCGAGTGTGTTAAGTTCGACCACAGACCAAATTGGAAATTATTGTGTGGCACAGTCCATATGAATATTTAAATCTTAAAAGGACTGGAACCCTTTGGTCATCATCTATTCGATGCATTATCATCTTCTCTTTCGTTTTGAATACAAAAAAAACCATTCCGTTTAAAAATGGACTTAGCACTTTTGCACCCTAAGGTTGCGATATCTGCTATGGATGTGCAAACACGACACGACTTTATTGACAGAAGTTTGAAAAAGTTGCACAAAAAAATAATTTTGTCAAAAAGAAAGTTGCACATATTTTTTAATGTTTTTGTTTAGACAACAAAATTATCAAAAAATTAATAATTCAAACAATATGAAAAAACTAACTATGGTTACAACATCTTTTTGTATACACTTTATAAACTAATTGTATTTTTTTGAAACTTCGTTTCTGCACATTGCCACAAGATCATTATTGGAAACGTTCTCTCGACAACTGTTCAATTTTTTTTATGAATTCCTGTTTGAGATAATTATTCTAACGGAAATTCATCAGAGCAAATTCCGACTTTAGTTGCTGATTCTCACATAAGAACAACAAGGCCGCAGTTATCGACCGGATGAGATGAACCCATAAAGCGTATGCATCAGCTAGTCTGCACCCTAAAGAGGATGGTTGGAAACTGAGACCGATTCACAGGTAAGGAGACAAAGCCTTTTGCCACAAATACCGCGAAATAAATCTATTATCCATCACTTACAAGATTCTATCAAACATCAAACATCGAACGATTAAAGCCAGAACGCGTCGAACTGATTCAACCCCATCTGAGTGGCTTTAGGCCAAATCCTCGAATATACCCAACCGTATTTTCATTGACCATGAAGCCGCCTTCGACGCGCCGATAAGAAAAACCTTGTCTAAGTACGAGACAGCTGCAAAATGTCTAAGCTTTTGTGGAATGACTTTGAGTGACCCTAACAAAACTTGGAGGCGATTTTTCACAACCATTAAAAGAGATTTACGACCGGGTAACAGTATATCGTGCAACTTCTTCGACGATGCAATTGTCGTCATCGGAAAGGTAGAGCGACATGTCGCGACGTGAGAACCAGAGGGTTCTATCTGGCATTTTTTCACTTTTGCGTTTTTTGATTGGATTTTATTTTTTGTAATGGTTTTTATCTTTTAATGAAACCCTCTTGTATTTTCACTTATAATTGTAGTAATAATAACAGAGCCATTTAGTTCTATATGCAAAAAAAGTGGACGCACTTAGTTCCAAAAGGTTCTATGTGCAATAAAATTCAATGGTGTTCCAAAAATATAATAAATTGATTGAGTTAGTTTTTCTAAAAATTGAAAAATGTTAAATAACAACTAAATAACTATAAAATAACTAAAATAACTATAAAACTAAATGATTACTACAATACAAAAAATACCCTAATAATACCCTAATTGTAAAGAAATTGGAAAATTAAATTGGATATATTGAAAAGGTGGCAGCACAGATGACTAGGTTCTAACTGCAGCCAACTTCAATGTTGTTAAAGTGTTTGTGCTGATAATTTAATTTTTGAGTGACTAAGCTTAAAATATCTTATAATATAAACAAAATGGAACAAATCTGATATTCAGCCTTTGAAAGAAAAACTCAACTCTAAATCATCAAAACGCAAGTAAGTTTATCATAAAAAAGAATTTATTTTAAAAACTGATGACTGAAGCGAATTTTCTAAACACCTGTTTCTTCATTTCTGAGCGAAATTTGTTGGAAGCCAATAGACATTTTTTTTTAAATTAATTTTCGTATGCAATGTTCATTTGTAGATTATTTGTTTATGATGACACATCAACTTCCAATTTTTCCGAAAATGTTTTAACCTATGATGAAACAACTGATGACAAACTGCAGAGCTCGAATGTGTGCTTTGCCGTTGATGGAGTTCGCCAATTAAATAATGATGAAATGAATCCAGAAGCGCGAAGCCTCGTTCCATATAATAGCAATACCGAAAGCGTAAACACAAAAGAAGGGAGTCCTATGAAATCACGTAAGCTTACAAGGAAAAGGAAACGAAATCCCGAAACATGGAAAAAGAATATTCGCAAGGGAAAGCGCCAAAGAGGTGAAGCATATATCAATACTTCGGGTAAACTCGTTGCAGAAAAGGAGCTCTTTCATGTTGATTGTGAGTGTAAGTGGAAATGTATCGGCAAAATAAGCAAAGATGACAGAGAATCTCTAAATAAATCATTTTATTCTTTGGATGAAAATGGCAAAAAACATTTTATTCTACGAAATACGAATTGCAATTTATGTAAAACAGGCGATGTGAACTTTTCTAGGAAAAAAAAATCTTTTACATATTCTTTCCAAGTCAACGATGAACTTGTAAGAGTGTGTAAACAATATTTCCTTAAAACTCTTTTAATAAGTCAAAAAACGTTATATAATATACACTTAAAAAAAGATACAACGACAGGCGTACCTAAAAGCGATGAACGAGGTAAAAAAACCAGAGAACGCATTGACAAAAATGAAAAGGACATCGTTAGAAAACATATAGAATCATTTCCTAAAGCTGAGTCCCACTATTGTCGAGCTAAGACAAATAAAGAGTATCTATGCAGTAGTCTTAACTTAGCAATGATGTACGATCTATATGTTGAGAAATGTGAAGAGCAAAGTATTGCTCCTCTTAAGCAATCAATGTACAGATGGATTTTTAATACAGAATATAATATTGACTTTTTGGCTCCTAAATCTGATAGATGCGTCTTGTGCGAGGAATATAATATGGCTGTGAAGGAAAGCATATTATCAGAGAAATTGAATGAAAAATATGAACGCCATGTGGTTGAAAAATCGTTTATGAGAACAGAAAGAAAATCAGATAGAGAAAGCAAGACTTTGACTATATGCTTTGATCTCCAAAACATAATATCATTACCAAGAGGAAATGTAAGTTGTTTTTACTATAAACGTAAATTAAACGTTTACAACCTAACTGCCCATGCTTCAGACGGAAATGTTAAAAATGGTTACTGTGCAGTTTGGCATGAGGGATTGAGTGGTCGAACAGGAAACGATATAGCCAGTGCTTTAGTAAAGATTCTCTCTAAAATATGTTTGGACTACTCAAATGCGAATGATTTAATTTTATGGAGTGACAGCTGCGTGCCGCAAAATAGAAATTCTGTAATTTCCTTTGCCATTTCATCCTTTCTTGAAAACAACTCATTTGTTCAGACTATAACTTTAAAATATTCTACCCCTGGCCATTCATGCATTCAGGAAGTCGACAATATTCATTCAAACATTGAAAAAAAACTTAAATTGACAGAAGTTTGGTCACCTGTGTCTTTGTTACGAGTTTTACTGGTAGCCAACAGAAAACAACCTTACCGTATTATACAGATGAGCTCCAGTGACTTTTTTGATTTTCAATCGCCAGCAAAAACATTAAGCTACAGTAATGTACCATTTACCAAAGTTTCTCAGCTTACTTTAAAGAGATCTGATATATTCGATGTAGTTTATAAGCTCAGCCATGGTTCCAAAGAATGGGAAAATGTTTCAATACAAAAAAAAAAGGCACACGCCACACTTCGAATACTACATTTCCAGCTGTAAACAAATCAAAATGTGTGCCAAAACTTACTGAAGACAAAGAAAATGATTTAAAGAGTATGTTTAAGTGGATGCCTTCCATAGACGTAGATTTTTATAACACACTTTTTAATTAGATAAACTCATTTGAAAAAAAAAAATTTGAATTTTTAAGAACCAGAAGGTTCTATGTGCAGGGTCACATTAAAAAATATTAATTTTTGGTTTTTTTTTAAACTTTTTTAAACATGTTCTTTTATGTTGCATTAAGGAACTGAATAATTCTTATGTAACTTATATTTATTTTAAAATTTTTTAATCGCATAAACAAAAAATATATATATGTAAAATTATTGCCAAAGTTTTTAGTTTGAGTTCCGAAAGGTTCTATCTGAAATCTGTAATTAAAAAAGTTAATTTTTCTTGTGTTTTATTTTAACTTTTGATGAAACAAATTTTATATTCCAATAAATAACTGCACTAGTTTGTGATTTCTTGTGTTCTCTTTTTCATATTTATTATTTAAATAGTATAGAAATAACTCCGAACTTTAAAAATGCTCTCCTGAACATTTTTGAAAAAGCCAGATAGAACCCTCTGGTTCTCACGTCGCGATGTAACTGTCTCTTTTTCCAGAATAGAGTAGAAATCGTCTATTGTGAATTGGCTGTAAATAGGTGGCCACAAAGGAAGAAGTCGCAAGGTGTTAAATCACAAAAACACGGTGGCCAATTGTGATCACCTCTTCGAGAGATAAAACGGTCCGAAACATTTTTAGTTTTTTTTAGTGAATTTCAATAATTTCAATGCTTGTCACATGTCAAAGAAAAAAAGCTTCAAAAGTGACAACTACCGAAATACCGGTTGATTCAAAATAACACTCTCTTGTTGGAAAACCCTTTAGTATCATGTTTCTTTGAAGGTTGTTTGTATTTTCTTATTGAACATTTTTGTGGTTTACCTTCGATACACAGTCTGTTGTTACTCGAACGATGAGGAGTTTTTGTTGTTGTCATCAGCATAGAAACCATGGGCCATGGGTCTTTGTTCAGATAAATGGCGTAGCTTTTGAAATACTCGATGTCTTGCCCATCTTCTGTGTAAATTTTAAGAAATTACTGCTCGTTTTTTGTATTTTCTATTGGCTTTATTAGAGCCTTACCTCAAGTGGAATTTTCTCCTTTCCCTATAAGCGCCTCACCAAGTTTGTTGTACGACGTTTTCACACTGAGAGGTTGAATTTTATTACGGTGCGTCAGAGTTTTAAATACATTTAGAAATATTAAAATTTTTTAGAGTTTCAAATACCACTGGTATATATTTCATTTGGAATGCAATCCATGTTGTAGTGTATGTGTGAGTTCAAACGATTGAGAAATTGTCTTTATTCATCACCATTCATTGAGGCCATTGTTTCCTTAGTGAAAATCTAGTTACATGGTTGATTTTCAACTAATTTGCTAATGCCGCTCAATAAGTGTTACCAACTTCATACGCTTTGTGATAGAGCGTGCACGACGGAAATGTTTTAAAACATGTCTGCCTGGTCGTTGAGTACGATCACAGATTGGCCAGCCTTGTGAGCATTTAGCACAAAGTATTTCTTTAAATGGTTTAGCAAATACGAAATATAGTCGCGTACTATCTGCTAAATGCAGCACACATGCATACAGTATGATATGTATGCATACCAACCAAGTCACTTCCACACTGGCCAAAAAAAAAAAAAAAAAAAAACACCGAAAAAAAAGGAACAAAATGCTTTGCCACTAAATTGTGATAAAATGGCTTCATATTAAATCTTCAATTTGGAAAAGTTGTATTTTTGTTGTTGCTGCTATTCCCATACATTTCGTTTGGGTTTCGGTTCCGTCCATACGCTGCACATGAGAAGTTGGAAAAAAAAAACTGACAATTTTTGTTTAAATGCATGACACGTCGAAACGAAAAAGTGTGTGTGTCTGTGTGTGGACGATGGGGACCGGAGAGTGTGTGTGTCCTGGTATGTGGCGCCAAAAGTATTTGAATGCCATCCCGTGCTGTTGTCGTCGCCGCCGCCTTTTCTTCCACCACTGCAAGTGCAGTTTTTGCACTCTCTTCTAAAACATTTAGTTTTGGTCCACAGCAGCAGCATGAATGAATGAATATTTCCTTTTTCACATGTTTTTTTATTGGATTTTTTTCATTTTATTTGCTCGTTTTGCTTTTGTGTGGCTGGTTGTCGAGGAAGCCTTAGCGAAAATTAATATGAAAAATATATTTGAGTTTTTGTTGTCGGTCGGGGGTGATCCAATTTTGAGTTGTTATTGAGTGGTGGTGGTATGTGGAGGTGGGCAAATAGAATATTTTTGAGGACAGCACCTTAGAACGACTGAATAGAGCACAAATAAAAATAGTCAAGAACTTCTATGACAATTGGCAGTCGAACTACAAACGGAAGAGTATGTCCGACATTAATTTGGTGCAATGAAAAATCACCCCGTGGTTAGGGCAATTCTGATTTTTGGTTTTTTGTAAAAAAATACACTTTTTCCAATCTACGAAAACCTATTGTTGTATTTCTGGGGTATTTATCATAATTGGCGGTTTGTGCCTTGAGAAATATTTCATAAATTGAGTGGAGGATTTTTCAGAATTTTTGGATTCATTTTCATGTTGGGCTTTTGGTGAGATTTTCATTTATTTTGGAGAATTCTTCATTTGGATTTTTCATAGAGCCGCAATGCTCCTATAACTTTGATTATTCGTAAGGCGTTCGTCTTCAGACTTTCCCATAAGTTTCTGCCACACTTAATACACCACCCCCCCTACTCCTGCCATGTCCAGCCCACACGAGTTTATCCTGCACGGCGGCAACCATTGACACACTGTAGAAATATGAAAAATATTATCGAAATAAAAAGTACTCTCTAGTACTGTAGCTTCCGCCCTTTTCGTAGCGCTTTCCCCCAACCCTCACACTCTACAACTAATGCCTATGAAAATCTCGCAAAGTTATGAAAATTGCATGATAATCCTTAAAAAGCTGACATACATAAACACACTCGCTGGCACACAGCCAGCCAGCAAAAAAATATATAGAAGAGTTCCACTTATGTTTTGTATGTCCTGGCGCAGCGGTTGCTCTGCCCACTATACGGTGTCGGATGAGCGATGAGGGAAGGACGCCGGATACGGTGGGTGTTTTTTTTTTGCGGTGTCTGGCAATGTGTTTGCTTTTGGGCAAATGTGTTTACCTTGTAAGGGATAGCCTTGTTGTTGGCACACCGCTTCGCTGTCTGTTGTTTTGTCGTTTCTGCCATTGCCTGCACTTTCCATTTGCATTTCTAACTAAAATGTTTGTGCGAGTAATGGGAGAATCCTTGATAATGACAGCAAATCTGTTTGTAAAACCTCGACTTATAGGTAAATTAAGACTTGTAACTTATTTATGGACGCAGAGGTTGCAAGGTTTATGGCACTGTAAGTGAACATTTTTGTTTTTTTGGTTGGCTGACTGAAACAAATAACTGGAGTGAGCAAATTAACCGCATTCAATGTCTTCTCGCATGTTGGTTAATCTGTGTGTGAGTGTTGCCTTTTGAAATGTAAAGACATTTTATGACCATTTTAATCTCAAGTGGTGAAAAATGTCATCTCTGCCTTGGAATGTACAAGGTGGCGCAAAAGTAATCGTCCTCTCAGGAACGAAATTTTGCGATTGGCTCCTAATGTCAGTGGCAACTGTGGCGGCGTAATGTAAAAAAAATGATGTAACAAAAAATTAAAAGATCCTGTATCTGGGTTGCCTGGGACACCATGACTTCTATAAAGTGATTTCCTGGTAAATTATGAAAATGAATTTAGTTTTGCATTGGTGACAACATTGTCTCTTGTGTAGCTACTGGTGGTCAATGGAAAGGGAGCAACCAGAGAAGTGCGTTTGTTTAAGTTCTTTCAAAAAAAACAAACCCTGCAGTGACCTTTAGGGACTGATCCATATCAAGAAAACCAGATTAAATAAACAAAAAAAACCATCGACCTACTTCGAGAATTCACTGTGGGGGCGAAACGTCCTTCTTTGTTAGAGGATGCTGCCTACTAGTCTTTGGGTCGTTGCACACGGATGATTCAATGCTGAATCGAACTCTGCCTGGGACTTAGCTGGCAAACCACAGCCACCGCAAAACTCGCCGATTGTCTGTTTCTAGTGGGTCAAGAAAAAGAGGCTCCTGATTTAAAGCTGCGGTGCTCCTGTTGGTTTTTCTAATTCTGGTTCGAGTACGATTCCTCTGCCATACCTACCGGATATTTATTTTATTTTATTGGAAGGCCAACTCAGGTGATGCCCCTATAAATGCAATGCACTCTGGAAGGAGGACAGAGGGGGTGGTGTTGGCTGACATTTGTTTTGAAGTTGAGAGTGTGACAACTAGTAGAAAACACACTTGCTGGAAGAATATTCCAAGAATGTTCGGCTAACGAACGAATTTTCTCTACAGTGTGTTTTCGATCAAACGGCCACTTGGCAACGAAAGTATGAGAGTCCTTGGATTGGCGCGTATTCCGGCTAAATGTTCTAACGTCAGGGACCAGACGAAGGATATCTGACGAACAGTTACCATTGAAATGTCTATAGAATAGCGATACA
The DNA here is from genome assembly GCA_958296145.1 of Hydrotaea cyrtoneurina. Taxonomy (NCBI): domain Eukaryota; kingdom Metazoa; phylum Arthropoda; class Insecta; order Diptera; family Muscidae; genus Hydrotaea; species Hydrotaea cyrtoneurina. The sequence goes on from OY282512.1 coordinate 146,574,518, forward strand.
CAACCCTCATTCCGACGATGCTGTGGGAAGACAACAGAGTTGAATATCCTACTATCGTCGCTCTCCTCTGTACACGGTCCAGAAGCTGCAAAGATGTCTTGGAAGCTCCTTTCCATATATGTGAGTTATATTCCATTCGGACGCCGGATAATTGGTCCATACCTGCAATATCCAAAAAGGAAACTACTCTTTTTATAGGTTGGTAGGATTGTGGGACCCGTGCCTGTGACTTTAAACCTTAGGGCTGTGACCCGTGTCTGTGACTTTAAACCTTAGGGCTGTGACCCGTGCCTGTGACTTTAAACCTTAGGGCTGCTATTTCCTGTGCGACCCGTGCCTGTGACTTTAAACCTTAGGGCTGTGACCCGTGTCTGTGACTTTAAACCCTAGCGCTGCTATTTCCTGTGTGACCCGTGTCTGTGACTTTAAACCTTAGGGCTGTGACCCGTGTCTGTGACTTTAAACCTTAGGGCTGTGACCCGTCTCTGTGACTTTAAACCTTAGGGCTGTGATCCGTGCCTGTGACTTTAAACCTTAGGGCTGCTATTTCCTGTTTCGCTTTCAATAGACGTGTATGACCTACTTTACTCTCATTGCAGTCGACTTTGATGTAATGGTAACAGTAAGTGGCGAGGCTTGCTTGACACACTCCTCGTCAGTCTTTCGTTTCATTATTTCCAAAAATCATATCCTTGGTTAGATTGGCTTCTTCTGGTCAGCCATAGACCATCGCCTGAGTAAACAAAAAAACAACTCTTTGTAATGCAATACTTTGAGTAAAGTTTATGGTTTCGGGTAATTTTTCCAAAGCTTAAGCACAGCAACTTACTTTCATTCATCTCCAGGAAGGGTGAGCAGGGGTGAGCCAGGTTTCGTAATTGTGGGGTTTCCATGTTGTGTTTGTGTGTGTGTGTGTATGTTGTCTTGTCATGCCTTCATTACCTGTACAGTGAATATTTTGAGGATCTCGTTTGCCCCTCTACATATTCTATTTACTTTATTTGCATAAAATTGCCAACATGCATATTCATGCATGTATGCAAAATGTTTCTTTATTGCCCCTGCGTTAGTGGTATTATCCGTCCGTCCGCCGTCCGCTCGTCCACCTGTCGTGAATCTAACAACATTTAATGAAGGTTTTTTTTTCTTCTTCTTTCATACGGGCTTTGCCAGAGTAAACATCGTTTTGGCATCGTTTTCTCACCCAACCACCCCACAGAGTCGTGTTGGCCCATTCCAGTTGGCTGTTTTAGCACTTTCTGTTGTTCTGTAGTTGGATATTTAGCCTTCCTTATACATGTTAATGCATAAATCTTGTGGACTTAAGTTGGCTTTTTCGTCGTTTTTCTTCATCTGCATCAACGTGGGCAACAGTGCATTCCAAATGCAGGTAGGACTAATTAAGACAATTCACACCTGGAAATGGTTTTAATGTGTCATGTGGCCCTTTAACCAAATTATTTACTAAGTGTTCAATGTATCGGATGGGGCTGTCAGGCGTTGAAACAAGTTACGTTAGCTTGCCGTACTTACTCCAGAGGTGATAGGGTAGGTGGCGTTTTTTTCTTCTTCTATTATACGTATAAAATCTAGCCAACACTCGTGAGAGATGAAATTTTAACAGAGCTGTGATTAGGATGTTAATTTCAGAATTTTTTTTCAGATTTGTGTGGCACATTTTAAGGAGTAAATTACATTTAGGACTTGATGATTTCGACTAAAATCTTCGCAGCACCGATTTTCACCAATGTGGCAAATTTCTTCGATTTTTCTACATCTGTTTGGAAGCTGTAGGAGTTTAGACAATATTAAATGTTTCTATGACAACAAAACGATTTACCAGGAAAAACTAAATATTATAGACTATTATTGTATAGAAATGCCACGGATTAACTCATACTGTTTGTCACAATTTGAAATGTTATTGAGTGGAAAACCAAAAAATATAAATTTTTAAATAGGCGCCCCGGTAGACGAGTTGGTAGCGTGCTTGCCTATCAGCGTGGGGGTTGTGGGTTCGATTCCCACCAGAGGCTTTGGTCTGTCGCTGCAAAAATCTAAAAACATATGGTCTTTGTCACCCGGTTTACCCGTGGACCCAAAATTAGAATATAAATTTACTTTGTATTGTAATTAATAATAAATAAATAAATAAATAAATTTTTAAATTGGTATTTCTTAAGTCAGTTTTAGGTACGGACTAGATTAATAAATACAGACTAACTAATAATTTATAACTGGAAAACCCAACAAGACTCACTTCTAATTTTTAAATCGCCAGTTATTTCTTAAGTCAGGTCTACAACCTGCTGTAGGCACTGACTAGCTTAATAAATGACTTCCAGGAACTTGATTGTTGCATTTGAACTGTTCAAGTTCGTGATTCATGTCTCCCTTCATTTTGGCCCTTCAACCAAAGTCTCGGTCTTTCCTGTCGGCGCCTTCCTCTGAACCTCTTAATTCCGATCTGAATCTTGAAATGGCTTCAGCTGGCCCAAACAGAAGTCTGTCTACGCTGGGCAACCTAGTTGTAAGCTTAGTTTTAAGTTTATTGTGAATTAATATAAAATACAAGAAATGAATTAAAAAGCCAACTTCAGGCACGAAAACAAGAGTATAATAAAACAACCCGCATAAAAAACCCGAAGTCACGTTTGTTCTATAAAAACCCCGATATTTAAAAAAATTTGTAAAAACTAATTGATTGTGTTTTTCTTTTCCACCTTTGGGTAAAATTTAAAGTCTAACAATTCCATGGTCCGCTCTGGTCAAACCGACTGTCATCATAATGGTCTTGCCGGTTGTTTTTAGTAGTTTTGTTGGAAACACTTATGGATTAACTCGTAGCATGACTTTTTAAGCAAAACTGAAATTATATAATTTTTAATAATTCACAAGAGATAGTGCCAGTCATAATTTTCCACATGCATATGCATGTGTGTGTGTGTTTGAGTCGGTGCACGCATACACCGACCCATTCACATATGCTGGCATCAGAACTCATCCAAAACCTCCACACGCAATTTACTCTCATGTGTGCGGGCTATGAACTCATTAATGTTAAGTGCCTCAAACTTTTGAGGCATATTTAAACTTAAAAAAAATATGTTTATAAATTGTATTTGGTTTTATGAGATGAGGGCGAGGGGCGACCGAACGGCAACCGGTCGGGATCTCGAGCAATGCAGTGGGGGCCGGATCGGGCCGTAAACTTTTCTAAACTGAAATTAAAAATAGTTTAAATGCTGTTAAGATGTTCAACTGAAAATGTTCATAAATAGCTTCGCATTTAGTTCATTTCAGTCGCAGTCTTTGAGCTCACCAACAACGTACAACTTTTTCCGGATAGTTAAGTGACATTTGAAACAAATTTCGGATTGAAAGCAACGCCAGTGTCAGACAAAAGCACTGAGCGACGCAGGCAGAGCAAAATGGAAGAAAAAAAATCACTTCGGTGTAATTATGAGAGAAAATATTTCGAGTGATTTGTTTATGTGCACAATGAATTAAAAATCCTTTTAGGATTTACAGCACATTTATGTAAGCCAATGAATACCTTGCCTTTTATCAAGTCTGAAACGATTTATGTGGGTAAATGTTGTTCTGCCAGTCAACTAAGTTGGAGATAATTATATACGGTTTAATTTAAAAATGTCTCTTCTCCGATCGGATGGGAATGGAAAGGTAATGTATTCAGCGATTCCATTAAAGTGACCTAAATGCGGATGTTTATTGCACTAATCGCAGCAATATTGTCAAGGTCGGGTGTAAATTGCAAGAAAGGAAGATGAAAGGCTTAACATAACGTTGGCGGCATGGGATATATCTCACCGTATTTGGATACGTTTTCGATAACATATGAATGAATAGAAAGTAGGTAAGTCCATTTTTTTGGTGGGTCATACATATCGCATCCTAAATACAAAAGGGTAACTCAAAATTCTAACGCAGCGACATAACAGTATTCTAACGACATAACTGTATTTTTCCAGTTCAAGAAGATAGTGATAGAAATTTGTCCAGTAGTTAGCGATGTGTCCTCTGAATTGATTTGGTTTGGAAAATTTGGTGTTGTGACCCGTTGGCCGTTTGGTTCACGTTTCAGCAGACACAGGTATAGATTCCTCTAAATTATTATTAAATTTTAAAGAATTATCAGGACTTGTCTTAATTGGCTCCATTTTGTCGAAGCAAGGTTTTACTGATTGATCTAAGTCCTTACTATAAACATCTATCACAGAATTTTCCACCGGGACTCGTATACATTCTTAATCCAAGACCTATCGTGGCATTTGTTTTGTTCTTTAGTTGGGGGAAAATGCCATCAAGTAAAATCTTGAAATTTATGACTAAAATACCCCTGTTAGTGTGGCAAAAGTTTAGTTATGCACGGTGCCCCAAATGAAACTTACCTCAATTGTGGCATCTCGTATGTAAATTTCCTTGGTATCATTGGGATTGCGATCTCGTGGTCTATAAGTGATACGATAGCCGAGAAATTCACCCAGTATCGTATCGGCGGGCGGTGGTTTCCATGAAATATATACAGAGGTGGATGAGGTGTTGTGGGCGGCTGTGGGCACCGGTTTACCCGTAGGAGCTGTAAAGAAAAAACAAGGCGGCATTCTTATAATTTATTTATTAACTTATGTATGATAACTAACACTTGTTCCGCAAACACACACACATGGAAAGTAATAAAAGTCAAAACCTTCTACAACTTTAATGATGTTAACACACCGAACGGCAGCCGAAATTGCCAACGCTCGGGAAGGGGTAAACTTTGGTTTTCTTGTGGCGCAGAAGATCATTTTAATTTGTTATGTACTATAAAATTTTATTGAAATTCCTTTTATTAATACACTGACAGATGTAATATAAAGGGGGACCGGGCACAACAGGAGACGTGTTTGTGCGTTGGCGGCAACGAAAGCCAACAGAAGCACAGTCCTCACCAGTAAATGTGGGTAATAACATGGCCAAGTGGCAAATCTAACATCAAACAACAGGAGATGTTGTCAAACAAAACCACGCAAACACACACACTCACACACACACACACATGTATGTGCGCGTACACCTAACAGAGCTGTAAACATAAAACGGCGGCCATTCGTGTAACATTCACACATACAGTGAGTGAATGCGAGTGTATGTATGTGTGTATTCACACTAATACCACAATAACACTCGTTTGCTGTCGTAATTGCGTTGCATGTTGTGTGTGACTGTCTGCCAGTGTGTGCTGGTTGAGGATGTGTGCGTTCGTTTCACGAGTGTTTGTGCACTTTGGAGCACAGTATGGAGGTAATAAGTGTTGTAACAACAGGTGCAAACATACCCACAAACACACACACACACACTCGTACACATACAGCTACGAGCAGAAGAGAGTGTGTGTGAGTGTGTGTCTATTGGTGAAAAATAAACTCACACACATACTCAACATTAAAGGACAATACAGACAACAGCAACAACATTTCCCCAGCAACAACAGCAGCAGCACCATGTTGAGCGGCACGTTAATGAGGCATAACATACGTTTGCCCCCCCCCTGAAGGTATTCCGAGTACTGTGCAATCTACGTATTCACACCGAGTGTCTCCTATACACGGACACATACACTCACACTCACCGCACTACCCGTGGAGTGCATGCCGTATGCGAGTCGGTATATTCATATAGACGTTTCGATCGGATCGAATTGTCCTTGTGCCCTGCACACTATTGGATGGGCACATAGATTGGGACAGATGATTTGTAATGGAGTTGCGACGGAAATAGACCAATAGGTCGCCTTCTCAGAGATTACTATCTGACTCATAAAGTTGTCGGCATTTATAACACCGTGTTACAAAAAATAGATTTTTTTCTGTGCTTTGAACCAAATGCACATATATGGAAAGAAGGGGAAAAAATAAAAATACACGTGTATCGGCGATTTTCATGTACACGTCAGAATTTTTTTTTTTAAGTTTGAAGAATAAAGCTTTGAACCGATTTTTAACCCTTTTTCATTGGCCAATCGAGCTGATTTTTGGCAGGCAGAATCGTGGAAATGTCTGTATCACGTCAAATTTTTTAAATTTTTTTTTATCAATTCTCAGATTTTCCCCAATTTTTATTATTTGTGAAAAAAAAAATATTTTTTTCACTTTTCTTAGCATAACTTGAAGAGACTCCAAATTTTTAAACTACTTAAGCGTTACGAAAAAAAAAATGTTTTTTGAACTGAAACCTTAAAAAAAACGATAACCATTTTAAAGAAAAATTTAGAAAAATCTGAGAATTGATAAAAATAATTTTTTTAAAAAATTTGACGTGATACAGACATTTCCACGAGTGTGCCTTGAAAAAATCAGCTCGATTGGATAACTGAAAAAGGGTACACGTGTATTTTTATTTTTTATCCCCTTTCCGAAAAAGTAAATTTGGTTCATAGGACAGAATGTGTGTAACACGGTGTAATGAGGAATTGCCGCTTAGCCGTGCTGTAATAGGTTGGGTGTGCGACTATCACACAAGTAAACCAAACCCCGGTTCAAAACCGGATAAGACCATCAAACATTTTCATTTTTTTTTGACTGCGATAGTCCCCTAGAATAATATCTTGCGGTAGTTTGGAACCCATGATCGATCTGGACCTTCACTGTGCAACATATTCAATTTTACATTGGTAGGGTGTTGGTGTGCCACTTTTACCCTCCCAAAGACTTTGCGTCTAATAATTATGACAATGATGTTTGTGCGATGGATGTTGGATGATGGCGAGTTCAAATGATGTCGGTTGAACACCAATTGACAGGCATCTTCTCCATATGAATTGTATGAAATAATGTTCGCTGGAAATGTAAACATTTTAGAACTCACTTGAGTTTATTTCCTTGCTATTTCGGACCACCCCCTCGCTTCCCCTATGTCATTAGCGTAGAACTGAGGGAGCGAAGAATACATGGAATGCTTAAGGCAGCAGCTATTGCGAAGTGAAGCAAATCCATTTAATAGGTCAGTAGTGGCAGCCCCAGCAAACAATGGTTCACTGGGCGGCACTGAATTTTAGGCCATTGAGAGGGTTGTATGATAACTCGGGTATTAAGAAAATACTTTTTGTTGCCAACATAAATAAATTCTCTCAAATCGAAAAATGATTTTCTTTAAGAAAAAAACACATAACATACAACTTTTTTTTAAAAAAAAAAAAGAACTCTCTATTCACAAGGAAAAAGATAAATAAAGGATCTAGAACGTGAAGAAAAATAGAAAAAATCCACCTCGGTGGCTACGTCCTTAAGCAAAATTGTCGCATTGTTGAGAAGCCTCTCCATCCTCAACGTGTGACTGTTTGGTGCGGTTTATGGTCCAGCGGGAACATTGGACCTTAAATTTTCGAATATGAGGTTGGATTAACAGTTACGGCGAATGAGAGATGATTAATGATTTTTTATGGTCGGAGTTGGATGATATTGAGCTGGACAACGTTTACTTTCAACAAGATGGAGCTACGTGCCACACAAGCAACGAAGCGAGTGATCTTTTTTTGGGAAAAGTTTCCAGACTGTGTTAGTTTCGAACAGGTGATCACAATTGGCCACCGAGATCTTATGATCTAACACCTTGCGACTTCTTCCGTGAAATATAAGGTCTACGCCAACAGCCCAGCGTCGATTCCAGACCTCAAAGATGGAATTCGTGAGGCTATCGAGGCCGTAGGGCAGCCACTTTGCGAATTGGTTATGGAAAATTTCATGAAAAGGATATGGTCCTGTAAGCGTGGTCGTGGTGGCCATTTGGCTGATGTTGTTTTTCATTATTAACGGCGTACCTTCCTCTTTGTTATGAAATAAACATCCGAAAAAATTGCATTTTTCTTTGAATAACAAAATAACATCTCTTGTTGAAGAACCCTGTACTATGAAACTGCTTTTATTTCGTGTTCGTGGTCGACAAGTTGGTTATATAAATTGTGGCGTTAGGCAAAGAAATGTCCGAAAACTGCACATACAGTCAAACATCCATAACTCGAACCACCATTAACCCTAAACAAGTTCGACTTACGGAGACTTTGACTTATGAAATTACTTATAAAATTGTTTAAGGGAACTTGTCGTGCTTCGTGCCACTTGAAGTGCTTCGACTTATGGAAGTTCCAATGTATTTTGAAAAATCTGTTTTATCGACTTGAAATCTGTTAAGTGTCATTTAGCGCTTCAAAAGTCTGCGAACCCCGGATTAATCTGCATATACGGCTACGCTGCTCACATATGAAAATGATTAACTTTAAAATGATTAAAATTAAAATTCATCTTAAAAATGCTCAACTTGTAGATACACAATAATTTTGACTGTGACCTAAAGCTACAGCGAGTATGAGAAATACATTTTTTTTTAGGTTAATTCCATCTTTATCAAGACTAACGTTACCCGTTACCCATATGGACAATATTTCATGATACTCATACGCCACCTTGACTTGTGATGTTTTTTAGGGATGTAACGAATGTGTGTTTAGCGAATGCGGATGCGGAAGGTAAAAATTTTTTTTAGCGAATGCGGATGCGAAATCGAAAGCCAATTTTTATAATTTGGAATTTGAAACGTAGTTTTTCAGAAAAGCGAAGGAAAAAATGTTCGACTACGAAGCCATTTATATTTGTTTATATTCTGCTTCATTTGCCATATTACCATTGTTTTTATGTTTTGTTTAATGTGTTGCCAGATTGGAAAACTAATAGTTTAAATGACTTGGCCTAAATGTTTTCGCGAATGCGAATGTGGAAATAGTTTTTTTGCGAATGCGAATGCGAGAGCGAATAATAAAATAATGTTTTTTGCGAGTGCGAATGCGGTTGCGAATGTCCAAAATGAAGCGAATAATTCGCATTCGCATATTTCGTTACAACCCTAATGTTTTTGCTAATCTTAGTGAGGCTGATAATCATCCACCGATGTTGAATTGATTACTGCGTTCTATAAAAAGCCGTTGGAAAGTTTTCGCTGTGTCAATGGCTTTGTGATTCAAGTATTCCATACAAATCGGTTACCGAATGAAAGGGTCTGTCTTTAGTATCAGGCTTAATATTTACCAAATGTATGTGATACCAACCTCCTACTCACAGACACAATGTGTATGGCAGTGGTGTGTGTGAGTGTGTTTGTTGTGGGTTTTTCGAAAAGTTGTATCTTTTGCGTGTTTCAACTTAATGAACAATCGTCTTTAGTTATATGTACATCGAGAAACATAAACACACTCGCACACACACTCTCCTAGTAAATGCATGTTCCTACTTGTACATACGTAGACAAACATATAAACATATCCTTTGACGTGTCGATGGAGGTGATGTGATGGAGTTGTGTAACGTTTCATGTTTACATTGATTGAATAATTTTGCGTGTGGCGTCGTTGCCGCTGTTATTGTTACACACACACACACTCACTAATACATACATATGTACATAGCAACTATCTATTCTTTATGGTCTGAGGCAAAAATGTATTAGGAAGGTGTGCTTGTCGGTGTATGTTAAACAAAACATCATCCAGTTCATGGGTTGGTGTAATCGACATTGTACTGTAAATGTATGCGTGTGTGTGTGTGTGTGTGTGTATAGAATGTTCAATTGTCGCTTTAACTATAAAACACGGCTCATTTTTTGTTCGGCATTGAGGCGTATTATGGCATGTTCGGTAGTCAGCACACGTACATAGACATACCAACACCACACACACCCATACACTCATAGTGACGCTCAATGGCATGCAGAAACTCACGTACTTTACACTTTTGCTCTCAAAATTTAAATATCACGCGCCTGTCGTTGTGAGTGTGTGTGAAATTGTCGGTGTTTGATGTTTGTGTTCAGAGTTGTTGTTTTATTCACACACACACACACAGATACATGATCGCTAACATAGCGGTTTTTTGGCTTTCACACACACACTCCAGTAGTGTGTGTGTTTATATGGATATCATTTTTATTGCAAAATTGGCTAAATTCGCGGTTTTCAATGCAAAAAAAAACAGTGTTTATAAGAAGGCCTTGCCACCCTGTTTGTAACTATGTGTGTGTGTGTGTGCGTGCGTGCTTTTGTAATGTTAAACGGGGTTAAATGAACACACACTGGTCATGTGAATGTGGAATGTTGCCATACCGTTGGACGGGCGGACGGACGTATGACAACTATTTCCGGATATTCTGATTATTGCAGGAAATTTCTTCGCATGGCGGACATTGTGTGAGTTAGAAATGTTACTTAAAATAATGTCAAGCAGAGTTTTAGAATATAAATCAGTTAAAAGCGTGAAAATTTATCTAGCACCATCTAAAAATCACCAATCGTGTTAGTGTTGAGTAACTAATCGTCAATCTATTTTCATAGTAAATGTTGAACTTTTCGATTACTAACAACAACAGTTTGAGTTTTTTCGGTTAAACTGCATGCGGTAGAATTTGTTATGTATTTGATTTTGGCAAGACTTCATGAGGATGGCCCGATTAAGGATGTGTCCAAATAGTCTACGATTTGTTTGGCGGTTAAATTTGAAAATTTAATATGGACAGTGGGTTCTTCCCTGTACATTAACTACCGGGTATTTTTTTAGGCGTGTGGTGTTCAATCTGGCCACATTCTTTTTTTTGTGGAGTTGGTCTTTCTTACAGCTGCCACTAGATTTCTGCTCAATTTGGTTTGCCTTAAATAGACTTACTCAGAAACAACGTTTGTAAATCGTGCAAATTGATTACCAAAATAATGGCCACCAATGTCGATTTTCACAAGAATATTTTGTTCAACGATGAAGTTCACTTTGTGTTGAATGGAGGGTACGTTAATAAACAAAATTATCTCATTAGGAGTAGCGAAAATCCACTAGTCATTGTTGGGACGCCGTTACATCCTCAAAAATTAAATTTGTGCTCTATGGGCCGAGGGAATTATTGATCCATATTTCTTTAAACAATTTACAGTCAATGGGGAACGTTATAGTGCCATGAGTAATGAATTTTTCGTGCCTGAATTGGAAGATGTGGATGAGGACGACCTTTGGTTTTAAAAAGACAGCTCTTCATGCCATACAGACAACGAAACAATCAATTTATTGAAGGGATGTTTTGGTGGCGTTGTCTCCAAGATCGTGAAATTTAACATCGCTTGTCTCCGCAGATAAGCCCGATACCCACTGGCGCCTTGGAAGAGACTATTCGGCGCGTTATTGCTGACAAACGGGCCAAATGCTGCAGAAAGTGTTCGAAAATTGGGCTTCTCGGCAGGAATTTATTCGAGTCAACACGAAATCATATTTAAAACATAATGGCAAACCATTATCTTTAAAATGAAGCTAAATTCTTGGCCATAACAATAAATAATATGCGTGTTATTTCGTCTTAAAAACCACGCACCTAAAAAAACACTTTTATATATATTCTCACAAAAAAAAGTTTGTAGATTCGTCTTATCCCCTCTCGTACCCTCATATCAACAAGAGGTGTTATTTTGGTATTCAAAGAAAAAATGGAAATTTTTAAGATAAATGATCGGATAATAAAGAGCCAAAAGGCCACCACGACCACGCTTACAGGACCATATCTTTTTAATGAAACCATAACCAAATCGCAAAGTGGCTGCCCTATGTCCTCGATAGCCTCACGAATTCTATGTTTGAGGTCTTCAATCGACGCTGGGCTGTTGGCGTAGACCTTATCCTTCACGTGGCCCCAAAGTAAGAAGTCTCTAGGTGTTAAATCACAAGATCTCGATGGCCAATTGTGATCGCCTTTTCGAGAGATAACAAGGTCCGGGAACTTTTTAGTTTTGCTAACTGTGACTGCAAGATTTTCACCATTTTTGTAGTGAATTTTAATAATTTCAATGCGTTATGGAAGCGTGTATTGTTCCATTTTTAGTAATGGCGTTGTTTCTACTTTACTTAAAGGTCAAAGAATACAAGTTTCAAAAGTGATAGCTACCGAAATACCGGGTGATTCAAAATGACACTTCTTGTTGGAGAACCCTGTACATCGTATGTCACAGCCAAGTATTACTGTATGGCCGGCGTATGAGGAATATTTCTCATATTTCTCAAAACTCATACGCCACCCTGACCGGCAGGGATGTTCTCGATTGCCTTACAACCAAATAAGAACATGTAAAAGCCAAGAATAAATGTTTCAATAAATGAATTTAACTTTCGCCGTTGCCTGCCTACTGTGTACGTATGTGGAATACTCTTCCGGCGAGTGTCTGTCCTGTCGGTTGCGACATTCTCAACTTCAAGACCTCCTACTGTCCATACCATTATCTTCAATAAATGAAATCAATACATTTCATTTATAGTGGCGGGCTTAAATTTTAATTAAAATACCAAAAAAAAAATATATTAGACTTCCCAATTTTTCAGGACCATATTCTATATTAATCGCATCTTCAATCGTTCTGTCCAGAACTTCAGGCCATAAGTCGTAGAACTCTAGCCCGTCACTTTGAAAAACCCTAAAGAAAAAAAGTCTCGATCTTGTCGACAACCGTAAAAAAAAAACGAGGTCTTAGGCTACACAGGAAAAAGTCATTAATACATCCGTTGTCGTGGTAGTTGTGTCTGCCGTTGCCTCGTCCTTCAGAAACCCGCCAAAGACTGTTACTGTGAAATCGATCGATCTGGTCGTCTACAGCAAATCATTATAACATGATATTAGCTGACCCAGAGAAGCCTACTTTGCAATGTTTATTGTCCCTGGAGTTGCTCCAACACAACAACTTGCCCTCCACTTCCATATCATCAAAGTGGCAGTTGCGAATGGCAAATCATATAGTGACTTTGAGTGGACGTTCTATCTGAATGATAACAGTGACCCAGAAGTGCACTTTTTGTTTGGTCAGGCATCGTTTCAGATACAAATGGCCCACGTCGCTTGTCATACAGTACGACGATAATCATCCAGTGCACTTTTTAAGGAACTTTCCACGTTCTTGTGAAGTATAGATTTCCCCGAGCTGTTGCTGTGTTTTCTGTATGGGTTTACTCTTCAAAACATAGCTAACAGTTGCCGGCATTTGTGAATTTTACAGTATCTGGTGATAGGATGATATACTTTTAACCAGCCTTTACTAAATGACCCAGTGTTGTAGATTCTCTAACTAGTTTCCTAGTGCCACACTTCGTCATCCAGAAATATCATCACAAGCGGCGAATCACTTTGAAATAGTGTACGTATTATTTTTATGGTTTTCGTTTTTCACAAATGTGACCATCAGAAATGCCAGCGGTAACCCAAGTAAATAAGTAACATGTTGCTGGTCGTAAAACACTGTTCAGCAAAACACATTTCAGGGACTATTGTCAATGATGACATTCGTAACGAGCATTTGCGAAATAGTTACAACTCTGGTTATATTGCAAATTTTGGCTTGTTATCGTGACACATACACACATACATTCACCAATTTGACTACACAAGTTCACCTGCCACAGAGAGCGGTTCACACACAGACACATAAACATCAAGCAGACATTGCATACATGTTATGATACTTAACCCAAATTTCGGGTTAAGTTGTATGTAATTGTTACTTATTTTAGAGTTGTTTTTGTTCTTGTTGTTACTCTTTATAGGCAATTCCACAGAAATGGGTGGTAAATTCGGTGCCCCACGGCCTTCATGTTTGCTGCCCCACCACCCCGAACCGGGGGGTAGGGAATAATGACGAAACAGCTGTTAAAACAAAACTCACACAAACCCACTGAATGAATGAGGAGCTGAAATGTTTGGTATGTGTTCGTTCTTTGGGCCATGGTGAGGTAAGAGGCAACAACTTGAACAACAACATCACAACAGAAGCAATACACGCCGACATAAAAAATATTTTCATTCATTCTGCTGTTGAGGTGATGATAAACGTAAAAAAAGGCCTTAAAAACTTTACTCTCCCCATTTTATGTACAACAACTAACTCTGCTACTCTTTTATTTTGTTTTTGGCATTTTTAATGATAATGAAGGAACAAACATTTCACTCTCTCACCCATACCCCCGTTCAGGGTGCCCATACCCGCAACCGCACCTACACATTCGCACTTGTTGTTTTACCACCGGAAACGACCGGCGAGCACAGCAAATACCAACACACACACACACCCACAGACATACAATCACAAAAACAACCGGGGTGTATGCCGGTGTTGTTTATGTTCCAAAAGACCACCGCCCCCCCCTAAAGGTGTCATTGTAAGATATACTCGTCGGCTCGTATACATTCATCCTAAAAGTGGATATAATTAAAATGGGAGAGAATAAAACAAACTTAAAAAAGGATGTGTGCATGGAAAGTGACTGTGGCTCGAGTTGTCCGTGGGACGGGCTGTGCCCCTTACGAACGGGACACCTGCGTTGGCAGATGGGCAGTTTACTACGGCATGGCTTCAGATGATTGGCTTGGTTACCGGTGGTGGGAAATGCTGATGTAAACTTTAAAAGCTTTTATGCCGTCGTCGGCACCGCTAAGTTGGCACAGTCTTTTGGGGGGTGGCTGTTTAAAAAAATTGTGGAATACGGGCGTATAGCCAAGTCAACGTGCCATAATCGATATTCCAATATTTAATAGGCGTTTAATATCCTTAAAATATCCTCCAATAAGGTGTATCGATTGGTTTTATTTGCTTGTGTAAAATAGTTGCCTCTACCATTTTCAAATGACGATAACAACTGAAAACATCTTAATATATATTTACCCTCGACACTGATTCACTGACTCTGTCACGCAGTATGTAGGAATTTAAATAGGCATTCTATAATTTTTAATTTTCTATAAATAATAATAATAAAAAAAATAATAATTTTTTTTTGTACAGAAATTTTTTTTTCCAAAATGTTTTTTTTACAAAAATTTTCAACAGAATTTTTTTTTTCAAAAAAAATTTTTTTTTTCAAGAAAAAATTTTTTTTTTAACAAATTTTTTTTTTTCAACAAAATTTTTTTTTTTTCCACAAAATTTTTTTTTTTTCAACAAATTTTTTTTTCCATATTTCCACGGACGCCATAGGCGCATTAGAACTTACTAGTATTAAATATGTTTTGTTAATGTATTGTGGATCTATATTCTTCATACAGTTTTGTTTCTTCTATTCGAGTTCGAGATCATAAACTATATTGATGCTGAACCCCGATTCACACTAGGCAATTTTACTTGCGACAAGTCTTAGTTTGAAGGAAAGAGATGTAAGGGGAACGGAAATGGAAAAACTTCATCGTACTGGCAAATTTCCTTTTATCTTTTTCGAATTTTGACATTTTTATTTGAAAAGACAATAATAAAGATTACAGATAAGGAATTTCCTTGTGTGAACACAAGAGGTAAGTTCAAAAGGGAATCATAAAAATAGCCTAGTGTGAATCGCAACTAAGACACTATGTTTGTTTACTTACTTATTTTCCTTAACAATCCATTAAGGAACAGAAGGTGAACTTCTCTCGAATCAGTCAGCTGTGTACGATTTAATTTGTACACTCACTGATCGGGACCTACTGTTTTAAAGACGGCTCCGAACAGCTAATGCTTTTCTGGAGAAGTTTCTCATGGCTTAGAGATCACTCTCTTACTCGTAAAGTCGCCAGCATTTACAAGGTACAGGCAGGCTGTTCGAAAAGTGTTTGATGGTCTTACCCGGTCTCGAAACTGGGGGTTCTTCTGGACGATAGTCGCACTGGCGAGCAACAGCAATACTATTTGTTTGACTCAATCATTTCTGAGATTTTTCTTAAATTCCGATATTCTCGCTAGCGTTATGATGCCGCTAAATGAGCAACTGTCAGACTTCGGAACACTGTGCACCACTTTGTTGTTTACAAGTCTGCCAACAATACGTTATACACATGTTCCATCTATAGGCCCCTTAATTTATATGTTTTGCATGTTGACGTGGCGATATGAAAGTGAAGATGTGTGTCTGTGTGAGGGTGTGGGTGTGGGCGTCTTGGACCAACTCAACAATGTTGCCAAAGTAAACTTTTAGCTGATGCTCGACCCGGTAGCCAGTTTCTGTTGCCATTTATGGTTCGCAGCGAGAGTGTGTTAAAGTTTATGGCCCAGTTCTCCACCCCATCCACCCTTTTCCTGCAGCCCATTTAAAAGGTTTTTTACTTTATTTAATGTTATTAAACAAAACTTTGTCTGCTGGCAAATATAGCAGATAAAACAGGCACACATACATGCGAACATACAAACATGTGCATATATATGTAAGTAGAACGAACAACTTGTCCCATTTCTGTTGTTGCCCTATCGATGATGATACGCTACGATATGACTGCTCTGCAGGTGTGCCCCCTTAACTGGTGCATCTGGTATCTGTACGTATGTACGTTTTCGAAGTATCTTTCACCACAATGTGGGATATACCAGAACTTTGTTCATTTCTGTGGTCGGGCAGAAGAAAGTTGTGCCACCAACTTCATTAGAAGATCCTTTAAAGTGAATGTTTTTTTGTTTTGTTTGGTTTTCATGTGTGAGTGTGTGCGCCAATCCTATTTCCCTTGCCTTTGTGGCGTGTAACGTGTTTGTAATTGTTGTTGACATTAATATTGGCTTTATGGATACTTACCCTCACGCAAGGTCACTATGTAGTAGGATTCTTTGGAGGGCAGACTTATGCCCAATTTGTTGACAGCTTTCAGGCGAAAACTGTAGACGGTGAAGGGCACCAGTCCGGTGACTTGATGCGATGTCACATTTGATTTTGTTTGTAGCTGCACCACTTGATCCCACAGACCGTTCTCGCCCACTCTGCAAATAGAGAAAACGTATAAGAAAGCATGAAAGAGATTGACCAAAGTGGTGGCAAAAGCAAATGTATGGACACAAAGTGGGAGAAAGTATTAAAGAATAATATTTACTTTTTAACTAGAGAGGCGTCGATTGAGCCGTTCAAAAAGGAAAAGCCAAAGGAAAAATGTTTGAATTGTGTTTTAATTCAATCGTTTTTGCACTTCTTCTCCATTGACCTCCTTGCACACGCACTGCAGTTCGAGCAGAAGAGTGTATGTGGTGTTTGTTTTGTTCTTTGGAGAACCACTTAAATGCACATTCGTCGTCGCCGCTCTCAGCCACATGCCACGCCATGAGCTACACTCGAAGGAGTACAGACACACACACACACGCATGGTCCAGCAGTCCTGTCATCCATTGTAGCCAACGGCGCACTTGGCAGGATTTCTTCTGTGGACGCTAATGGGCGAATGCGAGCAAGTTGTTTGCACATATGGTGCACAGTGGTTAAAGTGCAATTAAAGAAATGCGGCTTACTTGATGTGTTGTCGCCGGAAGGGATTTTTAATTAGAATTTAAGAAGTAGGTTTCAATAGACTTGGTATACACAACGGTAGTTCAGCCGAGCACTCTGAGCACCTACTCAAATTACGTTAGGTGAACAGAGAATTTTAAGAGACTGGGCAGCTGGAAAACGGCTGCTCACTTAAAGGCAATGGAAATATTGCTTTTAAGCAACACAATATGGATTTATTAGGTCTACAGTCAATACCAAATTATTGTGCTTAGCATTTTTTTTTTGGTAAATATGGGGACATTTACAAGTTTGGGGCGGGGCCACACTTCCCAGAT
Organism: Hydrotaea cyrtoneurina; assembly: GCA_958296145.1. Classification (NCBI taxonomy): domain Eukaryota; kingdom Metazoa; phylum Arthropoda; class Insecta; order Diptera; family Muscidae; genus Hydrotaea; species Hydrotaea cyrtoneurina. The sequence goes on from OY282512.1 coordinate 146,592,129, forward strand.
TCCAATGAATTTGTTTAATGCGTTATATTAAGAGTGTGTTATACTCGCATGCAAGCTAAATGATCAGTGGGTGTCTGTTGTCAAATGGAGGGAAATGATGGGTCAGCGAAAGTACACTATACACAACCATTGGTAGACGCGTTTCGTCGCTGGTTAAGCGACTTGTCAATACCTACGTGCTGTAGTAGTACTGACCTCACGTTGCATGTTTCTTCGTTCTATATTTACGTATCTAACAACGCAATCGCATCTGAGTATTCGCATTAGTGACGAAGGCCAACGAACAGCAATACTGAGTATCAAGAACTCTACCATTTGACAGACTTGTCTGACTGGCTTTTTTCCAATATAAGATTCTATTACAAATCCCGAAAATATTATTTGTTAGTAGGTTATTAAATATTTGTATGATTTGAGTGGGATGCCCAATGGATGCCACTGATTTTTATAATCAATGGCTCCATGAAAAATACCTCAAATGATGAATTTCTCAAAATAAATGAAAAATTCCCCATAAATTCTAAAAAAATTAAGGCAAAATCCCCCAAATATTATGAAAAATACTCCAAAAATACATTTTCGTAATTTGAAAAATGTGCATTTGTTAACAAAAAAAAAAAAAGAGAAAGTATGAAGAATCACCCCAAATTTGGGGTGAAATAAACATCCGATTATTTTTTTTTTTTATTTATTTATTATTAACTAGTAAGTTGTAATGCGCCTATGGCGCCCGTTAATTTGCTTGAGAAAGTATTTGTTACTTAATTTTAAAAATTTTGTAAAAAATATTTTGAGAAAACTATTTTGTAAAAAAAAATTTCGAAAAAAAAAAAATTGCTGAAAAAAAAAATTTTGTTGAAAAAAAAATTTTTGTTGAAAAACAAAATTTTTGTGGAAAAAAAAAATTTTTGTTGAAAAAAAAATTTTGTTGAAAAAAAAAATTTTGTGGAAAAAAAATTTTTGTAAAAAAAAAAAAAATTTGTAAAAAAAAATTTTTGTAAAAAAAAAAATTTGTAAAAAAAAAAATTTGTAAAAAAAAATTTTTTGTAAAAAAAAAATTTTGATAAAAAAAAATTTTTGGGGAAAACACAATTTCTGTACAAAAAAAAAATATTATTTTTTTATTATTATTATTTATAGAATTATTATAGAATGCCTATTTAAATTCCTACGTACTGCGTGACAGAGTCAGTGAATCAGTGAATCAGTGTCGAGGGTAAATATATATCTGTGGACTTTTGACAAAACAACTTCTCTCGAAACAAGACATTTTTGCAAGATTTTTATAATAAATATAAATTTTAAAGACGGTTCTTTTGGTGTAATCCATGAATTTCTACGCCATTTGGTTAAAAATCTACAGTTATTGGCAAATCAACTTCTTTCATTATATTTGGAAAAAAATTTTGATAAAATATCGTGTCTGAAAGAGTTTAAAAATTTTCTAAAATGCAAGAAATAAAATTGTTATATCCTTTTGACAAAACATCTAAATTGTATTTAATATTTGTTTGCATATATACATTTGGTTTTAACAAAACAACTTCTCTTCAAAGAAGTTGTTTTATCAAAACTGAAATTTAGAAAATGTGTAACTTGTTTGAGACAAGATAAATTTGTAAATGGTTTATAGAGAACATTAATTTTGACAAAACGACTTGTGTGAAAAGAAGTTCTTATGTGAAAACAAAAACTGATAAAAAGTAAAATATTGTTTGCAAAGAAGTGTTTTTGTGGGCTTGAAAATAAATATTTTGATCAAAAGAAGTTGTTTTGGAGTACATGCGTGGTATAAATTTTGCAGCCAACACCACGTTTAAAAAATTGTCACTCAAAGATAACTTTAGATGAACAAAAACATATATTTAAAACCTATTGGAATCTTGGAGACTATAGCAAACGACGTCTATTTATTTCGCAAATGATTGCTATAGAGAACAAGAAAACTGCGACTCTTATAAAAGCTTCGAGACCACGAAACCGACAATATGTGTACAAATACCATTGTGAAAAAAATGGACAAAAGATTCGGGTATGTCATAAATGCTTTCTAAAAATATACGGAGAAACAATCCAGGCTATTAAAACAGTGAATTTACATAAAATAAAACGAATTTCTGGAGGACTTATACCAGCTGATAGACGTGGAAAACATGATCCACCCCATAAACTGTCGATTGATAAATATAATGAAGTTATAGATTATATAAACAGCATTCCGAAGTACGAAAGTCACTACAGTCGTCGACATACAAATCAATTATATTTTGAACGTGGTCTTAACTTGGCAACATTATACCGGTTATATACTGAAAAATACTCTGATTGTGTATCGGAATCAAAATATAGAGATATATTTACTACCCTGGATATTAAGTTCAAGAAACCTCTGCTTGATCTGTGTAATACATGCGAACTCTTTAAATCCAAAATAAGAAACTCTGTCGACGAAGATGAAAAAAAATCGATGAAGTTACAACAAAAAAAACATCATGACGATGCAGATTTTTCGTATGAAAGTAAGAAAAAATATAAGGAACTCGCAATAAATAGTGAAAATATAAAAATGTTCACATTTGACTTACAACAATGTCTTCCGACTCCTTATTTACGTGCTGCTTTGTTATTTAATTATTTATTAATTACAATACAAAGTAAATTTATATTCTAATTTATGGGTCCAAGGGTACACCGGGTGACACAGACCATATGTTTTAGATTTTGCAGCGACAGACCAAAGCCTCTGGTGGGAATCGAACCCACAACCCCCACGCTGATAGGCAAGCACGCTACCAAATCGCTTGCCGATTATTTATTTAAAAAAAATGCAATTTTTCTTTGAATACCAAAAATAACACCTCTTGTTGGAGAACCCTGTATTATGTATTATTGTTGTCATAGTACTGGTATCAAATACGAACACTTCTTTAGGGAGATTAGATTATCAAATTCAAATCTCGCAAAGGGAAAAGTCCGCTATTGTTAGTCTGGGTTTCGGTGAGATTTCTCTTAATGTTCCCTTCTGGGGGTTACATAAACAGAAAGGTGGCGCCCCTGCGGAGTTTGAGTGTACTGTCTACATAGTAAGATGCCTCACTTTTTGATCGGAATAATTGGAATTATTTCAAACTAATTTTCTATTGTAATTCTGTTCGAACTATTTTCTCCAAGGTTAGCTGGATTAAGTGGCTATAAAAGGCCTTACTGCTATGAATATCAATGACCTCAGGCAATTACATTCAGTGGGACCTTTCCAAAAAACCCAGACTTTTCGAAATCGTTAGCAACTGCTTCAGTTATTGTCGAACTACAGGCCAACAACCCGATAGGACCACAGTCATTTGTTTTTGTAAGTAAAACACCAAGTCATTCACCAACACAATTTGTTCATTTTTTGAGTTTATGTGGACATTAACGATAAAAGAGTTTACGGCCTTAAACGTTGTCCTTGTCGACGGCAGATGGTGTTGTACCTTTTGCTTTCTCTGCCCTACAAACATATGTCCGACGTAAAGGACATGGTGTGGATACAAAACTTACCCACACAAACACACACACATGGCATTGAGTTGTAACCAAATCTCTGTTAATAGACCTTTTTTTTTGGGAAGGCGGAGTAGAGTCTAAGTTGGGTGGATGGAATTGTGATATGTTGATTTTTTAAATTTCAACAAAAAAAAAAGAAAAGAAAATTTGTAAATAAAACCTTTTACTAGTCGTTGGCTGGGCTTTCGTCTTTTGTTATATTTTATTATTTTGTTGATATTTTTGTTGTCTATAGTTTAGTGCCTTTTGTTGTTACTCGTTTGTTTAGTGTCTGTGGGGTTAAAGTTTGGATTATTTCTGTTTTTTTGTTCTTCGTCTTCTTCTTCTACTTGGTATCTTTCAACATGACATTCTGGGCCAGAAGGACATGTTGAGTTTGTCTTCGATTTGAGAACATTTGAAAGTATATACAAGAGATTAGAAATGGATTTGATAGCCAAAGGCATTTGGGTGGATAAGCGTGTTCCTGCATGTGTGTGTGTGTGTCGACAGTCTTCTAATGGTCAGGGTGCAGAGATTTGCCATTTGGCTCGACTTAATCAAGGACACAGAACAAAAAACAAAAAACGGTTTGACATTCGTAATATTTGCTATTTTTATAGACCATTCGAAAAACTTAAGGGGTCGAGGGGTAGTTTTTTTTTGGTGTGTTCTTGAAACTGCATTGGCAAAGGTCAGGGTAGCTTTGCTTTGCCACACTGTGGATCAACTGAAATTAATTTTGTTTGGGGGTATTTTACAACATTTTTATTTGTAATTTTACAAATCTAGGAAGAATGGAGTCTATGATGGAAACCTTTCAAATTAACGTACCTTGGCTTAGGGGCATTCAGGAAACTAACTTATGGACACTGAAAGCTGTCCTTTGCCCTCGCTACTGACGGCTACCACTAATTATCTTAATATATATTTACCCTCGACACTGATTCACTGACTCTGTCACGCAGTACGTAGGAATTTAAATAGGCATTCTATAATTTTCTATAAATAATAATAATAAAAAAAATAATATTTTTTTTTGTACAGAAATTGTGTTTTCCCCAAATTTTTTTTTTTTACAAAATTTGTTTTTCCTAATTTTTTTTTTCAACAAAATTTTTTTTCCACAAAATTTTTTTTTTCACCAAATTTTTTTTTTTCAAGAAAAATTTTTTTTTTCAACAACATTTTTTTTTTCAAAAAAATTTTTTTTTTTCCACACAAATTTTTTTTTTCAACAAATTTTTTTTTCCATATTTCAACGGGCGCCATAGGCGCATTACAACTTACTAGTAAAGAATATTTCATAATTTAAATTCCAGTTGTAATAGCCAACTCTGAAAATATTCCGATGTCGCCAATGTACAAAATGTAATAAACATATTCAGGAAACGACACAGTGCGTATATTAGAAATTCGCTTAAATGAATTGCATTCTCTTCATGCCCACCCTACGTACGTATGTATGTGCATGGGAGATTTCGGATTTAGCGACTCAACTGGCATTTGGAAATTTACATAACTGGGATCAGGTCTGACTGTGTTATTTACTGTTTACTGGTCTCTTTTGGATGTACAACGTAATCGCCGCCATCAATTTCTGTCGGCGACTTAACATATTTCACTGTAATCGGTTAAATGTCAATGTCTTTATAAAAAGTTTCTTATTTATTTTTGCTGCCAGACATCGCTTCCAATAACAATAATCGAAAAAGGCCATAATCGCATGTGCGTCCGGGCATGAGGCCGTGCGTGTTGTTGCTATCGCAGATGGCAACAACTCAGCCGTTGCCGTTGGCCCCATATCAAGAGTGTGCTACATTCAAGGTCGCCTTTAACCGAGCTGTCGATATTTTGTGTGTTCTTTATTCGATGTGACAGATGATTAATACGGTTCTTGTGTGCGTGTGTATAAGTGTACTAGTATCGATACTTCTTAATTTTATGTTTGCTTTGCTATAAGGAATGACTGGTGGTGGATGGAGGGCGCTGCTCCATATGACCATTTTCTGTTTGTTTTTGGTTTTCGGTTTGTACAGCCGATTTAATGTTTATTTAATTTTTCAGATGGATTTGTTTAACATTTCCATAACGTATGAAGAAAATAAAATGGTTACATTTTGACCAATAGAGGGAGATTTCATATATGTTTAGCTTGAGGCGATTGTAAATAAGACCTCCTGATCAAATAATTAAAAAAAACAGTGAAAAAGTTGCAGTCGGGTAAAGCTACTTACTCTCACCCTCAGTAAAAATATACAAGTCTTCTCTTCCAAAGAATCGGCGAGTTAAAAGTAAGCGTGGCTACCACCATTGGATGAAACAACTGTTGAAATGTCATAATAGCAACCTTAAAGTACCGAATGTTGTACCGAAAAATATTGTACTACACGTTTTTACAAAAAGAACGGAATATAAAGCCGAGTTTTGTCTTGAAAATTGTATGTAGTTTAAACTTTACTAATAATAGAATTTCGGAAAGATTCGTTGAGCGAATTTATATAATTACAGGATTTCTAAAGTGGTGTGGAATGGTACATTTGTAGGGTGGGGGGGGGTGCCAGAAGGGGAGAGGCCAGACTTACAAGTTTTTGTCCAAATCTTTGTCTAGCTATAGATTTATTAAGTACACAATTTGGGCAAGATAGCGTTGGTCATACAGATAGTATTACACGGTTTATAAGTGGCGGGATGGTTCATTTGTATGGGAGTTACCAGAAGGGGAGTTGCCAGACGTCCACGTTTTTTCCGAAAGTTTTTCTCCCTATAGCTTTACTAAATACAGAATTTGGGCAAGATCGCGTTGTATATATTTATATTATTCCACGATTTCTAAGGTAGGCGGGATGTTACATTTGTGTGGGAGTTACCAGAAGGGGAGTTGCCAGACTTCCAAGTTTTTAACCAAAACTTTGACTAGCTATGGATTTACTAAGTATAAATTTGGGCAGGATCGCTTTGGGCATATTGATATTATTACAGGATTACTTAAGTGGGCGAAATAGCAGATTAGTATGGGAGGTACCCGAAGGGGTGTGGCCATATAGCCCATATGCAATCCCATTAGCAGCTTTGGGGAAATATAAACCCATGCCAAATTTCAGAGTGATTGCTTAACTCTTTCGAAAGTTATCGTGCGTAACAGCAGGGCAGACAGACGGACATGGCTCAAACGATTTAGAAAGTCATGAATCGAATTTGGTTCAAAGACACTTGGGTTCTAATGTGAATATTTCTATGTGTTACACTTTTGGGTCGTATCAAATGATATATATACACTCCCACCCATAGCGTGAGGGTATACAAAAGTCTTAAGCCGTTTTCTCCTCTCAAAGTGATAGAGGGTCCGAGTTCGCTGCGTATGAGAAATTGTTGCTGTGAAAATAATAAATATCACGCATACGCAACCGTGAACCCGCCTGTTGCAGTTTATTATCCCATAAACTATTTGTACTTACTATGGTATCGTATTTACCAGAAGTGTAATTTCTGAAAAAATTAATCATATTAGGAGACTTCGAATAGATAAAATCTAGACATTATTCCAACAATGACCTTTGAGGACTCGATTCACCACTTCTCTCCAGCTTGTTGGCTACAAAATACATATCAGCCTCCGATAATGGAAACCAGGAAATAGACATTGCTTTATTAACAGTAAGGCCAGAAACCACAAAGCATCACTGAGACGTTTCTCCATTCTCCAAATTCTTTGGGATTTGTGAAGTAAGTAAGTGTGATGAATATCAAGAGACCTCTTCTTTTTGGATAGGTCTTCAATAATATATTTTCGATTTGAATAAAAGCTCCATTCTATTGTAAAGGATTTCTATGAATAAATAAATACATCTAAGTGTGAGGCGGTTTGCATTAGAAACGCCATGTTCGGCGCTGCGGAGAACTTATGGGATAGTGGGTTAATTTTTTAGAATTATGAAAAATAAATATTTACCAGCTGATACTAAGCTGTCAATATGTAAGAACTGTATAAGATCCGGTGTTCTATATGGTTTCTCCATTTAATTCAATATATCACCAACAGTAAAAATGGAGATTCTGCAGTGATATGAATTTTAGATCTTGTAATAGATGATATTTATTTGAATCTAAGGTATGCATGCGATACGTCGGTTTCTCGCTGCTTATTTCCCAATGTCTTCCGCTGCGATGACACACACACAACTAACGCCGCAACCAATACAAAATGTTACGAATCAGTGTTGCCAACCTGAGGGATAAATAGTGTTTTCAGATGTGGGCATTGCAAATATAAGTGTAGCCATATACATGACTCTCATAAGACTCTATTTAATCCAGAATGAGAATAATTTACTTTAAGAAAGGAGTAAACTACTCGAGCTATAAAAAAAAATTAAACCGGCTGTTTGGAAGTGAAACCAGGCAGTTAACCGTGGCTAACAAACAAAGAGTTCAAGCTTTCGAAATATTTTGTGATAATCGGAATAATCATAGATAATCGATTTCAAATTGCAGAATTCCATTTTTTTTAAAAATCGAAAGAATTGTGCACAAAACCAGTCAAAAATCGCACAGGCACAGAAAAAATGCCTCAAAATTAAAATCGTGCTACACCGTTTATTATATTGCACTAGTAGAAATTGTACAGAATTATTTAACTGCTCTTCCCCCAACTTCATTTAATTTAAAATTCCAATAACTTCTTTTAATTTCCCCCCCAGATGAGTTGAGCCTTCGACTTTTTTTTTTGTTTATTGTCACTTTAAAAGGGTCCGCTTATTGAATGCGAATCTATTTTAATTTCGTTGCATTGTAACTTTAATACGTTGCCCGCTGCCATTTCATATTTTTAATCACTGTAATGCAATAAGATTTTACTTTCCGGCAAAAGAAGCTGATGACGGAAAAAACGGCTTTATTTTGCATTTCAATAAAAAAATAAAATAAATAAATACCATCAGCATTTTAACCGTAAATACGTATTGAACTGATGTTGAAAAGAGTGCGGGATATGCGAAGCCAAAGCCTATCGTCACCACCGCCACTGACAGACAGGCTTCAGCTGCGTAATGATGAATTTCCCAGAGCCTGAAACCATTACCAATAACCATAATTTTGCTGTTATTGTGTTGGTGTGTGTGTGTGCGTTTTTTTTTCTTGTCGTTTCTTTATATCAAATGTCATTAAAACTTATTCACTCACGATGAGGAGGGTAGTATTCAGTGAAGGCGATCTGATGGTTCAGATTTCTTCATAGGTTTTCAAAAATTCCAAATTCTTATTTTACAAACTTTACAAACATGCGAGGCGCATATGGTTGTTTAGTTGCCATTTGAGTTGTAGGACCATTCTCATGACTGTAGGAAAACAAAAACTACAACTTTGATAGTGTTCGATATTCTCAAGGACGAGTTTTCAATGGAAATACAAAATTCGGTATTCTGTTTATTGTAACGTGCTTGAGAAAACTGAAGTTGCACTCCGTATCATTTACAAGATAAATTTGAGGCGTAATTTAAAACTTTGTTAATGGTCAAACTTCGATAGGTCAAACAGTAGTTATGGAATTTTATTTTCCAATTTAATCGATTTGAAACCTCTGTACAGCGGTTTGGTTACAGTCGACATGTACTAAGAACGTCTTCATCTAATTAAATTGTTATTGAGTGTGGCGCAATATTAAAATCTATAAAAAAATATTTAATTAGACGGGTCTATTTTTGTTTAGAAGACGATGGGTCAAATGAAACTATAATATCCACAGCCTCTTGGTCGAAATAGTTTTGCATGATCAAATACTTTCAAGGAAAAGATGAATCCATCATACAGGGTTCTCCAACAAAAGGGTGTTATTTTGAATCACCTTGTATTTCGGTGTAAAATAAACATCCGATCATTTATCTATAAATAAATTCCTTCCTTTGAATACCAAAATAACACCTCTTGTTGGAGAGTCAGTAGTTGTTTTGTACACTACAGATTGAATATTATTACATTTAACAGTAATATATGATCATCTTAATAAAATATTAAAAGATGTCCCTGCCACAAAAATGGTAGATGCAACTATTTTACAGTTTACTTCATAAACAAATCAATGACAGAGACAACTAAAAAACAAATCCAGCTTATGCAAAATATAAAATTTAAAAAAAAAATAGTAGATTCCACTAAAAATTTTAAAACAAATATTAGATTTAAAAAAAAAATGGTAGATGCAACTAAAAATTTTAAAATATTAGTTGTCACGACCAGTACAGTTTCTGTCAAAAACATAAGAACAACTTAATAAAATATAAAAAGGATTCGTTGCCACAAAAATGGTAGATGCAACTATTTTACAGTTTACTTCATAAACAAATCAATGACAGAGACAACTAAAAAACAAATCCAGCTTATGCAAAACATAAAATTTAAAAAAAAAAAATAGTAGATTCCACTAAAAATTTTAGAACAAATATTAGATTTAAAAAAAAAATGGTAGATGCAACCAAAAATTTTAAAATATTAGTTGTCACGAACAGTACAGTTTCTGTTAAAAATATATGAACAACTTCATAAAATATAAAATGGATTCGTTGCCACAAAAATTGTAGAAGCAACTATTTCATAGTTTACTTTATAAACAAATCAACGATACAGACAACAGTTCAGCTTTTTCTATAAGCGAAATTTTAGATCGTCTTTAAACGGACCAATTTCACCATCGCTTATCTTAAGCTTTCCTCGAAAAATAATGTTGCGATACATCACTTGTATGGAGATTTTTGAATCGCAATAGATTGGCTTTGTTGAGCGGTGATTTCAGTTCATAGTGTAAAAAAGCCAAAGCGTTGTAAAACTATGATCGACTACAAGGCCCGGTAATGCGCCAGAGAACAATAAATCAATTGAAGTAGACTCATTAAAAAAATGGCCTTACTTTAAAATTACTTTAAGGTCTTCAGTTTGTATGGGTTCAATGCCATAAAGTCCACAATTAGGATAAGTTTCCCAGTAATCGCTTTGGGATGGGTTCTAATACAACATGTAGGATTGATGGCAGAAGTACTCTACATACTCTAAGTACCCTAACTACTCCCAGAATATCCGCTGACCATTTGCTTATATTTAATTTTGCGTACTTTGACCAACCTCTTATTGCCCACTCCCTATCGGCCGCTGCAAAATTGCTGTTAACAATAATAGCGATGCATACAATGAACATTTATTTTAAACATCGCATACTTTTTTTTGTGTGTTTTTGAACGCAAGGAATAATAAATACAAAATCTGATTTAAATCCTGAAATACCTGAATGCTAAAATCTCGCACGCATTACGGGTTTTCTGTCATGTTTTTCGCTTTGTTTGTTTGTCTTCTTCTCGTTTGAAAAAGTAGATGCTTTTCATTCGGGTTTTGCTGGATATTTGTGTTTTTGCTGCTCCTCCGAACGGTGGGTGGTTGTGACGTTCATTCATTCGTTTTTTTTTTTTTTTGGTGTTAACATTTTGTACCACATCAGCAGAAAAAAAAAGGAACGCAAATCACATTTAAACACAACGACAGACCTACAAATACATTCAGGCACACGTTTGTGTATATCCTTCGGATATACTTTTCATTTACCGCACGGACGCAAGCACAGTCACTCACACATAGACATAGCTTTTATACACGATACTTGGTTAACCTGGCGATTTCCCTGGAAACCACTTTGGCAGGCAGGTACATACACTCCCCCCCCCCCCCCCCCACACACACACACACACGTGCTTACACTTAAAGCGATCGACATTCCGTGTGGATACGAAATTGAGTCCTTCTTTAACGTCTTTCAATTCGCAGGCAGCATTCAATATAACTTCACCGCCGCCGCAGTACAATCAACATCACGACCACCACCACCATCATCATTTCCCTCTCGGTAGACGTCTCCGTCTCCGTTTCATTTTCGTTTTCATTCTCGCATTTGGTTCCCGTTGCCATTAAAACTTGAACAACTGTCGTTATTTTCACTTCATTCTGTCGAGTGGAGGTTGGTGGCCATCGGCCGGAGAATGTGCGTTATTGGATGTGTTCCTCGCATTTGTATGTTGTTCAGCTTTTCTTTCTTTGCGAGATTTCTTTTTTTTTTCTTCTTTTTTTTTGCTGTTGTCTTTCTTTGTTTATCATTGAGCGTATTTCCCTCCTGTTGTTTGTGGCACTTCAACGATTTGAATGTGAAAAGAAAAGCATTGGATCGAATCGATGCTATCCAGCCAACCATCGCCATCGCCGCCACCGCATACAGAGATACGGAGAGACGGAGATGGATACGGATTCACAGACACCGAGTCAGATTGGGCCACAGTGGCACATACCCTGTGGATGGTTTTCCAATAAATTTACCTAAAAACACGTCAGCCGCCTTCCAACAAAGCCGCCCGGAATGCATTTTAAGTAAAGATGGCTCAATGACAACGGAGTGCATGAAACATATTTCCTTGGAACGCACCGCATACATACGTATCGTACGTACGTATGTATGTACGTACGTACGTACGTACATATGTGTCATGTGGCATACACAAATTATTGCCGTACACAAAGTGGGTCTGGGTATGCGGCTGGTATTTCTGGTTGTCTTTTCAGCCTGCTCTTTGTTTGCGGTTAAGACCATCGACTATCACTTTGCCGCCTCTTGTCCTGAGGGCGGGCAGTTTACATTTCCGAGTCTTCGTCGGTATGCTCTATTTCTCTTTTTCGCCGTAGCATGCCACATGCTGCAGCATGCGTTTGTATGCATAATGGTTAAGTGACATTATGTACGTGGGTGTTTCAGGGATTTCTTTTCATAAATCATTCGGTAGTTTCAGGGGACAATTTATGAGGGAGCACTTTTCGAGAATATTGAGTTATTAGGCCGGCATGAAATGAATTTCGGTGCCAGCATCACAAATCATTGGCTGTGATGTCGGCCGAATACCGAAGACTGTCGTATGCCAGATAGCTTTCAGGTCTTTCAGTTGGTGTGGTGTGTGTGTGCTTGATATGGCTCTTGAAATTCTCTTAAGGATCCTTCGGTTTTTTTATACTCGTTGATTCCAGAGTCCTATTAAAACTTAAAGGCTCGATGTAAAAGCATTTGCAGAATTTGTTGTCCTTTTGAATATTGTCAATCGTATGGCCTCGACAATCCTCATCACGATCCAAACTGCACATGAACTGAATAAAAAAAAAATCCTCGACTCAATTATAAAAACTTTTCTTTTCTCCTTTTACTTTTTAAAAATTCCAGTCTCGTTTGTATTTTAATTTATTTTTGTAACATGTAAAATGAATTAGAAAAGAAGTCTGCCAAGACCAGAGACAATCAGCAGTCGCAGTCATTATTCCTCCATCCACCGCCAGGTGTGTCGTTTAATATCAATACACGTGTCATATTGTTAATGTTTTGATGAATGAACGTGAGTAGTTTGGGGTGATAGAGTTTGGTTTAAATCAATGTTGAATATGATGAAGATCTTGGTTTTGGAATGTTCACAATAACAGCAGTCTCAGCACATATAAATGAAGTGTACTTGGCTTCCGGAAAATCAGAAGAGACCTGAGATGTCCAGCATCTCATCCGAGGCTCAGAGACATCATTGTTGTATTGCCCATAGAGATCGTCTGTGGGCAATACAACCTAGAACATGTTCAGGATGCTCACATCTTAGTTAGAATATTCCTAAAAGTTGCAATAGTTCGAGTATTTATTCGGAGGGCCCATGATTTCAGAGAATCCGCAAACAGCATTTCCTTTCCAAGAATGCCCAGATATTCTTAGCCAGTAAAGTTGATTTCACATCGAAGCTCTATTTGGACTAATTTCTTCCATTCTTCTCTTCTTTATTACAGTGTTATCTTCTTCTCTCCAACAAATCTCTTGTGCAATATTAGCTGCCATTCAATTTATCCTGTTTTTTTCTATGGTTTTTCATTTTCATGAACAACACCCTTTACATTCATTGCTGCTTTTTCGCCAATTCCCCATCCTGTTGTTGTTGATTTGTTATTAAAACAGTTTTTGGGGACTCTCGCTGTTTTTTTTTTATTATTGTGCACTTTTCATAATAAATTTTTGTTTTGAGACAATAACACCAAAGACAAACAAACAAACAAAAAGCAATTTGAAATTGAAATTGTCATATTTACCAACAAGAGAAATAACATTTTAATGTTCGAATCTTTTTTTCGTGAATGCCTGACATATTTGTTCATTTCCTGACAATAATATGTCAATTCTTTAGAAGAAAAAGAACAACAACAACAACACGGCAGGGCACGACTGTATGTGTGCAAACACATGCGTTATATGTGTGTTTATATTTTTTATCTTTATGTGCATATGTCAATGTGTGTGTGTGTGTGAGTATGTTATTGTGGCATTCAATGACATCGCCGCCACCACCATCGTCATCATCATCATCATCACCGTCGTTGTCGACGATGTAAGATTTCATCATTGACTTCCTTGCTTGTTGTTGACTCGACTATTTCTGATAAATATTTTTGTCTTCGTCGTCGTCATTTCGGTTTCCCCCTGTGACTGTTTTTGTTGTCGCTCGTGGTTTTATATGAAAACGACCGTCAACAAACAACGCATTGTGTTGTTCATTGCCAGCGTCGTGTTCATCAGCATCTTTCTCATCATGGTTGTTTCACGTCTTGTTTGCGTTGAGATGGAAACGTCAATAAACAAGTGATATTTTAAATTGAAATATTTACTTAACATTTTAAAATGTTGTGTTACCACCCAGCCAATGGGGACTTGTGGGCGTATGCGCGATATTTATTTATGACACACTCACCCATATTGCTCATACGCCGTGTGGGATGAAATAAAAATAAACTACCGATTCTAATGAAATTCGGAAGTGCTTTATAGCGAATTGATTCAAAGGTATTTCATTTCATGATGACATCGTTTCAACACCATGGCAACCATTTGATTTCAGCGGCGACTAATGAAGAACGGTCTATATTTTATCACTACTTTACAGAATCATCAAAGTGTATTGTCTTGAGTTCAGTGAGGGTAAAGATTGGGAAGAGGTTTGTCACGATGCATGTCTGTATGCAACTAAGATTATATGGATTGTAGCGAATGGGTTAGGAAAAAGTCAAATTAAAAAAAAAAAAAAAAAAATACCGAATTGTGTGTTGGAGATATGTAGACAATTCCAAAATAAACGTCTAAGGAACTCCAAAAACTAACAAGATTATTCGGATACAAAAGCAGGGATTTGTCGTTTCCAGGTCAAAAGTCGGAAGCACTTTCCCTCTGTTTATATTACAACTATGATGAAACCTCAGTCAAATGGCCACCACGACCACGCTTACAGGACCATATCCTTTTCAAGAAATTTTCCTTTTGATTCCTACCAGAGGCTTTGGTCGGTCACTGCAAAAATCTAGCCATATGGTCTGTGTCAGCCGGTTTACCATTGGACCCAAAATTGGAATATAAATTTACTATGTATAGGATTCTACAACAAGATGTGTTATTTTGGTATTCAAAGAAAAGTTTCATTTTTTGAGTTAAATGATCGGATGTTGATGATCGGCCGACTTGAATTCTTGTGTTAACTAAACTTTATAAGTCTTAAGACCCCAGTCTTTATGGAAAATACGGTGTAATGACGTTTGTGGAATGCCCAATTCCAACGAACGACGAGGAATGGACAAACCTCGGTTTTCTTTAACACTTTGGGCTACAGCAGCAATATTCTCAGTTGTGCTTGAGCAACGTGCACGGGTTTTAGTCTTCACATCACTTACTTCTCCCAGCAGCTCGAATTTGTCCACCAATTTCAAGTTTTGCGAACTGTGATTTCTAGTGCATTTTCATAATTTCAATTATCGTTCCATTTTTAGTAATGGCGTAGTTTCTACTTGTCAAATGTCAAAGAGTACAAGTTTCAAAGGTGGCAGCGACCGAAATACCGTGAGATTTAAAATAACACCTCTTGTTAGAAAACACTTTATTTATGTATTCTTTGTACTATTCGACTAAAAATTGTATTCAGTCGAAATATTGCTTAATCAATCGGTCCAATACTCTTGAGTCTGTGTGTGTGTGTGATTCCCGTTGATTTCAGTCTAATTAATCCATATGTTTCCCCTGCAACAATACTCACGTAAATCATGAGTAGTCCCATATTTGTATAGCTCTTTTATTTTTTTTTTATCAAAATAAAACGAGAAATCCATTAAATCAAAGTAACGATTATTACATTTCGTAAGACTCCGGGATTTCTCTAATTTTTCCATACGTTTTTCCCCTACAGCGCCTTTAAATAGTTCGTAAGTTATTACGGCTCAGTTTTCTTTTTTTTTTTTTTATTAATATTACATTGCATTTAAAGTGCTCTTTCCGACGTTCTATGTGCCTGCCTGACTGGCGTATGCCAATAAATATTTTATTGAGAGTAAGAAATTTATTGAGTTTAAAATCTTGAATCTAGCAACGATTCCACTCTAATGCCGCTTATCACGCGTGCACGCACTGGGCGCAAAGAAATAACTTCCAGTTCAGGGAAGCAGAAGTAGACGCTGTGCGGTGGTGCGGTGCGGTGCGGTGATGATGAAGATGGCAACAGTCATGGATGTGGAAATCCAAACGAAATCCATTGTGCCCCCGCCAACACATTAAAGTTTGTTGTCACAATTTTTTACTTCAGCTTAGCACTTAAAAGTTTTTCTTTTGCGCGGGCTAGTGGGGAGGAGGGTCGATGTGCGAACCTCCTACCACAGCGCACCGCACCACAGCACGGATGACGGTTAGGTATGGTGGGAATGGTTGGTTGGATGAATAGCTGATTGCTATTCATTATGCTCCATATTAAACACCCTATTAATGGTACATGCCGTGAATATACCGAGCTCGTCGAGACTTTAAATCTTGGCGACTTTTAGTTTAGGCTCTAATTCACCTCTCTGTGTCTCGGTAAAGTTATTTTTTCCCGCTGCTTCCGCTCAGCGACATCGTTGGCAATAATTCTTAGGCAACAGGCCTAGCATCAGCATCCAGTACGGCAGCTCTAGCCCGGTATGGTTCATCACACTTGAGTGTACTTGCCATGCGTTTTTTTGTTTTTTGTTGCCATTGCCGTTGTTGTTCTTTATACGTTCTTCGTTTAAATTAAGGAATGGGAGCAGAAGTAGAAATAAACTTTATTTAACACTCAATACGATTAAAAACTGATTTTTTTTTGTTTTTACTATTTCTAGTACAGATTGTACAGGTTATGGTGGGGAAGGACTGCGATGAGGACGATTTACGTTGGTTCCAGAAAATCTGAATTAGACTAAGAGGTTTATTAGATTTGTCTTACAAATTCGCCCACCTTCATACTTTTTTACGATTTCAATCCAATTCTTTGTAATTATTTTCTTCGTTTGGCCAACTAGTTAATTTCTTGTATCCACAAGTAGTGCTTTGTATTAGCTTTGATAATAGTTTTTCCATTTGTGTGCGGAGACTTTCCCTGATTGCCATTAGTTTTAGCCCTTAATATACCGGCGACGATACTCCATTACATTTCGTAAGGTGGAGGCTTCTTCGTGTGCCCTTATTTAATACACAGACTCTGTCAGCTTCAGAAGTACGGGCAGATAGAGAGAGACTAACTTACAAACATTTGATATATGACAAAAGTCTACATCAAGCAGCGATTACTTTAGCGCAAGAATACAAGATACTGGTTCTAATATACAAATGGACAGTGGTACATGTGGTCAAGGAACACGATCTCACAAACATATAGCCAAGAGGAGACTGTTGTACAGCTGGTGATATGTTAAGTGAGATAAAAAACTTTCAGTGTATCCAACTAAGTTGAGGCATCTGTTTCAGATTATACAGGCAAGTTGATCGGCGGAGAATAAAAATAAAATAAAAAATTAATTATCTCGCTAAAAACAAAAAAAAAAGTCAACTCATGGGCCATAACACCGTGTTACAAAAAATAGATTTTTTTCTGTCCTGTGAACCAAATGCACATATTCGGAAAGAGGGGAAAAATGAAAATACACGTGTATCGGCGATTTTCATGTACACGTCAGAATTTTTTTTTTAAGTTTGAAGTATAAAGCTCGTAGTGGCCTGTGTGAAAGCCTTTCGACCGATTTTTAACCCTTTTTCAGTGATCCAATCGAGCTGATTTTTGGCAGGCAGACTCGTGGAAAAAAAAAAAAAAAAAAAAAAAACAATTTTTTAAAAACAATTTTTATCAATTCTCAGATTTTCACCAATTTTTATTATTTTTGAAAAAAAAATATTTTTTTCACTTTTCTTAGCATAACTTGAAGAGACTCCAAATTTTTAAACTACTTAAGCGTTACGGAAAAAAAATGTTTTTTGAACTGAAACCTTAAAAAAAAACAATAAAAATTTAAAAAAAAAAAAATTGGAAAATTGGAGAATTGATAAAAATCTATTTTTTTTAAAAATTTGACGTGATACAGACATTTCCACGAGTCTGCCTGCTGATGGAATCTGCCTCCCTCGGACTTGAAACAGTACACGTATCCATACAGCTGGGGTCCATTAAGAGGAGCGAACTCCACGATACCAGTCAGACGGTGCTGGACCCGATCATACTTTTATCTAATCCAACCCCACTCGATCATCATAAAACTCAACGTACGTTCTTTTATGAGTAAATAATCTTCGGCACATATTCATAATTTCTGCCAAACTTCATTGACAAAGCGGAAACACATTTCATAGCTTAAAAAAATCCTCGTTTTAATGGATACGGATGCACCTGCCCGTCGTCGTGCCGATGCATAAATGTATACCGGTTATCTGTGTTTTTTGTTTGTTTTGTATTTTTAAAATATTCTTCAGACCACTGTATCCAATAAGTTGTTCTCCATTAACTTCAGAGGAAGAGCAGAACATCCACACACACTCGACTAAAGAGGGGAGACCCATTCGTACGTACCGGAGAATATTTTACGAGGTACGTGTGTATAGGTGGTGTAGTCACAGTTAAGGACACTGTTGATATTGCATGTTGATGAAAGCTTTTTTATGCATATGTGTGTGTGAGTGTGTGTCAACACATACGTATTTTTATACATCACTTACCGTGTTTCAATAATGAAATGCGTTACGGGAGCATTTCGTGGATGCTGCGAATGGGCCCATGATAAGTTAACTGAACGTGACGTAAAACTTATCAGCAACGGCCTTTCTGGGGGATCTGGCACATCTGTCCCACACAGCACAAGCACAAGGAGGAGGCGGCAGCGGCGGCGAATATAAAAATAAAAAACCAGTAGAATGTTTAAATGGATACAAATAAAAATAGTTTACTTTGTTTCATAAAATGAAGAAGAAAAAAAAAGCACAAAATGGCAACAAGAACGCCAACATAAAGGTGCACTTTAGCGCCATTTCTGTACGCTCGTTATGGTGGCTTTCGCTCGATATGCCGTTGCCTTGTTGCATGCGACTCGTAAAACTTACCTTGCACCAGTAAATCAACAATTGCTTCGGGTATGTGCCGGTCATTTACCAGACAAATATATTCCGCCGTATCAACGGCTAAGGCCGGCGCAAAATGTAATGCGAAATTCTCCGACAGCAGTTGAATCTGTAAGAAAATAACAAAACGAAATCTCGTAATTGCCGGCTATGGTAGATGTTGTTGTTATTTCTGTTAATAGTGAGTTGGATATAAAACAAATTGTTTTCCATGATATGGAGATGATGATGGAGATTGCTTTAGGTTACTTTTAAGAAAATGAAATAAACTGCAAGTTAAATCATTAAAATGTGCTGGTTCAGATGAAATAAGGGAATGAGCTGGGTAAATTCAACGAACATGTAGATCAGATAACTGGAAAATATGTAAAGACCTTCGCCCTTCTAAAACCTTACTATAGGAGATGGCAGATAATAAGAATGCCGATTGTGGTCCGGAAAAGTTCGATTGTGGCATAGGCTGTTTGATAAGGTTCCCAACTGCAATTTTCAGCCACAGAAAATAGTTTATACTCTAAAGGGCTCATCGTTAACCGAATGGCATTTGTAGCAGCACTTTCAAAGAATACTGAGCCCATGAAGACACCGCTCTAAAGTGTCAGGCAAAATTTCACTATCTGTTTGTGTTCCTATCTCTAGATACGACCGTTTTGCTTGAGATGAAAAAAGACCCAAACTGAGAAGCGTGTGGTCCGGTGCCTGAGCCAATTGGACAATGTAAGCGAATACTGCGAGGACTTTGTGAAAAATTCGCTTCAGGCTGATACGTGAAATGTTGCGCAGTTGAGTTCGACGGTGAGTCGCTGTTCCAGGACTGAGTCGCACTCTGCCGGGTATGGCAGCAACACTAGGGTGTCTAAAAAAAAAATTTTTTTAATAATACTCATTTGAAAGTATTTTTGATAATTTTTGGAAAAACTTTAGAGGAGCCACAAACCGGTTTTTAGCGAAATAAAAATTCGGGTTTTTTTTAGTTTTTCCCTATTTATGGTGCAAGTTGATCAATAAAAAGCTTTTTCAAAGTCGTTGAGACATCTTTCCAAAAGAAAAATGTTCGAGCTTTAATTTGATGTACATAAATCATAAGTTTTGTATTTTTTTTGCTTATTTAGCAATTTTTTGGGAAATTTTACATAAACAAAAAAAGAAACGTGACATAAGTTCTAAAAATTTCATGAAAGTGTACAAAAGTAATGATACAGTTTTAAAGCTGGATAAATTCTAAGAAATTTTAAAAAAATAAATATGTTGGCTTTTCAAAGTTATGATCCTCAAAAACCTTTGTAACCACAGATTCGATGCAGTTATGTCAATTTATAAAAAATATTTCATAACTCTTAAAAATTCCATGAAAGTGTAAGAAACAATGATGCAGTTATAAAGCTGGAAGAATTCTAAGTAATTTGAAAAGAAAAATATTTTTAATTTCACTCCTGTCCTTTCAACGTTATGAGTGTTAAGCCATTGGTTGGTTTTTAACGTTTGGCAGAAACTTCGTCAAAGTTTAGCACATTTGTAACTCTAACTATAATTATACGATTCAGACTATTTTAAATATTTAATTTTTTACAAATACTCCGAGTTGTAAAGTCTGGAAATATCCGGGGATATGTAAACAGTCATTTCCATTTAAGTTTTCCGTGTAATTAACCTTTGTTTCGCTACGGGTTTATTTTCCATCTACCGTCTGGCTGGCTAAAACTCCTCCATAAGGGTTTAAAATACTCGGGATGGTTCGGAACGCCGTCCTCCCCTTGCTTACAGTAAAACCAGCCATTAAACTGTCATCAGACACTTGCACGAACATATTTAGTTTGGCGAGGACACCTTTAACACTCCGGGAAAGTAAAGAGTGAAAAACAAATCTCAGTTTTATGTAATGTGGAGTTTCCTTTTCTTCTCGTTTCTACCGCGACCACCCGCCCAACATAACCTTGTTCACCTAAATGGGCTTCTTGGAATTCGTAAAGTACGTGTTGTTAAAATCAAGGCATAATTTTGAAATTTTCCAACGGAGGGCGACTCTCACACACACGCATACATCCACTTAGCCATAGACACTGGAATTACACCTACCACTAAACATTATTACAGACATGGGAGGTGTGTGTATGTGCCGACATACAGATAACACATACATAGACCGTGCGACTCAGTCACTCACTCACTCATTCAAACTCAAATGTTCAACATGGAACATGCAGCATAAGGAAGACATGCTTAGCTTGAGTTGGTCGGAACTTTCAACTAGCACATAAATTATGTTACGTGCAACAACAGCAACAGCAACGGCTGCATGAATAGCAGCGACAACAACAACTACCAAAAACAAACATTTCCTTGAACGGCAGGATATTCTAAGATTCCTTTAAAGTAGTTTGCCTAAAATAAATAGATGTGGCACAATATCCATAATGTGGTGGGGTTGAAGGTGCAAAGTGCTGTAGAACAAATGAAATTTTATTGCTGCCGTAACTGTGTAATTGTGGTTGTTGCCAGGACATTGGGTTCAGTTCAGCTTTAGGAAAACGGAAAACTGTTTTAATGTTGGTAATTTGGGTAAACGACTTTCAATAGTTCAGGAATGTTTTTGCAACAAAAGATTTCCCTGTTTTTTTTTGTGGGGGCTTAAAAGTGTGGGTCATGTTTCGAAATGGGGAATATGGGAGTATTTTAAATAACACAAGATCCACCGTCTGCCGGTCATTTCCCCCCAGCACAAAACTCCACTTTTTCCCGCTATGAAAATAAAATAAAATAAAATAAAATAAAATAAAATAAAAAAAAATAAAATAAAGGTATGTATTCGCTGACCTGAACCTACATTTTAAAATTTCTATGAAGTTATAAATACAGGTACCGTCGAACTTCTCTATAACCGAACTTCTCTATAACCAGATCTAAAATTACAATTATATTCAGTTTTTCAAGACTTATAATTTATTACAATTACAAATAATCTAACAGTAATCGGGATTACTTACTATTACTATAAACTGTTAAAAACAATCAAAAGTAATCTGAAAATAATCCCACTTCTTTCCGAGATTACCTTTGATTCTTTCTGATTAATTATTGTAATCGGAAGTAATCCTGATTATTGTCAAGATTACTATAACAATTTTAAAAGAATCAAAAGTAGTTTGCCTAAAATAAATAGATGTGGCACAATATCCATAATGTGGTGGGGTTGAAGGTGCAAAGTGATGTAGAACAAATGAAATTTGTTGCTGCCGTAACTGTGTAATTGTGGTTGTTGCCAGGACATTGGGTTCAGTTCAGCTTTGGGAAAACGGAAAACTGTTTTAATGTTGGTAATTTGGGTAAACGACTTTCAATAGTTCAGGAATGTTTTTGCACGAACATTTCGAAAGTACAACAAAAGATCTCCCTGTTTTTTTTGTGGGGGCTTAAAAGTGTGGGTCATGTTTCGAAATGAGGAATATGGGAGTATTTTAAATAACACAAGATCCACCGTCTGCCGGTCATTTCCCCCCAGCACAAAACGCCACTGGTTCCCACTAAGAAAATAAAATAAAATAAAATAAAATAAAATAAAATAAAATAAAATAAAATAAAATAAAATAAAATAAAATAAAATAAAATAAAATAAAATAAAATAAAATAAAATAAAATAAAATAAAATAAAATAAAATAAAATAAAGGTATGTATTCGCTGACCTGAACCTACATTTTAAAATTTCTATGAAGTTATAAATACAGGTACCGTCGAACTTCTCTATAACCGAACTTCTCTATAACCAGATCTAAAATTACAATTATATTCAGTTTTTCAAGACTTATAATTTATTACAATTACAAATAATCTAACAGTAATCGGGATTACTTACTATTACTATAAACTGTTAAAAACAATCAAAAGTAATCTGAAAATAATCCCACTTCTTTCCGAGATTACCTTTGATTCTTTCTGATTAATTATTGTAATCGGAAGTAATCCTGATTATTGTCAAGATTACTATAACAATTTTAAAAGAATCAAAAGTAATCGGAAAATGATCATAATATTTTCCGAGATTACTTTTTATTCTTTCTGATTATTTATTATAATCGGAAGTAATCCTGATTATTGTCAGGATTACTATAAAATTTTTATAAGAATCAAAAGTAATCTGAAAATAATCTCACTACTTTCCGAGATTACTTTTGATTCTTTCCGATTATTTATAGTAATCGGAAGTAATCCTGATTATTGTCAGGATTACTATAAAAATTCAAAAAGAATCAAATGTAATCGGAAAATAATCACACTATTTTCCGAGATTACTTTTTATCTTTAATCAGAAAATAATCCCACTACTTTTCGAGAGTATTTTTGATTCTTCCCGATTTTTTATAGTAATCGGAAGAAATGCTGATAGAAGACATAATAGAAACAAAATCAATGTGGACTCACATCTGTTCCCAGTCGGTTACAATGGTCTTCTTTGAAAATCAAAAATTAAGTAGTATAAAATCAAAAATTGGAAGTATAATTGTTCTTGGTAATAAGAGTTTTGGACACAGTTTTGAGTAGTTTACTCAGTAGGACAAGGACATGATTTCGGAGATATTCGTAAAAATAACGGCATGATCCAGAGACCACAAAGACTGTATGGCGTTGCCGTCAAACTGCAGCCAGAGTTGCCATCGTACATACAGCTTCGACATACAGCCTCTACATTTAAAGTAATTATCTGTACGCGAAAAATGCACAAAAGTTATAAATTCGTAATTTCCTTTTACTGGCAACTGCTCTACTTAAGCTCTCTTAACTTGACTTTACAGCAGCAGAACCAGCACCAACTCCTTGAAAACTAATGAAGGTTGTTTCCGTTGCACTTACACATTGACGTACAACTGCATTCATCGTAGTACTACGGCAACATTTATTTATGTATTTGAACTTCTAACAAGCCATCCATCCATCGATCCATCCACCCAGCCAGCCAGCCAACCAACCAACCATCCAAGCATTCAGTCATTTATTCGTTCAGCGAAAAGTTCTCAAGTAGCAACACGTTCGAGGCGTCGGTGTTTTTTCCATTTTTTTTTTGCTCTCTCCATTCCTTTTCGTTTTCCTGTTTCTTGAAGGAACGCTACGATGGAAATGTGTTAAATAGCAAAGCGGGACATTTTTAAAAAAAGTGGCTATATTTCATTGCAGTGCTTTAGTTGTTTTCGGTAACGTAATGAGGGTGGTGTAAAAAGTTACAAATATGTTTTTTTTTCTGAAATAGAATGATGGTTTACGTGGTGACTCCTTGAGACGAGAACTCCAGAATGGTCGGGATACCGGAGAAACATATGATCAGTCAAAGATGCGCATCGTCTAACAGATTTGTGTCTTCGTGGTGAAAGGGCCAATGTCAGCTTTTTGCTCTCTTTCATAATTCTAAAACTATTGATGCCAATTCAATCCAAAACAGCTTTAGAAATTTAATCTAATTAAATTTGTCTGGAATCCAATTAACAGATTTTTCTCTACAAAGAGAATATTTTGACATCAGCGCCAAGCATATACAAAAAGTATTCTACTCGAACTACCTGATCTATTCCCTATTTTCCAAATAATTCATATAATTACTTACAGATTAAAAAGGTTTGGATTTTTGTTAAGACCAATTAAAATCGGAAGGCCTCTTTAATCTATAAAATGTTGCCTCGTCTCTCAGTTTTAAGTAAGACGGTTACAGTTACTTCAGCCTTAGATTCTGACCACATTTGAGAACAAATATCGGCTGCATCGGCTTTATTTCTCATAATATGTCTGCTGCCAACTATTTAGCTTCACTTAGCATACTGCCCGTATGAATGTGTACAGTGATTTCTTGTTCAACAGGAACATGAGTACTTGAATCTACACATAAAGTTTTGCCCGGAGCTTGTTAAGTTTTAACACCCACAACATCTTGCAGACGAGGAAAATTAAGAATATGCCTTCATTAGTTTTTGGCAGCAACGGAGAAAAGTAACGAAAGTAAGGAAACTTTTGAGAAGATTTGTACCACTATCATTAGGAGATGTGCATGTGTGGGTAATATCAGGCACGTGTATAAACATGTGTAGGCTGGAAATATTTGTGTGAGTGTGTAGGATAGTATGTGGGCAATTTATTTTCAATGTATGTTTTATGTTTCTCAAGTTAAGAGATTTATTAAAACTTTTCCTTTTTAGTGTTGCCTGAGTTTCTTGTATTTTTTTTTGTTTGTTTCTTGTTTGATATATGCAAATGTCCTCCCCCGTCCCACCACATAAACTCCATATCCAGTCGTTCCCAATAATTCATAAGAATGTAGAATTTTATTAGCAAGAAATTCTGGTGTGTGTGTGTGTGCGATGAAGCACACAAAACGCACAATGTTTTGAAACACATAAATTGGGGAAATATTTATTTCGTAAGACTGAGGGTTTCTATAACAAATGACACCTGTAGAACAAATGATCTGACAACTGTTGGGGTCCCGAGAATCCCCAAGTAATTGAAGAGAGGCCATTACATGCACAAAAAGCCACTTGGATGCGATTGGTGTGTGATTGGACCTTACTTCTTGGAAAACGACGAAGGAACGACAGTCACCGTCAATTCGGAGCATTATGGTCGTATGATAACCGACTTTTTTTGCCTGCTATTGAAGAATACGATTTGGAGAATATGTGGTTTCAACAAGACGGTGCCACACAACTCGAGCGAATGTGGCTTTATTGCAAGAGAAAGTAATTTCTCGTCGTGGCGACATGGTTATGCCACCAAGATCATGCGATTTGCCACCAGTAGACTTTTTTTTTTGTGTGGCTACGCATTATTTGTGCCCTCCTTTCTGTGTGTTTCGAACCACTGTGCCTACAATAACTTGCACACAAATTAAAAGGTAAAAACTGAAAATGGAGCAGAGCAGAGCCGTTTGTTTGACTTAATGCCGGGCGTGTGTAAAAATATGTGTGGCTCTGTCTGTGTAGCCCAGAAATATTTAAATTATTAAAGTTAATGAAAAATATCTATTGTAGACATGTTGTTGCGATTAATATAAAAGTTTATTAGAAAATTGTAATCCCAATTAATAATTAAATAATTGTGGCATTCTACGCAGAGACTCAGCGCCGAAGTTCACACAGTTTGTGAACTTTAATGCTTTCGTTTTTGTAGAAGCGTGTAATTAAAACGGGGAGGGGGCAACTCTTTGAAGTTAATTAATAAGTAATTTGTGGTATTTTACACAAAGAGAATTTGTTGTTTCGTTTTACGAACTGGAAAACTTCAATTTATTATTTTTAATTGCTGTTCAATTAAATATGTGATAAATTACAACCAACGAATAAAGCTTTTACTATTTGGTGATACGAAAGGATTTCAATTGGAATTTTTTTTTTAATATTTCCTCTGTATGGCAAGAATAGGAATTTGAAAGGGAATTCAAAAGTAATGCTCCTATCAGAAAATGCTATAAATGTTGCGATTGGCCCCTAATG
Source organism: Hydrotaea cyrtoneurina (assembly GCA_958296145.1). Lineage (NCBI taxonomy): Eukaryota > Metazoa > Arthropoda > Insecta > Diptera > Muscidae > Hydrotaea > Hydrotaea cyrtoneurina. Next base: position 146,618,602 of record OY282512.1, read on the forward strand.
TCAGTGGCAACTGTGGCGGCGGCCATTTACATGACATTATATTCTCGACTTGATGTAAAAAAAAAATTAAAAGACCAAATAAAAATAATACACAAGAAGAATCAAAGTTTTTCTTTTTTTTTTTAATTACAGCCAAAAAACATCGGAAGTTTACTTTTGCGCCACCTGTTACTTAGGTTGCATTCGGCGTATAATTTTCACCTTTCAAAATTGTTGCACTGTGTAATTTATAAAGAAAATACAAAGTGAATGCCAATCGCTTAAAAACGTGGTTGTTAAAATCAATCTGGCAAATCCAAATGTCAACCAGATATGTCTGTTTCTCTATCTGCCCGCCTGCCTGCCCTTCTGAACTATTTAATATTTTGTTGTTGATATAAATCGAATAAAAATGGTGTGTCATGTATTCTCTGTCTTTTAATGTACAGGTTTTTTAGGTTTTTTGCAAAGTGCTTTCCGTATTTAGTTTCAAATACTTCACATTCGATTTCATTCAATGCATTTACAGGGAAATACACTTGTCTCTCTCATTCCGAAAAAAAAAGTAAACATATCATAAATCACAATGATGCTGGGTTGTTTTTGTGCGTAGGAGTGCCATTGATTGGAATTGATATCATCGGGGCTAAGGAGCCGACGCTAAAGCCGCCTCCGTTAGTCATGTGCTGTGTTCTTACTCCTGATATTGACGACGAAAGTGATGATGCAGATGTTGAGCCTGATGATGTTGATTGTCATATTACAATTCCCTTAAGTACTCATTATACAAGTATTCAGTGGAAATAATGTAATCGGATTTTAATAATTTCTCTGTGTCTGCATCCATTCAAACATTTCCGATACAATCAGTGTTTGCTGATTATAATTGTGTACCAGAATTGTTGCGCACTTTGCCACTAACAGTGGGCGGCATGAGAAATGTATTGTTTCCTAATGAAAACGTTCGTTCAAAACGATAGCCATTAATTTTCTTGTTGTCTGTGCTGCCACGTGAGTTGGGGATGTGAGGAAAACGATTCTTAGAAATATTTGTTGGGATAAGGCACTTGAAGAGCAAATCATCGGTTTGCTATAAAAATGTTCTCAATCTGTGCAGCTCATATGATGTTCAAACGAAAAGCACTTCCCTCTGTGTCTATAAAGTCGCAAATCTCTTAAATGGGCCTGATATCGTAAAGAATTAAAATTAGTTTTAAAGAATTCAAAAGCTTACACATTATCTTAAAAATATATTAAATTCTTCAAATCGATAAATTTACTTATAGAAAACGAAAAATCAATATCATATTTCATATGTAAATTATTAAATTCCCTCATGGACCTCATAATGGGTTCAAAATTTGAATAATTGCTTCTATGGTACGTAACATTAAAAAAATTCATTATGCCTAAGTAATCTAGTAGGAACTTTGAAATCAATGCGACTTAGAAGAAAAGGACAATCAATAAGACCACAAATAAGTTTGTATAGAAACAACAACGAGCTTTTACTTCGTCGATTTTCAAGCGATTCCAAATGTATTAACCTACATCTGGCTATATACGACGGAAAGGGAGAATTAAAGGGCAATTAAAGTCATTGATAAAGATATTGAAAAGCAGAGGGCCTAAAACACTACCCTGTGGTACGCCCGAGGTGGCTAGATACAGTTCAGAGTAAGAACCATCAATTGACACAAAACAAAATCTATTACTCAAATAAGATTTAAACCACTTCACTAGTGAATCCAATTTTTTTCAAGTTTCAAGAGAAGTATGTCGTGATTGAGTTTATCAAATGCTTTACAAAAATCAAAGTACACGGTATCAACTCGATAACCTTATTCAAAGCTAGTAATACAAAAATTCGTAAAAACGATTGGAGATAGTTGAACGATTTTTTATAAAACCATGTTGCAATTCAGATATAAAGCGATAAGTAGAGGGAAATAACTTTTCATAAACTAAATGTTCAAATAACTTGGACACAGTTTATAATTTTGAAATTGGTCTATAATTGCGAGTGTCAGCTTTAGAGCCAGACTTATAAATAGGAGTAATAGAAGAAATTTTCCAGCTATCTAAAAATGTACCAATCTTTAACGAGTAATTAAAGATATACTGGAGTGGAAAAGAAAAAGAAGATCCACATCTTTTAAGGAACAGAGCAGAAATACCATCTATATCTGTTCTAACTGATTCTTTCAAAACAGATAAACCAGACAAAATGTCCGTTTCACTAAACTGGAAACAGACACAACATTTTCCAACAGTTTGGAATCAAAAGACTGTGTAAAAGGCTCAAAGTTAGATTTGAAAAAACTTGCAAATAAATTTGCCTGATCATGAGGTGAACTGCCAAAATTATCACCAAAAAATATTGAGGAAGGGAAGTCGCTATTGCGATTTCTGGACTTAATAAAATTCCAAAATGATTTAGGATTACTGCTAATTTTGTTTTCAAAGCTAATAATGTACTGCTTATAAAGAAATTTAGTTAAAAAAGAAAATTCTCTAGAGTAGTGCTCATATTTATTTTTGCTATATGTAGAATTTGTGGATTTAAAGATTTTGTGGAATTTATTTATAATTAACTAACTAACTAACTAAAACGCCTTCGGAAACAGTTTAATATTTTTTTGGCAAAAGTCGCTTTCTTGAGAAGTCGTGGCTAATAACCGGTACTTAACATATGTGGGATTCGAATTAAATGGAGCTAGGAATTTTGTCTTTCTTTTAAAGAATTTAAAGGAAAAAAGACTTCGGGAAAAGTTGAATATTTTTAAAATTTTCCACACTAAATTGTAATATTTGGAAAAAGTCGCTTTCTTGAGAAGAGAAGTCGTGGGCTAAGTCGAAGTCGGTTCTTAATGTATTTGGGATTCGAATTAAATGGAGCTAGGAATTTTGTGTATGCTTTAAAGAATCCAAGGGACAACAGTTGCACTTTAATTAACTAAAACTACTTTGGGAAAAGTATAATATTTTTTAAATTTTCCACACTAAACGGTAATCCCAATATTTTGTTCTCAGATCTGTAGATGCTTTGGTAAAAAAAACGCCTCTTTAAAACTAGGAACATATGGGTATCAAAATTATATGGAATTTTCTCGCGAATGCAAATCTAACTTATTGTGTAAGATTTGTTCATATTCTGAGCCACGACACGATATGGAGGCAGAGTAACCGGTGGCCGGAAAACATGGACCAATTCATATTGGTCGAATTCGGATAAGCGCACGCATTTTAATTAAAAATAAATAATAGTAACGATTGTTCTGGATGATCTGTAATCGAAAATCCGCTTTATTGAAAAATCGTTTATTTAAAACACATTTTTAAGGCAAAGACACAAACATAAATGATATGTGAAGTGAAATATGAAGAAATAATGTTGTGCCATCTCATTTCAATACACTTCAATAATAGAGGAGAACTGACCAACCAAGAGATAATAGAGAAGCTAACGTACATGGCCAATGAAAACGTTTCAATAAAATATATTATGAGATCATCATAATGAATTATATTAAATCTACTACGAGGGCCAAATTAGAATGAGTCAATGCTATAAATTCAATAGAATGTATTATGAGATCAAAAAATAATATTGTGCCGTCTCATTGTCATCATAATACATTCTATTGAACCTACTACGTAATCAATTGATGTTATGAAAACATTTGTCTGGAGACAATTCTGAAGCCTTGAACAAAACAAATGATCACAAAAAAAGATGTGTCAGTTGAATATTTAATATTGAATTCAAAATTGTATATACATGTAATAGTTTAATAGTTGTGCCACAAGTTTCTATCTTCGTTTTTATAGAACATTTTCAAAAGCACATACTGAGTTCGTTTAAATGCAAGAAGGTTCCTTTTTATTGAAAATATCAGATACCGTAATCATTATGAGTTTATGTAAGTGCCGGGAGCAAGCAAGCAAAAAAAAAAAAATTTCAACACACTGAAACAGTTTGTAAGACACATTAGACGTAATAGTTTAAGATACGTAATAGTTTGAAGTTTTCTAAAATTCATTAGTTGTAAGATTCCTTTTTCTTTAAGAATGTTGTATGTCTCAATATAGCAAACCCTAAACCTTATGAGTTTTATTATAAAAATTACTATTAATTATACTATGAGTTTTAACATTTTCTTCAATGGTAATTACAATTTTTGTGGAAAAAAAAATTCAAAGAACGAAATATTGCAAGAGTAAATTAAATAAAATAAATTTTTTATAAAAAAAAACTCCTGAACTCATTAAAAAAATTCTGAACTCGATAGAATTGAAAAAGGTCGTAACAAAATATGTGACTTTTGTTTGTCTATAAATTGTTAAAACGATTTTTTTTTAGACTAGACAAATTCTCGGTTCGACAGCTGCACTTTAATCTTCCAATTTGGACTTAATGAAGTGAGTTTTATTTTTGCGAGAAAAAATACAATTTTTATTAAAAAAAAACTCCTGAACTCATTAAAAAAAATTCTAAATTCGATATAATTATAAAAGGTCGTTACAAAATATGTGTCTTTTGTTTGTCTACAAATTGTTAAAACGATTTATTTTTAGACTAGAAAAATTTTCGGTTCGACAGCGTCTTCGTCTTCCAATTTGGACTTAATGAACTGAGTTTTATTTTTGCGAGAATAAAATAAATAATCATTATTTTTTCCTTAAAAATAATGATTATGGTCTGATTTTTTTTAACATTACTCAAAATTAATCATTACCATTGAAGAAAACTGTAAAAATCATGGCGGAAAGGAAAGATTGTCAAAAAACATTCATTATGATGAAATTATTTCTCTTGTATGTATGTTCTAAGTGTAAAGAGCCCCGGTAGACGAGTTGGTAGCGTGCGTGCCTATCAGCGTGGGGGTTGTGGTTCGATTTCCACCAGAGGTTTTGGTCAGTCGTTGCAAAAATCTAACCATATGGTTTGTGTCACCCGGTTTACTATTGGACCCAAAATAAGACTATAAATTTACTTTGTATTGTAATTAATAATAAATAAATAAAAAAAGTATGTTCTAATTGATTGGTTTTTTTATTTAAAAAAATAAAAATAAAATATTTTTTTCATGTCCGCTTAATCGAATTGGACTGTATATAATTCATATGTAGCTGTATGTTCTCACGAATGGACTAGATTCTACGAAACAGTTTTGTTAACGATGTGCATTCCCAGAAAGTGAACAACCACTTTGTCCTAGAACGCCTAGAACACTCTATGGGAACTTACTCAATGGAGGGTGTGCGTTCGAGTCATTCAAGGCGACCTGAACATCATTTTAAATCACATATAACCAAAAAAAAACTGCACTTCATACAAATGTAATCATAAAACACTTGGGTCAGTGTGAATGTTGCTTGTTTGAGCAGCATGGGCTCTTACAAACATATGTGTCTGTGTGTGTTGTAATAAATCGCTTATTAATATGTGTATATTAAATATTTGTTTCGCAATTTCATGAATAAAATAACATTAATTTATTAATAATAGTGAAAAATTCTACAAGCAACCTCCCTCCCCACCCCAACACACACACACACCACCACATGTAGATTTGCAATTGTATTCACATATTTGAGTTTTCATAATTCGTCGTTTATTTTGGTTTCGCTTTTTTCACAACGACAACGAACAAAAAAACAACAACACATTTTTCAAAGAGCGAGTAATAAATCGGATAAAGGCAACTGAATAAATTCACCGCACCACATCGCCAACTCAGTACATGGAGTGCGTAGTACGAATACAATTGACTTATTACTGGTATTTTAAAATGCTAGAATATGCTGAATATGACTTATTAAATACACAGACACACACAATATTATTATTACTATTTTTTGTTGTTGTTGTACATAAACGCCAACAGATTTATGATGGAAATTTTATAAATTTCTCTGGGACATGTGGTTGGGTTTTTTGTTGTTGTTGTTGTTTTGCTGCACTCTGTTGCAATTTAAATGGCATTATGTAAAAATGCCATAAATTTACATTAATACAGAGAAATTTCAATAAAAATTAATGTTTAAAATGTGTGAATTGAGCGGTAAATGCCAATGCCAATACCAATACCACGCACCGTCCGGTCAGGCATGTCTGTGAGTGCAGTCGCTGTGAAGCGGTGACATATTGAAATTGCATTATGGAAAAACCGGCCATTCACAATTGGCCTGACCCAGTTTGCATGGTTGCATGATTTTGAAATTACTTATTGAACAAAACCCCCCCCCCCCCTCCTCCACATGGATGAACAATGTGACAAAATTATTATTTTTTAATTCCATTTCAAATACTTTGACAATCAGGCGATGGGCAAAATGTCTCCTGACAGATAGATAGCACATAAACACTGAGTCGTGTCCGCTTGGATTAGAGAAATGATGAATGTTGTGCATTCATCAAACTACTCGGTTATCGCAATGGTGTGGAAATCGGATTTCGATCGAGAGGAAACCCCGATTAAGGGCTTATAATAAATCTGTATGCAATCTGTGAAAAGATGAGGGGGAAAACGAATGAAGTTTCAATTTAATAAACTGTCTAACATGAATTGAACCCATCCGTGGAGAAATTTGGAAATCATTATGGCATTTCCAAACGGCTGGTCTTATAGGAAACACATCTCACATAGAGCTCTAAAAACTCTAAAAACCTTAATCTCAAAAAACCTTAAGTACATAAATGTATGGTCATCTTCTAAGCAGAACATAAAACAAGGCCTACGATAATACAGGGTTTTCCAAAAAGAGGTGTTATTTTGGTATTCAAAGAAAAATGACATTTTTTGAGATAAATCATCGGATGTTTATTTCATAATAAAAAGGAAGGCATAAGGCAACTGAAATATCTAGCATGCACCTGCGTTGGAATGAAGTTAAACGTTGTGCAACAGATCGAGCTTATTGGAATAATCTTGTGTCGGCCCAATGCTCCTTGCAGGAGTAAAACCTCTTTGAGGTTTTGAATCGCCGCTGGGCTGTTGACCCCAAAGGAAGAAGTCGCAAGTTGTTAAATCACAAGATCTCGGTGGCCAATTGTGATCACCTCGTCGAGAGATAACACGGTCCGGAAACTTTTCCCCTTAAAAAGAGTAATGGTTTTGTTTCTTGTGTGGCACATAGCGCCGTCTTGTTAAAAGTAAACGTTGCCCAGATCAATATCATCGAACTCCGACCACAACAAATCATTAATCATCTCTTGATAGTGCAAGTCATTCACCGTAACTGTTGATCCAACCTCATTTTCGAAAAAGTCAAGTCCAATGACGCCGCCGGACCATAAACCAATAAGTTTTGAGGTTTTCCGAGCCCCAGATGGGACAATTTTGCTGGTTAACGTAGCCACCGGGGTGGAAATGGACCTCATCAATTAGAATTCTGGATCATTTTCATGCATTTCAAGGAGCCAATCAGCAAAGACACGACGTTGTTAATGATCGGCCGACTTGAATTCTTGTGTTAACTGAACCTTAAGCCTTAAGACTCAAGTCTTTATGCAAAATACGGTGTAATGACGTTTGTGGAATGTCCAATTCAAAAGAACGACGAGGAGTGGACAAACGTGGGGTTTCCTTAACACTTTGGGCTACAGCAGCAATATTCCCAGTTGTTCTTGAGCGACATGCACGGGTTTTATTCTTCACATCACTAACTTGTCCCAACAACTCGAATTTGTCCACCAATTTCTGTATTGCGGTCCGACGACCCAAAAATGCTTGAGTTTTGCAAACTGTGACCGCAAGATTTTCACCATTTTGGTAGTGAATTTTCATAATTTCAATGCGTTGTTAAAACGTGTATCGTTTCATTTTCAGTAATGACGTAGTTTCTACTTGCCAGATGTCAAAGAATAAATGTTTCAAAAGTGGCAGCGACCGAAATACCGGGTGATTCAACATAACACCTCTCTTTGTTTGTGTGTTTACTATTCAGCTCTAGAAAATAACGCATACGAGTATCGACTGAGGATCCACATTCACTTTTAACCACTGTGTGCCATTCCGAAATAATCCTCGCCATTCCAGCAATTATTTAAAGCATGCCACTAATCTTGAAACTTATTGTTAAGTTTAAAAACAATTCAAATTGATTAAATAAAATCCAACAAAAGTGGAACAACATGTTTATATGGTTTTCTGCAAAGTATTGACATAACATTTGAAGAAACGATCGACCACTTGTGTTCAGGCCTCTTCCCGACCACTTGGACCACTTCTTCGGTACGTATGAGTTATGAAGATTTTTGTTGTATTCTACAGATTTACTGTAGATGGTTTTTGTGTTATTTATAAAAATAAATCTATGTATTGTGATCGTTTATGGGATTTCTCCATAAATCTCTAGTGTTATTTAATGAATAACAAAATATTTTCTTTATATTGGAGCAGTTGCTTTGAGCTCAACTTCGGGACAAGCACTTGTGTGCGTAGGACTCTTGTAGTTGTTGGCATTACATAATGCCCACATAATGGCTGTGTTGGTGTCGGCCGTTTACCAACGTTTGAATTGCATAAATGTTTGGTGAAATAGTTGCCCCCCCCCAAGATTAAAACATGCAAATTGATTGGTATTTTCCGAAAACCAAATAAAATCTTTTAATTTTTATCCATATCATAAAAACCACTCTCGAGTGATTTGAATTCAACTCCAAGTCAACTCGGAGAAACACCAGACACCGAAGCATTTTAGTTTATTATCTTCTTATGCTGGGATATTTGCTTTCCAATGTAATACCAAAAGACAATGGACATTTTAACTTTTCCAATGAACCAAATGAAAATAAACTTGTAAAGAGACGAAATGTCTCATGAAGAGAAAACGGAAAAATAAAGTTATAAATCCCAACAAAATGGGTCTTTGCAAGGGATGTCCAAGGATAACCAGCCGACGGACAGACATGCTAAGTAAACGTTACAAAATACGCACATTATTTTTTTTTTTTTTTTTTATATATTTTGTTCATTCTCAAGATACATATTCGAAATTTATAGACCAGAGAAAGAATTTTTCAGGCAACAAAACAAAATATGCTCTTCTTGTATTTGTATAGACGTAAATATATATATGTGTGTGCGTGTGTACTTACCCTGGGACTGTGCAGCAGTGGTATGCGATTGGCAAACTGGGCTATCGTCGTTGTGGTTGTTTTCCATACCAAAGTATCCACCAGAGAGTGCTCGGTGACACCCGGACAGGGTATGGTTACATTTTTGCCAGCTTCTGCTACGATTTTTTCATATTCCAAATTTGCCACATCTGCAAAGAAAGACAACAGGAGCAGAAGAGAAATGAAGTTATCACCAGAAAATAGTGGGTACGGCAAAGAGTTAAAGTTCTTATGGGATTTTGGCTGGGGAACAAAAACCCCTCACACAAAAAAACGATATTAAAATATTCTTTCATGTCTTGTTGTTGTTGTTGTTGTGGCTCAGAGAACAATGTAAATGTTTGTTTTAAGAAAATTAAAATTTTAATATATATTCCTATCTGCCGACAAACCCCATAAGCAGATATGTATTCAACTGAAGAATCAGAGAGTGAGTGAAAGAGACAGAGTGAGAGAGAGAGAGAGAGTATAGAAGTGGGCAAACCTGAAAAAAGTCTCCTCTTGTGGTAAGTGATAGAAAGTTCAGTCCACAGCTGTACTCTGAGTTTTGGAATTTGGATTCTTTTCTATTGAAAATATAAGGGACATGAGAATGTACACAGACAGGGTTTTAATTCTTTAGCGGAGTTTCTATGGTTTAAAAAAAGTCAAAGCCATAATTTTTAAACTGAACAGCCCATCACCATCACCCTCAGCTTATAACAATTGCCAGACAAATGGGTATTTCTGAAATTATTTTGGAATCAAGGTGAAGGTGCTCAAAAGGACTTATTTTTTCTATCACTAGAAAATTAAAATTCCCTCCTCCAGATGGGGATTTTTTTATCTTTGAGGTCTTGAATCGAGAGAGAATATTGTATGGTTGGATCTTCGGTTAAAGATTCAGCTGTGCTAGGTGTCCTTTTTGCAAAAAATATCGTGCAAGCCGTTTGGAATTTTTCTTTGCTCTCTGAGTTGTAGTTCTTGGGAACATATAAAATAAAAAAAACTTTATATTCAAGTTCAAAATCGCAAAAACCTCACAAACAGCTAATAAAAGTCCAATGAGTTATTTATTTAATTATTTATTATTAATTACAATACAAAGTAAATTTATATTCTAATTTTTGGGTCCAAGGGTAAACCGGGTGACCAAATGGTCTTTGGCTTGATTTTTGCAGCGACAGACCAAAGCCTCTGGTGGGAATCGAACCCACAACCCCCACGCTGATAGGCAGGCACGCTACCAACTCGCCTACCGGAACGCTTGTCCAATGAGTTTTTTATATGGTTCGAGCTTTTTTTTTTAAAAAAAAAAACCCAATCAATTCAATTTAATGAACCACCTGTACGTATGAGTGCTAGGCTTTCGAATTAATATTACTCATACGCTCCAAAAATTTACTAATTCTAATCTAGAGAGCAAATGTGAATTGAAACACATTTCAAGGAAGTTCATATGATCTAGAAATTTGTTTACTGAGATCTTGGGTACATTTGCTTGAATTTTGAACGGTTTGCTTTCTATGGACCTGAACAGGGGAAAAAAGGGTTAAAAAAATCGATTTATTTTTATTTATTTTTTGCGTTTTTGACCTTAAAAAAGACGTTTTTTTTGTTGATTTCATATGTTCTTTATGAAAAATTCCAAACGGTTTACAAGAAAATGAGCCTGAGAAAATGATAATTTTTTTTGGCAAAAATGAGACCGTGATCCAATTCTTTGGGGCCCATAAAAAAACTGCATGACTTTGTGTAAAACTGGGACTAGTTACCGTATCTAGTTACATTTCCATGATTTAGACAAATTACACACAGGTTTATATTTATTTATTGAGCCTTTAGAAATCATGTTATTTAAGAATTAAAGCTACATATTTGAAAGAAAACTTAAGACTATAATGTAATATCTTAATTTACTATAGAGAAAATTATATCGTACAGCACCATGCTTTTAAAGTAATTAGTACATTTTGAATAGTTAAGTCAAAACTTATTATACGAATGCTAAAACGTTCTTGCTCCCGGGACTACAATCACATGAGAGTAAAACTAAAAAAATTACACACAGTATAATATACATTAGTGCTATCGTATGTTTCAAACTTTACCGTTCAGGAGTGTTTTTTTATATGTGTTTGTTTTTCCCTTTCAACACATATAAATATTAATAATTTATAGTAGGGAAGTGAGAGTAAATGTCATATCCCGATATTAATCTGGTGTTTCTAAACCAATGCATTTTACACAATTCACAGACACAGATAGTGTTTGTCTAAATTTCTTCAGAACATGAGAGTTCAACGTCTTGGATACTTGCTAAACATTTCAAAACAATTCGAGTCAATAGCTGCCGAAGTTATTATTCCAGGAAGTGGTTGTTACAAATTCCATCCATCGAAAGCAATCGAACGCACATCGTTTTGAAGAAAGCCTTTGTTATAAAAATGTAATTTTAGAACTTCTTATACAAAAAAAAAAAAAAACATTCCTGCTCTTGTTAGAATCAATTTTCGAACAAATTCCTGGCTTCACTGGGTGCGTGTGTGCAAGTTTGTAGACTGCTTAGTGAAGACATGTGCGTGTGTATCGGCACGAGTGAATGTCTGGGGAAAGTCAAGACAAGTATGTTCAGCTACAGAAGAGTTCCTAATTACATTTCTATGTCTATGGATGGGTATGTGTGCACACACACACACACTCACAAGTTCAAAGAGAAGACTCTATACAGGTACAACATGCACACATGCTCACGTCTCTTTATATAAACATAAAGTTCAATTAGTGTTTCCGGCTTTTTCTTTCTGTCTTGTGTGAGCTTTCCCACAGAAGCAAGAAGCAGAGCAAGTCTTTTCTCATACAGGCAAGACACGCTTGTAGTTCTTTGGCAGCTTTCAGTTTTTTCTCTGTGTACTTGTGTGTTTAGATTATATGCTTGAAAAAAAAATGGAAAACAAAAATATTTTCGAATTTATTACAGGCGAAAAGACAGACACAAAGTACTTAAGTGGTCAAGAATCGTGTTCTGCGTTTGATGTTGTTTTCGTATATAAGAAAATTAAAGAATTTGCAATCGTTCTCACTCACAGTGTTTGGCAATGGTAGATTCGCTGGCAGAAGAGTCACATTTTAGTTTTCAGCTGAAGTCTGAGAATCACAGAGAAAACCTTGATTCGTCTAGGCTTTCCGTTATGGGAAAAATATTAATTTTACATTTATACATTAATAGTAATTACATGTACTTGGCTTTCACGTACAGAGTGTTAAACTATCTTCAACCTGTTCCCGGCAATATGGACATTTCATGTTATCCATATTGGCTGCAATGGCTCCGCGGAAAATGACACCAATTCAAAAAAAATCCAGTAACACACCATCCAAAAATTTAAAAAAAAACACCCAACATAGAAATGAAAAACAACCCCAAGAAATAGGTGAAAAAAACAAAACTTTTGGGGTTACGACCCTAATTATTACATTTAAAAAATTACCCCAAAGATACGTGTTGCTGTGGTAACATTTTGGGGGCGATTTTTCATTTTTGAATTGGCGATATTTTTCAAATGTGATAATTAGGGTCATAACCCCAAAACATTATAAAAAAAAAACGCCCGCGATATATGATTGACTTTTGTTTTGGAAATATCCCAACAAAAAAAGAAAAATTCCCCAAATTAAAAAATTGGGGAATTTTTCATTGTTCAAAACTGAAATATTCCCTAGAAATTATGAACAACTCCAAAATTTCATTTCTTCTTAATATATATTTACCCTCGACACTGATTCACTGACTCTGTCACGCAGTACGTAAAATTTGTTTTCCAAATTTTTTTTTTCCAAAAATTTTTTTTTCAACCAACATTTTTTTTTTTCAACAAATTTTTTTTTCCATATTTCAACGGGCGCCATAGGCGCATTACAACTTACTAGTATAAAATATTTTTTGGGGCATTCTTCATATTCTTTGGAGCTTTTTTCTTCCATACACCAAAGTCTGTATGGAAAATCGCCTAGTTAATCTTATGCACCCCATACTTCGGATCAAGATCACCCTCTGAAAAGACTGAATCTTGCCACGCCCTTATGCTGAGTCAAGCAATGAACAGGCAGCCTTAAATAAAGGAACCAGCACACCTACCAAACCCCCAATCACTCCGAAGAAACCGACACATCAGACCAACAGAACACATTAACTTCTCACGCAAACGTATCACATGAGGCGCCAGATACTCAGTTACTTGACCTTGCTCACATATCTGAGGGTAACTCCATTCATTCTTAGAAGGCCAACTTAAAGACAATTTTACCTTAAGCAACATTGTCATGGTCTTGTCCACAGCCACAATCACACGAACTCGCTCACACTACACACGAACAATTTGCAGATTTCATTCTCCCAACTGCTGAATCTAGGCCTGGAACTGATCCTCAACCATAGCCAGCAGGTCATCGGTGAAATCACACATCTTGCACTGAAGTTCGACCAGCACCAGCATGAAGTTCACCTCCGGAGCAATGGTGAATCTTGTTTCTTCATCAAGGCTTGATGAAAGTAGATCCCTCAAAGGAACGCTTAGAGACACGTTAATAGCATCCAATGAAGTTAAAAGCTTCAGCCTAGAATTTCTTACGGGCCCCTAGCGTAAGTTTAATGCCGCAGTCATTTGGTCACAGGTCAGTCTCCTAACTCGGTATATTCGTCCTGTTGGAGAACAGCTATTGACAATCGAATCCACGAAAAAGTTAAGGCAAATTAATAAACCAAAAACCTCTCATACAAATACGAATAACTTTATCCGAGGTTAACTTTTCAAGGAGAAAACTAGCACACCTAAGGAAGATCGACAAAGGTAGGGTGCCTTCATTGGATATCCTTCAATGCCACTATGAACACAGAGGACAAGTATTAAAATGTAATACCATACACATTTCATTTGTATTTCCTTTCTTTTGTATTTCAGTGTTTACATTCATGTATTTTTAATATGTTAACCCCCCATCAAACTGTTGGTTTCGTACCACTGTCCACCACATTGTTAAGTACTATAACTATCCGTTTTCCTTATTTATACGGGGAAAAAGTGTTTTTGAAAGGAAACATAGAAAACGAGAAGAAAACCAGAATATGTTTGAGTGTTTGCCATGGAAGATCATCACATGCTTTGTAATCAATCATCGAGTGGAGGAAAAACACACACACACACACACTCACACAGAGAGAATAACATGGAAAACCCCTTACATTGTATGAATATGTACACGATACCGTACGATACGATATAAATACATCCATATATTATTTTCCAAAATAGACAAATGATTTATAAGCATTGTGGAGAGGTGATGGAGGCACCGCCAGCAAAGGTTCTGGAAATGTTGCGGGCAAGACAGAATGGAACGAACTTCTTCATCCGCATCTTGTTGATATATATCTCAAAGAATGTTCTTGAAAAGCAATTACTTACAGAATGTTTTCTCTTTTTTTTCCCCCATTACCGTTGGTAAATTTAAAAAAAACACACATTTTGACCGAATGTTTATGTATTATTTTTAAAAATTAAAAAAACATGTTTAAAACTTCTTTGATGCCCGTTGATGGGTTGTGTGGCAAGAATCTGCAAAGTTTACTGGTATTAATAAATTGTTTTGGCAAAGTTGCTTTGTGTTGTTGGCTCTTAAAGTATGAACATGAGTTTTATTGTATTGCAAATATTAGCAGATTATGTTTTTTAGTTAGGCTTACGAAGTTTTTAATGAACGTACGGTCTACTTAACAACTGAATGCTGATTACCTATAGGTTTTCTTAGAATTTATTTCATATTTAACATGTTCTTTTGTTTTTGTTGATCTGCTTTGTTGAATTTATTAAAGTTTAGTGAATAATTTCACTGATACTTGGAATTCCGTTGTACAAAGTTAAATTTGTTGTGATGTCACATTTCATGGATAAAATATTTTTAAAATATGGGCTTGAATTGCTTGCGATTTTAAGGGAATGTTAATTAGGTGACCAGTTAATCACTAAGGCCTTTCTTGGGTCTAGGGTCTTTCCGAAGCGGCCTTTCTACAATGCGCCAAGGCTTTCCGGTTGTACCGTCCCACTAGAGATTAAATAACAAATATTTTTAAAATGTGGACTTGAATTGCTTGCGATTTCAAGGGAATGTTAATTAGGTGACCTGTTAATCACCACTTGACCACATCAAGGTCAAATTATTTTGTGAGAACTCAGCGAGAAACAAAAAAACACATAACTGGGTGCCTAGGTGGTCGTCCGGCAAGAGAACTCCCAAGAACCCAGAACAAAGCCGAAAAGCATGAGCATTTTTTTAATCCAATGTTAAATCCGATAGTTTGTTAAAGGCAACCCTGCATCTTTGCACTTAGTGGTAGTCCTTGAAAAAGGGTAAGAGCCTTTTTTATGTTCCTTAAATCAATAAATCCAAAAAAAAAAAGTTCCTCCTGAAAATTTCTTGAAAATTTTAATTAAGAACAACTTTTTTTTTGCAAACATAATTTAATTTTTCATTTGTGACTTTAACGTGGTGTCACTTTGGTCACTTTTAATGGGTGCATCATAAAAACACCAACCAACGATATTGGTCTACCGGCCGAAGAGATGATCGCCCTGTTCGGTGTGTGTGATATGGACATATGATTTTTATTATCCGGTTTCATGGGGGAGAAACATTGTAAGGAATACTGTTGATTACTATAAATAACTGTTAATTAGAGACCAATACAACCGAACAGATTGACAGCCAGCAACAGCAGTTATGGCAACAACAATAACAGCCCAACAATAACCAATGGCAAAGTCAATAAGGAAAGAAAGAGTGGAAGGGAAAGGCAAAGGACCAAAGGACTGGCCAATTGTCATACAATTCAGCCAGCCAAGTGTGTCATTAAAACCAAGAAAAATTACACATTAACTTGCTATCGCAAAATCATTATGTGTGTGTATGTGTTGCTATGACACACACACACACACATACACTCACATACGCTTGGCATGTGTTTGTTTGCCTGTTTGCAATTACTTTAAGAATGTACAAAGTAAACTCTGCATAATGCTAATAATAAAAAGATGTTATTACCATGATTATGTTTGTGTTGCTGCAAATTTCTTTCTCTCTGTGTGTATGTGTGTTTAAATTTCTATTTGCATGACAACTAAGTAATCGCCCAACATGGAAAAGAAAACTTATCTGTTTGGCAAGACAGCACAAACAAACAAAAAAAAAAAAAAGAAGGCACAGCACAGAGAATATTAAAAATGTGCATAATTATGTGTACGTGTTGGTCTGGCAGGACGACACACACACCCTCAAATTTACTTTGTGCAAAATATGCACAAATAAACGCAGTGCGTATTCTTGCAGTAAATTTCTTTGTGTGTGAGCAGTGGGATTCTACAAATGTTGTGCGGTGTTTGATAGTTAATGGTGATGACGACGCCGATGATTGTGTACCGTGTGATGATGACGGCCAAATGGAATACAATTAGAAAGTGTTGAGCCCTGAACTCTAAAGGACATGTGGCCATTCAATGCAATAGATGAAACGGTTCGCCGATAGTGAAATGTGTGGACGACTTTACACTTGTTGAGGATTGCGGCAAAGGGTAACAAAATTACAAAATAGACCAATTTCGTTGAAATAAATTTTGTGGGTCAGATCTCTAGTTTGGGGGTACATATTTTGCAGTTACATTCAGAAGGGGAGGCACGACTGGTTTAATCAATTCTAGGGTCTTTCCGAAGCAGCCTTTCAACAATGGGCCAAGGCGCTGTAGCTTTCCGGTTGTACAGTCCCACTAGAGATTAAATAACACCTACTGAGATCCACAGGTACCCTACACAATCTTAATTTCTAATCTTTCGGCAGGAAAGACACTACTGATATTTTGAAAAAAAAAAAAAATTCTTTAGAGAACTGTGGCGAAAGCGAATCCCTTTGAATACCGTGTGTTTTCAACAAGGTGGTGTAACTTTAAAATATTTAATAACTCTGTATTAGTTTTTAAATGAACAACGTTTACATAATTTACATACATTAAACAAAAAGTTGTTTGAGTTTCTTAATGTACATAACTTCATCAGTTACCCTGTAGGTGGGAAAGTCCGGGTCTGTCTGCTTCTTCTTATGGTATAATAAAGTAATTTGTGGAAGGATTTGAACGAAATACAGATCCAAAAGTGCAAAACTCAGAAATGCTTTGCCCACTGTGGCTGATGATTGCCGCTTGCTAATTTCAGTACTGCCCAATAATGCCTGATGATTTTCGGTGATAGTCGCATTTTGTATATTATATTTAAAGTGAATTTCACACGTACACTTTTGTTTATAGTTAAATTAATGTATTTTAATTCATATGGAGTGTGAGTGTGAATGTGTGTGAGTGTGGGTTGTTTATACTTTCGGTAGAATTGTGTTAAACCATGTGTTTGTTTTGTATACGATCCGTGCTTGTGTAGTGTATAATTCTCACCAATACTGCAACAATAGACACGAACCCACATTCATATGTGTGTGTGTGTATACACACATCACATGTACACTTAGGACAAACGCACTCATGTATAGAAATGTGTAGTTATCGGTATGTGTAGAGGAACTCAGGCATACACGAGCATTGACACTTACATGACATAGCCCAGTTAGCTACATGTGGATGTGTGTGTGTACCGTACTTGTTATTGTGTGAGTACACTAAACGCATACACATATACTCACACTGACACTCACTTAGCCATGCCAAGAGATTAATGACAAATAGTTTGCTTTGAAATGACCGTGTATTAACTATAAACATTACGCACACAACTACAACTAATAAATTGCTACAAAACACACACAGCTACATGCAAACGTATTTGTTTAAGATGGTATGCCTGTACAAGTGTTGCCTACGACTATACATATTATTGTTATGTGCGTGTGCGTGTGTGTGCGTTAGGGCATCAGACAACTCTGTCGTGGTTTGTTATTGCAACAGCATCGTCTCACATTTCCCCAAAATGTTCTTTGCAGACATTTGTAATTTTTAGGATCCTGACTGCCAATGTATCTGTGGTCTGGCCAAATAAAACTCCCCACATCTGGACTGCGGAGAGGTGACCCCCCCGAGGGGAGTAGGCGGCGTGTAGAGTGCATTTCATATAATAATATAAACATTTACCAAATGTTGTTGTACATGAACGTGTGTGTTTGTATTTGTATTTATTGTGTGTGTGAGTGAGTGTGTGTTTGTGCGAGGCTATTTGTTAGTTGTCATCTGTGTCAATGTACAGGTTGAACACAATTGTTGTTTGTGGTGTTGTTGCATTAGTCACAGTGTCACTGTGCAGTTGTAACAGACACACGGAAACAAAAACCCACACACACACGCAGTCATACATGCATATGCATTTAAAATTTCAGCAATTACTGCTGTTGTCATTATTATTATTATTGTTATTATTGTCATTGTTTTGCATGGTGACTGTGTAACAGGCACTGGACATTGAATTACGATCGATTGTCAACTTGACAAATTGACCAAAGCAAAACAAATTTGACTTCTTGTCGAACGTGAAAGACTCACCCAAGCATTGAAGAATATAAACTTATCGGTTGAAGGAAATAACATGCATTTTTCATAAATGAAAATGGAGAACAATAATAATTCCCTAAACTAGAATCTAAATTTACTTCGTATTGTAATAAATACAAAAATAAATAATAATTCCCTATTTGCAATTAAGTAATGACTGAAACAGCTCGATTAGGTGGTGAACATCATGAGCGGATGTTGTTTTTTGTTTTTTGGGGTATTTTGCATAATATTTGGGCGATTTTGAATGGGTACTATTTCCGAAATTGTTTGTGGGATTTTTCAGAATTTTGGGGGAAATTTTCATATTGGGATTTTGGGGTAATAATCATATATTTTTGGGAATTCTTCATTTGGGGCTTTCTGCATTTTTCATATGAAAAATTCCCCAATTTTATAATTTTGTGGTATTTTTTATAATATTTGGGAGATTTGGAATAAGTTAATTTTTCATTAATTGTTTGGGGGGATTTTTCAGAATTTTGGCGGAATTTTTCATTTTTTTTCGGGAATTCTGCATTTTTCTTTAAAAAAGTCCCCAAATTTTGACAAACATATCGTTTTGTGGGGATATTTTCATAACAGAAGTCGATTTTTTTTTAAAATATTTTTTTTGGGATATTTTTCATAATATTTGTGGGATTTTGCATTGGGCACTTTTTCATAAATTGTTTGGGGATTTTTCAGAATTTTTGGGGAAATTTTCATATTGGGCTTTTGGGGGGATTTTTCATGGATTGGAGAAAAAATGCTCTCCCTTCATGGGCAATTGGTGTCTGTAAATGCTGCTGCATAGAATTTGCTGTCTTTGCCATTTTTGTTTCTTAAGAAAGTAAAACAAAGTTCATATTCATATCGAACGTAATGCCGTCAACCAGTTGCTGTTGATATTTCGAAAATACGAAAATCATAGACATGTGTCCCCATCACCCCGACCGTTTGTGGTGGTGGTATTGGCTCAAGCAACAGCTGCTTATGTTGCATGCAACAAACTGTTGACACAAACAACACTTTGGATACTTGTAGTGCTCTCTCCCTCTGTCGCTCTGTATTTGCAGTTTGCTCTGTGCTGATTGCATGTGTGCTTAGTTTACATTATCCATTTCGGAAATTTTGACATTTAATATATTTTACTTGAAACCCCAAATATGTGCAGCCAAACTAGATCGACTGTCATTATTCACATGGCAAACGGTATGAATTTAATGAAAATGTATCCATTGCAACCATAATCGAGTACAGTTAAGAATATTTAACAAACCTTAAAGTGGCTGGCTTGGGACAATTTTCGTACGACGTCTGCTAATAGTCAATTATTTTGGGAAATAATCCTTAAAGCGCATTTAATGTGATGTAATGATTTTGTGTGTTAACATCTGCTGCAAATGTGTTCAAATTATACGAATATTTAAATTCGGGTCATTATAAATACGGCACTTAGGCATTTAATGAATACAAACAAAATACAAATCATTGGCAAAAACTCAATTTAAGATGTTCGTTGTGTGGAGTGTAATTAATTAATGCATTGGAAGTCCTTTAAGTCGTGTATGTTCTCCTTGGGATAAATGTCATTAAACACAATCTAATGAAATTAATTTTATTAGGACTTAATTCTTTCATAATGTTTATTATAACGATAAGTAAAACCAGAGCTAAAAGTGTTTGCTATTACTGAAGTGTCTTCCGAGTTTCGAGTTTCTTATTTTTACAGATGTCACAAGATAAGTGTATTTACTCAAAAACCATATACAAACTCCCGAAATATTCTATGAAAATGTTGGATTTGTTGCAAGAACACGTACCAAATTTTTGGTCGATGTAATCGTCCAACTACAGGGACCTTTAGATGATGACACTCTCATATGGACGATAAATTAAGCAGAAGGCGTGTCCCAAACAACATCAGTTAGAAGAGATGACGTCTTCTGTGTATCTGGATTTTATCATCATTTTATAAACCCACATTCGCTACATCCGTAATATCGACTAAACACACGATATCTGCATCGGTGGACATAGATATTCTGATATTCTAATTCTAATAACACTAGTCAACAGTCAAAATGTACTCGGGATGCGATAATTTTTTCTGTGTAGATAACCTTGACATGAGCTCGAAAAACGCAATAAAAATTTTTTTTTTCGTTTGGTTTTTGTTTTATTTTTTTTTTTAAATTTTAAAAAATTTTTTTTGGTTAATTTGTTTAAAATTACAATTCCCTTAATCTGTTCATATATTGTTTTCCTATACAAGCAACAGTTCCCAAGTTAAAAATGAATATATAAAGGAAAAAACTTATTTTTTAGCCTAAAGATTTAAATTTTTTTTTTTAAAAAATCCATAAAAAATCCAAAATGAAAAAAAATGTCAAATCTTATTACTTTTACGTAAAGTCACATAACCTATGAGCAAAATGAGACAAAGATCATGAAAATCGATGCACGCGTTTCGCTTTTATTCGCAATTGAGTAAAGGTATGAATTTCAAAAATTTGCTCGACATATGCACAACTTTGTATATGGTAAGGTTTTTTCTTTTTTATTACAATAAAGTTTAAAATTTGTTGGGTGACAAAAATATATGAAATTTGAATATATAAATAATGAAGAATTCCCCAAAAAAATCTGATAAAAAATTGGGGGAGTTTTTCACAATTTTTACAAAAAAATATTTAATTTTTTTGTCATATAAATAATGCTTCGTTGTTTTGGGAGTTTTTCATAATTTTAAGGTATTTTTTTTTTTTTTGTCATATGAAAAATGCTCCAAAAAGTGGACATTTTTGTTATTTGCCATATGGAAAATGCCCAAAAAAATGCTCATAACAGAAGTCAATTAGTTGTTTGTTTGGGGCATTTTTCATAAATTGTTTGGGATATGTTTCAGAATTTTTGAGGAAATTTCCATATTTGGCTTTTGGGGTAATTTTTCAGTTATTTTAGGGAATTCTTTTTTGCATTTCTGTAATTTTCATATGAAAACTTCCCCATTTTTATTATTTTGAGGAATTTTTCGTTTCTTGGGGATATTTTCATAACAGAAATCAATCATATAATAATGTTGTTTTTTTTTAGGATATTTTTCATAAATGGTTTAAGAGATGTTTCAGAATTTTTGGAGAAATTTTCATTTTGGGCTTTTGGGGGGATTCTTCATTTATTTTGGGGCATTCTTTATTTGGTGCATTCTTAATTTTTTTTGGGCTATTTTTGATAGAACCTATTAATACACAGAAAATAAATTGTCTTTCAAAATGTGTGTATAATTTGTGATTGAAAAGGTAACTCTAATTTGACCTGTAGGAAAACCCAAGCTGAATATTACTATATTCCTGTGGTGTCAGAATGTTCGAACATATTCGATAAACATAAAATTCCTCCTCACTCTGCTCACATAGGCTGACGACATGGACAATGTCGGAAAGATAGAGTGGAATTTAACTCGAGGTTGCACATCGAGAAGGAATCAGCGTCTGTTGGTGAACGACGACGACAAAATAAACGTTATGTCAGCAAGTGTTGGAGCACTGTCGTGGCCTTATAATACGTAGTAAAAGGACCACCAATATATTGGTCTACTCCTGGACAGGAAAATTATTTGTTCTCAAATTTAAAAGTCCCCAGTTGGTAACAAAAATAGCGGCCAAACGAAATCTTGTAGAAATGTCATTCCAAACCGGACACATTTATGTCAACTAACTTGTATGATTTAGTGGCTCATATCAAGCTGTTCTAAATTTTTACAATGATGTTTTTTGTTGTTGTTGTTTTTGTGCAGTTTGATTGAACATTTGTTTAATTTGTCTGTCTGTGTGTGAACTGACTGAGCGCCCGTCTGTCGGCCAAAGTTTCATGCGCCATACAAAGTTTATTGGATTTATTTGAATGATTTATTTTTGATTGTTTTGTGTCATAAAACTTGAAGTTTTTTTTTTTTTTTTTTTTTTGTCCTCTCTACTTGACATAATACTCTTGTTTAAGGACAATATTAGCAGCAGCAACATCAGTATCGGTGGCAACGACAACGACAACATCAATGGCCATGGTCATGGCCATGGCAAAACGAGAAACAACAAAGCCATTCATCATTAACTTTGTAACTGTAACTGTAATAATATCGGGTAGAAATACATTCTCAATAAGCTCTAATAAAACTGTCAAAAATTGTGATTGCGAAACAAACATTTCATACATGTTATGAACCATTAATTCTTCACAATCATTGAACACATGTGTGCTGCAGCTGCAGCTGTTGCTGTTGCTGTATTGTGCACTCACTGGCATGCATGACTGTCTCCATGACTGTCTGTCTGTCTGTCTGTCCATCGCTCCAGTTGTCTGTGTACAAACATATATGACAGCTGCATATACACCATTCGCCATTCGGTTCAGAGGTGGTTGTAGATAATTTCAGGAACATCCTCAGAATATCACTAAATTGCACTTCATGTAAATGTGACATACTCGTACAAGTGTGCCCGACGACTCATTAGCTAGTTAGCCACATTGGAATTGGAATTCCACCCTTGTCGGTCTCGTGCAAGTGACTTCCAGTTGGTAGATCTTTTTATACTTGGGTTTCCTCCTGTTGTTTCTCAAAACGCAGCGTAGATGATTCTTAGAGAGCGAGCATTTCTATCCATTCGTCACAAGCTGTCACAATCGTGGCAGTTGAACAGTTCTGTGATATTTTCGTGTACAAGTGTAATAGCTTTAGTTCCTATATTTATCCCCAACGATATGTCTGACAGATATTTGCAGATTCGGAATTTTGTTTAGCTTGGACTGGTGGATTCGTTCAAATCGGTAATTCTACACTTTACATTAGTTGAAAAGCAGCATTTTGTGGCTCCGTCGAAATCACCCACAAAGTTTCCTATCAATTCGCACATATCTCAGGCCAGTTCAATATTCATTAGTCGCCGATATTCCCTGTTCGCTTATATGGATCCATAGATTTGTTGAAGAATCCTTCTGTGAAAAACAACTGCACTCATTTGTCAGCTCCATGAAGTAGGTGTCGTAGAAGAGAGATTTTGGGCTTGGATAGCCCATAGTAACACCCATTTTCACGTCACTGATTTTTTCTTTTCAAATTAATAAATTTTCTTTAAAATATTCATGACTTTCAATCAGCAAAGACAGGACGTTGTTGATGATCGACCGGCTTAAGTTCTTGTGTTAACTGGACTTTAGACCCCAAATCTTTATGAAAAAATTGCACAACTTCTGATTTATGTACATTAAATTAAAGCTCCAAAATTTTTCTTTTGAAATGATGACTCAACGACTTTGAAAATGCTTTTTATTAACCAACTTGTGCTTTAAATATGGAATATCTCAGAAAGCCCGAATTGTTCGCGAAAAACCGGTTTGTGGCACCTCTAAAAATTTTTCTAAAATATCTGAAAAAAAATCTCAAAAATACTTTACACAATAACCAATCAAAATCAGGTTGAGTCTTGACTTCGTCAAGTCTGAGAACCTGCCTTGCATATCATCAGTTGAGATCCGTATCAAGGTCTACCTAAGATACAAAAGGCTGTTGGCCCACTTGTATCAACACTGGCTGAGATCATTACATATAACCGCAATAGGTTACAACCGACATTACTTTGAAGCAAAATTCTTAAAAAATGTCTACATGAAATCGTTTTTGAGGGTATACAAATTACTCAGAGTTTTACGACACCGCCTCCTGGCTTCCTTAATACAATGCTGTGCCAGTAAGTCCAAAAGTGTAGGGCAAAAAAAAAAAAGAATCTTCACAGAAAAAAAAATGTAATTCTATGATGACTTTGTTCTGTGAGTGTATAGAAGTTATTTTTGGTATCACATGGTTCCTTTACTGTGGGAATTTCTTTCCTGTAGGGTGTTTGCGAAATATATTTCAGTGGTGATCGAAGCCTATCCAAACGCAGCTGCGCCGGAAACACGCCGTGTACTATCCCCCTTGGTCATGCTGGCTATTGAGCTAAGATGGGCTGTCGTCTGTGGGTCAGCAGCCCGAGTATGCTGGCCGTCTGTCCCGTCTTTCATAAGTCAATGGCGGAACTTATCATTCGTACCTCGTTCGCTATCCTGAACACATGCCATGAACATTAGATTAGTTTCGGATGTACAAAAATAATCAAAAATACTGTGCAACAATTCAATATGTGAGTGTCAGACGTGTTATCGTCGTGTTGTGTCCTCTGCCCGTTGATGGCACATTACAGATTTAGCTTTTTATTACTTTTCATGGGCTTTGTTGAGTGGCGCGGATGACGATGTTCATGTTGTTCTTGCTGCATCTGCTGATTTCTGTTTGGCGTGTGTGTGTGTGCGAGTGTCTGTATGACTCTGACAAGCGTCATCTGGTGTTGTTGTTGTTGCTGTTGTGTATGAATATCACAAAGTAAACTTTTGTCAAATCACACACCAACACATGCACACGCATATGTATACAATCACAATACACTCTCACACAAAGGATTTAACTGAATGTATGGCAAATACATGCACATCCACACACACACACATGCACAAATGAATGTTATCTGTTGCCAACCATCAGCATCATCATCATCATTGGCATATTGCATTTTTGTTGTTGTTGTTGTTGCATGGACCGGCTGCCGGTTTTTAGTTTTGTGATTTTCATGCTGCTTGTAGTGGATGTTACTAAAAATCCATTGTATAAAATCATCCTCATCCGCATCCGCATCCACATTCTCGTCAACGCTGTCACGACTTTAGTTGTCGCTGTTATTGTTGTTGTTGTTGTTCTAGTCGTCGTCATCATGACGGCCACTGGACATGTTGTGTTACATTTTAGAATTGCTGAGGCTGCTGCTGCTGCTGCCGCCGCCGTTTGGCTCTGTACCTTGTGTAGGTATTGCCATAAAATTGTTTTCACTTTGATTTTTCTTTTTTTTTTTCGGGTTATTTAGTTAGCCGATGTAGCGAAAATAATAAAAACAACAGCAATAACAGTGGCAGGGACAGGGGCAACGGCAAATAGTGGCACTGGCATCATGCAAAACTGATGTGGCTACTAAAAGTTACTCTGTCATTACAACCGGCTGTCATCACTGGCTCAGACAGACAATGGCACTGGCTGCAACTGCATATTGGGGGGGCTGCCTATATGTGGTCGTATGCTACAATCTGCCTTTGAGTAGGTTGCGGGTATTCGGTGTTTAAATACTCGAATGTCACAGGTGTGAGCTGTGCAGATTTCCATAAGGTTCGTTACGAACAAGACTGTCACAACTGAATAGAAAAACGTTACTTTTTGGCTGAATGAGTTTAAAGGTTTTCCATAATCCCCTGCTAGATTAAATGGAATCCACATAAAGGGTTTTCCAAGAAGAGATGTTATTTTGAATCACCCGCTATTTCGGTAGCTGTCACTTTTGAAGCTTTTCTTCTTTGACATTTGACAAATATAAACTACGTGATTTAACACCTCGTGACTTCTTCCTTTGGGGCCACGTGAAAGAAAAGGTCAACAGCCCAGCGTCGATTCATGACCTCAAAGATGGAATTCGTAAGGCTATCGAGAACAATGGGGCAGCCACTTTGCGATTTGGTTATGGTAAATTTCATGAAAAAGATATGGTCCTGTAAGCGGGGTCGTGGTGGCCATTTGGCTGATGTTGTTTTTCATTATTAACGGCATACTTTTCTCTTTATTATGAAATAAACATCTGATCGTTTATCTGAAAAACTTTTATTTTTCTTTGAATACCAAGATAACATCTCTTATTGGAAATTCCTCTGTTTAGGGTGCGATATGTGGATCTATGGAGAATTGTTTCTTATTTTCTGCATCCAAATGCCATTTTCTGGCTTTATCTCCCAAATCAGTTGCCCTATGGGCCTGAATCGCCAGAAGGTTGTTCGCATAACATCAGTCCACATGGTACCCCACAAAAAAATCAAACGGCGTCAAATCGAAACTTCAAGGTGGCCGTTAACACATTTACCGAACTTGGTGCAACAAATATCGATTATGGCCACGATCATCCTACAGCCCTGTTCCAGCTTGCATTTTCATTCCATTTTACTTTTCACTTTCATTCCACCAAAGTGAATGTTACCTGTGACAAATAGGGTCAACTTTTTTTTTAAATCAATTATTTGTTTAGTAAATGGCTTTAAAATAAATGTTCATGTATCCAAATAGACAGAAAACATTTCAAACTTTGTGCCACAACTTCTTTTTACTCGATTAACTTATCATTCAATATAAAAAAAGAATTTTCATTTTACTTTCGCCGAGTATTTTCTCCAAAATTTCGGCGAAAGTAAAAGTTTTCACACCTGTCTACGCTGGGCACCCTAGTTGTAAGTTTAGTTTAGTTCATTCACAATAATCTTAAAACTAAACTTACAACTAGGGTGCCCAGCGTAGACAGGTGTGAAAACTTTTACTTTCGCCGAAATTTTGGAGAAAATACTCGGCGAAAGTAAAATAAAAATTCTTCAATTAAAATGAATTATAACTTCAGGCACCAAAAATAATAAACATTCATAAACCCGAAGAATTACCCGAAGGTACGTTTTTCAATAAAATCCCGAATTTTAAGAATTATAGAAAAATTAATTTGTTGTTTTTTTTCTCATTTCTTTGGGTAAAATTATTTTATTCACCCCCCGCGTATTTAACAGCTGTGGCGGGAAAGATTTCCACTTTCACTCAAAAGCGAAAGACCGAATCGGGACGATAGTTCATGTCTATCAATATTCAATAAAATGGCTGTTTATGCCTCTTTAGTGTTCACCGTTGACCGAAATGGCATTTCCAGCAGCATTTGCAAAGAAAAAAATGAGCCAATGTCACTACCTGGTCACCTGGGGGTTGTCCCAAAATACACCAATTTATCTTGTTAACATTGCTGCGGTGGTGAAAATTCACTTCGTTGGAAAATATGAATTTTTCGACCAAAATCATGGTTCCTTTCGAGTTGATCTTATGCACAAACTGAGTAACGTCGTGTTCCTTTAATTGCTGAGACAATTGTGAGGTTTCTTAGACAAAACTCGCATCGGTTCGGTGTGAGTTGTTGAAATAGGCGAGTCGATATTTCAGGACTGGGATATTATTGTCAGTGTGTAGAGTCCTGTCCACTGTCATGCCAGCCTCAAGAATTTTTTTAAAATGTCATGTATAAAAAAATTATTTTAAATATTTCGATGCCACATTTTCTTTTCCAATTAAAACAATTAGATGGAACACCCTGTACTCGCCCGTTGGCACTTAACTGAAGATTGTGAAAATTAACATTTCTCTTACCTTATCCACATTAATAGCGAAGCAAAACTTCGGGCTCTGCTCATGCCCATACCTCTCCAAACAAACCCAGCATAGTTTGTATCATTAATTTTTAGTTATCTACTCGTACTATAACATGTACAACAGCATATTTTTCATGTTCAGCTAATTATAGCCAAATTTTCCGGCATGCATCATGAATGCAACATCGATACACATAAAATAATAAGTAGCCTTATGCCCCCCTCCCCGTTGATGTTCCCGTGGACAACACTATAGATAGCGCATCCATTTGTCAGTCTATGCATTATTTACACACGGAGGTTTGTTTTTTTTCCGAAATGCGCATATTTTGATATAGAGATTTTCGTCGGTTTTTCAATTGAAAAATGATCAGGAAATTAAACCGACTCAGTAGTCTTTCTAACGACGCTCTTACACAGACACACACACACGCACATAAACAGAGCAGTATACATGTATTAGGTACTTTAGTTTTTAGTGGATACTGCCAGTCTCGGTACCTGGATATCCCGTTGGATACCATAAATGATGGATGCAATTTTTCGCTAAAAATATAGAATGCAGAGCATGTATTTGTATCAAGCAGAGAGAAAGGGAAAGAGAGAGAGTGAGAGACAGAGCTCTGAATAGACAAACTACACTTGCATGTGTTTAATTCCAGGATTTAGCGGCTTTAGCTTTTGTTGGACATTTTCTATGTCGTAGCGCCAGGCCACACAGTTGCTGGCAACTTCACCGCCTTCCCGTATTTTCGGACAGCTCAGCAGCGGGCTGTCCGCTACTAGTCAGGAACATACAATTGGTTTGGCGAGAATTTCGACGTGGGAGGGTGGTGGTCCTATTAGTTGCACACATACACATGAGGCTGCCAATGCATCTGTGTGCGTGTGCGTGTTCGTACATCATCGTAATGTCCCCGGGTGTGTGCGGTTTTTTGCCCCCCCCCCCATTCCAGTTGCAATGCATATGTGTGCAAATATGGTTTAAGATCATAAATTATAACAACAGCAGCAACTCTTGACTAAACGGCGAAATTGCCCGTCTATGCGTGCGCTTGTATATTTGAAGGTATTCGTTCCATTCGTTCATATGAAAACGAATGTGTGTGTGTTCTTTGTTTTATCATCGCATATCTTGCATGTGTGGGTGTGAATGTGTGTGTCTGTGCTGTGTGAAAGCGCATAATAATCAACATTAATATGACTTTAGCATGCGGGAAAATAAACCATAATTTTCCAATGAAAAGCATTATCAAATATCAGTTAGATGAAAATTGAGCTCTTAAGTTTTGAACTCAAAAACGGCTGTACTTTATTGTTGTTTCAAAATACAATTGCACAATGCCACATACCTCACATACACCGAACAGTGTCACTAGTTATGATATGGTGTAGTGGAAATCGATAGCAGTGAGAGTTTGTGCGGCTGTATGTGAATGTTGTACCCGGTGTTACACACACTTTCACTTGCAGAAAACTATGATGACAGCCTCAGCAGAAAGATTCAATTGGGTCAGATTACTTTCTCTTCTGTGAGTGTCTTTACAGAGTGCTTGAGATGACCCCAGATGGTCAAACGGACAACCTGAATTATGCGGAACCCTTAAATTGAACTTGATGATGGCAAGTTACTTGGGTTCAGTTTTTCAGTGGCATTTCAATTAATTTTCCACATTAAAGAAATTGTTAGGCATAAGTGAAATTTTTCAAGTTTTCACCCTAGAAATTCACAATTAAAAATATTTGTCGGCAATATATAACCCATACTTGTCAAAAGGATGCAAAGTAACAATTACAAATAATCTAAAAATAATCGCGATTACTTTCGAATAAATAATCAAAAGTAATCAGAAAATAATCCGACTACTCTCCAAAATTACTTTTGAATCTTTCTGAATTTTGTATAGCAATCAGAAGTAATCATGATTATTGTCAGAATTACTATAAATAATCAGAAAGAATCAAAAGTAACCAGAAAATAATCCCACTACTTTCCGAAATTACTTTTGATTATTTTTGATTATTTCTAGTAATCGCAAGTAATCCTGCAGTAATGATCAAATTACGATTATATTCAGTTTTTCAAGACATATAAATACTCTAAAAGTAATCAGGACTACTTGCGATTACTATAAGTAATCAGAAACTAATCCCACTACTTTCCGAAATTACTTTTGATTCTTTCTGATTATATATAGTAACTGTAAGTAATCGTGATTATGGTCATGATTACTATAAATAATCCAAAATAATCAAAAGTAATCAGAAAAAAATCCCACTACTTTCCGAGATTACTTTTGAGTCTTTCTGATTATTTATAGTAATCCCAAGTAATCCTGCAGTAATGATCAAATTACAATTATATTCAGTTTTTCAAGACTTATAATTGATAACAATTACAAATAATCTAAAAATAATCGGGATTACATTCGAATAAATAATCAAAAAGAATAAAAAGCAATCAAAAATTATCCGACTACTTCCCAAAATTACTTTTTAATCTTTCTGTTTTTTTTTAGTAATCAGAAGTAAACCTGATTATTGTCAGGATTACTATAAATAATCAAAGTAAGAATCAATAGTAATCAGACAGTAATCCGACTACTTTCAGAGATTACTTGTGATACTCTTTGATTATTTCTAGTAATCCTGACAATAATCAGGACTACTTCTGATTACTATAAAACATCAGAAAGATTCAAAAGTAATTTTGATCCTGCACTAAAGATCAAATTACGATTATATTCAGTTTTTCAAGTCATATAAATACTCTAAAAGTAATCAGGACTACTTGCGATTACTATAAGTAATCAGAAAGTAATCCGAATACCTTCGGAGATTACTTGTGATTCTTGCTGATTATTTATAGTAATCGGAAGTAATCCTGATTACTGTCATTAGAACATATGGTGATGCAAATTTTTGTCCACATCAAATTCGAATAGTATTTGGTTTGAGTTATATTTTTCTTTGTCGTTTTTAATATTGCAAAGCTGACAGGATTCTTCTTGATTTCTTGTATATGTAGTTGAAAACAATTGCTTGTGGAATTCATTGATTTTATTATCTGTATTCGAGGAGATGGCATCGTGACTAGAGTACTTTAATGGTATGCATTTTCTGGTCACGATTGGAGTGTATTTTGGAATCTTTTTTTTTTGGATGAACCCACTTAACATTCCATGAGGGAGCAGTCAAGGAACTTCTACCAATAGCACCTGAACTGGCCATACTATCTCTCTGTAGTGCCCAGTGCCCATGTTTATTGAACCACCCATCCCCTGTCTACTCACTACTTCACATGTGATTGATGTACTGCATTGTGTATTAACCAGCACATTTATTGGAAAGTAATCTTCTCTACTGCCAATCAGATTTCCAGCCTTTCAGTTGCAGTATACAAACAGACTGACTGCAGATGGTCCTTCAGAAGGATATCTTAATTTACTTAAATTGCTCAAAGATACAACGACCTGTCGGAGGATAGAAATGAGACATTGTAGAAAATCACTCGGAAATCTAATTGGCATTGGAAATCGAAACCAACAGCACTCTCATCGAATAAGTTGCCACACCAACACCAACAAGCTCTGCTAAAAATCACCAATTAATTGTAATGAGATTATAAAATGAAATGACGCAGTCCTTATGTTTTGTATGTTTTCTGGAAGTACACTTACATGTAAGTCTCATGGTAGAATCGGAAAAAATACTCGCGAATACTGGAATTAAGATTCGTATTCGGAAACATAAGGAGATGCTATAAATTAATTATTTATTTGGTTGTATTAAGTACGACACTGTCATGGCAACTACAAGAACGAAGGCTGAATTTAAACATACAAAATGTATTGTTTTCTATGAAATGTAGGTGGCCAATATTTGATGATTGGTCAAAAGTGGGGTTTTCTAAGCAAGCTCGAATTAATGAAGTCTTAAATACTTAGCGCCGTATTTATAACAATTTAAAACAGCTTTGTTAAGAAAAATGTACGAAAATTTTCCAAAAATTTTCTTAACAAAGCTGTTTTTAATTCTTTATGAACCAGGGAGATAGTCAATTTAGATTATGTATTTTAAAACAAGAAATAGCCAGCTTGTGCAGTGTCTGCCGGTGAGATAAGGCAGATCTCTGGATGGAGTTCACAGATGCAAGGGTTCAACACGAACGGCTTTCACATCAATTTATGAATTTCCCTCTATATTGTAGCATCTGAAGTGTATCCGTTTGGGAGCTGCTGGAGATTTGTTGCCAAAGGGTTCTAGTCTAACGAAAAGTTTTGTCAAAAGGTTGCATTTTAATTGGTTTCCCCTTTTCGAAAGACCCTGCTGCAGAGTTTGTTTAAATTCCAACAACTTTTATTTTCTTTAGTTTTACAGAAGCTGTTGTGGGGTCTGGCCGGATTATTCGGTGGTATTGTTTGTCAGAGCCACAGACACATGCCCACAGACACATGTATCTTCATGGAGTCGAAACAATTTCATCTGCCATCCTTCCTATTGAGGGCAATATTCATTTCAATTTTGTATTATGTGGAAAATGGTAATAAAACAATGGCCAAGCAAGCAGGCAATGCCCAAGTGTCACAGCAGTGATCGGGCGAGGGCGTGCATAAAGTGGAGGAAAAGACAAGCAGTTCTCCATGTAGCTATCGAGGATATTAAATAACATATCGTATGAAATATAAATGACTGTGTATGTGTGTGTGTGTATACGGCATATGACGTAGTACGTGTTGTGTATGTGTATGTGGAAAAAAAACAGCAGCCGATAGACGGTGGAGTCACCGCCTGAACGGAGCTGGTGGTGGTGGTGAGAACGCAGTAAGTTGTCGTTGTTAGTGTGTTGGGGGAGGTGTGGGCAAACAAGTATGAGTGTGACAGTTTAAGCCAAGTTTTCTCTTGGCTGTTTGTTGCTGCAGTTTTCGTTCGTTTCATTTATATATGTGTGTGTGTGTGTTTTTTTTTTTTGTTGAAACCGAAAACCAAAGTGATAAATAGACTTGGCTACCAACTAAAGTGGGTCAATTTGGATAATGACACACACACAAATACTCTCTCACAGACACATTTTATGTACGGACACAGATACCGGCATACAGACACACTCGGACACAGTACATTCGCCTGTTCGAGCAGAGTCAGGAGTTGAATTGTTTGCAGTTTATGTGAAACTGCCATTTACTTAGCAGTGAAAACCGCACACATACAAACAACATAAACCTAAGACATCAGCAACACACACACACAGCCATGAGTTTGGCACACATTCTCAATATGTTGGAGTAAACAGTCATGGGGACAGACAGTCGGACAAATCAGCACACATACATACCCTTTTACACTCACACACACACTCACACATTTACGATTTCACATTGACACTTAATATTTATCGATGCTCACAAACTCTCACTCTGAATCTCACAGACACACACACACCCACACAACGTCATGCACGTACCAGTTCTTTGGCATTTCTGTTTCTCTCTCCCCCAACCGCCACCACTTTTTTTTTTTTTCGCTTTCCTACTGATTGTCTGACTGTATGTGACACAGGGAACGTTTAGTGTTGTGTGTGTCGAAGTTCCTTTTTTCTGCGGTTGGTCTATTTACGAGGTCTGTGGACCCACCGTACCATAATGGGCATTGCCACAATGTGGGCGACTAATATGTTCGATTGTCTGTTTTTGTACCTTTTGTGAATTGAATCTTTCGTTTCTGCTATTATTTTCGGTTGAACTTTTTTTCGATTAAGTTCGGTGATCGCTTTTAATTTGTTATGTTATGACGACATCGCTTCCATATGTTGTGTGGTGCTATATTTTGTATTCGTTTCGTATTGTTTCATTAATTTTTGCGATTTTATCTCTGTCCCATACACACATATTGGACTCTATAAATAATTCCTTTCCGTTGGTGCGTTATGCTTCACTTTTAATAGGTTTAAGGACATTTTAAATATGTTTGTTGTCGTACCTATCAGTAAAAGAGGAGCTGATATTGATTACGACCACAAACGTCATTACACCGTATTAAGGCTTATAAAGTTCAGTTAACACAAGAACTCAAGACGGCCGATCACCAACAACGTCGTGTCTTTGCTGATTTGGTCCTTGAAATGCATGAAAATTATCGGGAATTCCATCGAACAAGCATCTTGATTGATGAGACCCATTTTCACCTCTGTGGCTACGTCAAGAAGCAAAATTTTCAAATCTAAGGCTCGGAAAACCCAAGAGTTATTGTTGAGAAGCCTGCGATTTGGTTATGGAAAATTTCATGGAAAAGATATGTCCTGTAAGCGTGGTCGAGGTGGGCATTTGGCTGTTGTTTTTTTGTTATTATTAACGGCTCTCTCTTTCTCTTTATTCCTCTTTTTTATGAAATAATTGATCATTTATCTTAAAAAATTTCATTTTTCTTTGAATAACCAAATATCATCTCTTGTTGGAAAACCACGTATTAATTCAATATCTCTCCAAGCTGGAAGTTAAGTAACAAATTTTTTAATAAAAACTCAGTTTTTGTTTTTTTTTTTCTTATTGGTTTCACGGGACAAACCCCTGAGAGAAAACTTCGACTTTGAAGATCAAACCGCATAAATTTCGTTTCAGAGAGATAACTGTCATTCTCAAATTATATTAGCTGACTTATTTGGGATAAATTATCCATTTCTTTTCCATTGAGAGAAATATGCATGAACTTCAACATATGTAGTTGACATCTTCAGATCGAATTGAGTGGTTTTTTTGTTGATAATTTAGGTTTAGACATCTTCAGTATCCTCCACATTTGGCTGTTTTCTGTCAAAATATTCGTGACATACGTATGTCACACATACGGATTTTTCTTTTAAGAGACTATATTTTTTTCTAATTTTCATTCATCATCTGTGTCATTCGGACACACAAATCAATGCAATTTCAGATTCAGAATTAAACAATTTGTTGTCGAATTTCTTTATTTTCCTATTCCTGGTATAGTGCACCCACTTTCTTGTACTTGTGTGTGTGTGTGTGTGTGAAATTATCACAGTATGCGATTGCCTTTCACATACACTCACACATCAGCAATTCATTGAACTTTGATGGACACATCACCCAGAGAGAGAGATTGAAGTTATGTCATGTATGTTTTGAACACATCTCACATCTCCCACTGTGTACGTGAGCATGTGTGTGCGAGAGTGGACGAAGCGTGTGCCTGTGTGAATGTGTGCTTAACAGTTTTTATGCTTGCTTATGTCATCCGGAATGATTGTTATTTATTTTTCACACGCTCGCTCATGTGCCACCCAACAGCGTTTCGCCCGTCCGTCAATATGCTTTTCGTCCCCAGCATTATCTTTTCAATTTTTTACACATTATTTTCACACTTAAATCAAGTCAAACATATTCGGTTTTCGCAGTTGTTGTTGTCGTCTCCTTCTTAACTTTAACTCAATGATACACTTAAGTGTGAAAAGTGAGCATTTATATGTGAGTGCGTACGACTGACTGTGAGTGTGTGTGTGTTGTCGGTCGGTCGGTAGTGTTGACAATTGATTGCAGACCAATAAAAAGAATGACCAGGGAAAATGACAAAATAAAATAATATGTGGGTCATTGATTATAACCATTTTACGCTTTTATTTTCGACATATTGACGATGATGATGACAAAGACAACCAGGAAGACAACGACAACGACAACGTTAACAGCAATCGGAGGCTGATGTTGATGATGACGCACTGTGGCTCCCAACAATCAAATGAAGTGAAAACTGTTTTAAGGGCAGAGTAGAGAAAAAAAGGTTTTGCAAAATCCTATATGAGCTACTCAGGGTCAAATTTTGACATGAGAGAACAGATACATTCTAAGTTGTTAGCACATGGAGAATTATTCGAGATTATTCAGATTCTCCCAAATTTTTTTTTAAATTGGTTATCGTTTTTTTAAGGTTTCAGTTCAAAAAACATTTTTTTTTTGTAACGCTTAAGTAG
Source organism: Hydrotaea cyrtoneurina (assembly GCA_958296145.1). NCBI lineage: Eukaryota > Metazoa > Arthropoda > Insecta > Diptera > Muscidae > Hydrotaea > Hydrotaea cyrtoneurina. The sequence continues at coordinate 146,654,552 of OY282512.1, forward strand.
TTAATAAATTTGGAGTCTCTTCAAGTTATGCTAAGAAAAGTGAAAAAAATATTTTTTTCAAAAATAATAAAAATTGGGGAAAATCTGAGAATTGATAAAAATTTTTTTTACAAAATTCTGAGAACATGAGAATTGATAAAAATCTATTTGTTAAAAATTTTGACATTTCCAAGAGTCTGCCTGCCAAAAATCAGCTCGATTGGATCACTGAATCGGTCCAAAGGCTTTCACACAGGCCACTACGAGCTCCACTTCAAATTAAAAAAAAAAATTCTGACGTGTACATGAAAATCGCCGATACACGTCTATTTTTAGTTTTTTCCCCTCTTTCCGAATATGTGCATTTGGTTCATAGGACAGAAAAAAAACTATTTTTTGCAACACGGTGTTATCATCGAATAAAAAAAACCATTCACTTTCAAAAATGGACTTATCACTTTTGCACTCTACGGTTGCGATAGTTGTTCTAGTTGTTCTCATTATACTCAGGGAGTTAACATTATTTATAAATTAGAGCTCGGGATTTATAAGAGATTTATTTCACAAAAGTCTCCACAGTTGTCTTGAATTATGTGGAATTAGATTAAGTTTTCTAAGTTACTTTGAAATAGAACGTCTCTATGAAAATACTCCAAATAAAAAATGAAAAAAAAAAGAAAAAAAAATTCCCCAAATGAAGAATTCTCCAAAATAAATGAAAAATCCCCCCAAAAACCTAATATGAAAATTTCCCCAAAAAATTCTTAAAACATTACAGAATGCAAACTTCCACAAATGTTATGAAATATACCCCAAAAATTCAGCAACAGATTTTCGTAATTTGGAAAATGTGTATTTAAAAAAAAAAATCTAATTTTTCATAGTGAAAAACTCCCCAGTTTTGTATTAATTTTTTTTTTTGTGACATTTACATGGAGCCCTGCCATTTGCTCTTGTAAAGCTGTGTTTGATCGACCGTATGATCCATCTCGTGTTTTTATTTATAACAGTCAGGGGATGCAATAGGAGACCGATATTGGGGGAGGATAGAGGGATAGAGTTTTATGGCATTTGTCTGACTGGAAAGACACTTCCTGGAAGAGTATTCCACATACGATAAGTTCAGCTGAAGAACTTATGTTCCCTATAGTGCATCGTACGATTAACGACAGTGACAGCTTTTCCCCCACTTGCTATCTTGAGAGAAAGTCCGTTTCATATCTCCGTGAAACGAAATGAATTAACAATCAAAACTGCCGCATGTGGGGAATCGAAAAACCCACGTGTGCTCATCAAGAAGTCAATATATTCTCAGGACGTTCCCGGATATCATTTTTTTTTTAATGAAATGTCATTTGTTTCATCGGCGATTATCACGATAATCCTTTTCTTGTGGTCGGATATTGATTTTTGTTTTTAAACGAAATGCCACTTTTGTTTAATGGCTATAGGCATAATGTCCATCCCGTTGATAAAGATAAAGCCAGAAACCGTCATCAAGGTTTCCAAAAATTAGGTTGATAGAATGCCCTATTGCCAAACAAGCCGAGTTAGACACACAAATGAAACCGTGTTCCATTAATAATGGAAATGTTTACAATTTCAAACAAATAATAAAAGTTTACCTTAAACGATCACTTCCTTATATTCGAATCATTTCAGAATGATGTATTTCACGTATTTCAGGCAAAGAGGAAACACTACGATAAGTGATCAACCTGTGACTGTCATGAACGAGATACCTTGATGTACATACCAGTGCCAGTGACTCCTTCTCCAGATCTACGAATTTTGCGTTGTCGGTTGAGGACACACCCTTCAAGGAGGCGCTACTTGCTCTAGAAGAAGTCTTCTCACTACTGCTGTTGCTTTTTTTACGTATTTCCCTTAACATTCCATGAAGGAACAGACGGAGAACTTGTCTCAAATCAGTGAACTGTGTACGATATAATTTGTATACTCACTGACCCGGACCTACTGTTTAAAGCCGGCTCAGAACGGCTAATGCTTTTCTAGAGAAGTTTTACATGGCTTAGAGATTGCTCTCTTACTCGTAAAGTCGCCAACATTTACTAGGTGGAAACAGCCGCTGAAAATTTGTTGATGGTCTTACCCGGTTTGGGACTCGGGTTCATGTGTGTGATAGTCGCACACACTACCTACCACACCACGGCCTTCCACAGTCCAGGCGGATTAGTCCAGTTTTTTTGCGGATCTCATAAAAGTGATATTTATGTTTTTTTTTTAACTGAATTGCATCCCCTTGGGTTTATTTGTAGGCCTTGTGATGTTGACCACTATGTCCAGAAAATTTTAATTCAAAACGGTGTCACTAGACGTTGTAAGGGCATATTACTACCCCACCATCCTGTGGGCATATTGCCCCAATATCCAACAGGATCGGGTTTTATTTCGCCTCACTGTACAATGATAGCAAATAATATTATTGGCGGTAAAATAAAACGTGTCTGAGCGGTCATTAAATTCACTTATTCCGCCGTCTGTCTCATTTCAGCCATTCATTGTAGTGATGGATTTCGGGGTTTTATTTTCATAAATAGCTCACTCATTCATGTTCTTCCTCCCTTCCACCTTCACTCCTACTGGCCACCCATCTTTTCTCTCCCACCCACCCTTTGCAGCCGTCCGTTGCTGTTTCTGTTGGATTTGAAATCAGTTCTTAAGATTTTTTAACTGACTTTATTACATGTGTCATTCTAAGTGGGGATCTATTTAGACATATGTTTGATTTATGGGCATTTGTGGTATGATACTGACATTGTTAATGGTACCCTATTCAAGGTTGTTTTAAGTTCACCACGAATCTATACTGTGCCTGTGAGTGGGAGTGTGGGTGTGCGTGTGAGTGTAAGGGTATGTGTATGTATGCATTTGAAATGTTTAATAAATCATTTTGAAGGAGGTTGTACCAGAAACACATAAAAGGTTTGATTGGTCCATAGATAAATGTGGCGTACTGAAGATAAGGCGGCACAAAAGCGTTCGAGGAAGAGGCCCTAAAAGGATAACTACAAATACACAATTCAACATAACAAAAAGGATTTTAAATCATTAAAAATAATTTCCAACGAATGATTTATGATCATATTTCCTATGATTCCATGATATCCGGCAAGAAGGAAACCACGACTTAGATGATGATGGCATGATTTTGCTGCTGTGGAATGGGTGGTAGGTCATTAAATCTAACCATCACACATGAATGGAGCCCACATAGCGTATGCGTTATATTGTGCGTATGTTAATGTTCTAGACCGGCTAAACGTTTTCGCAATTTGTCACATTACTTGGGATAATCCTTGGTGGGTTATCATTTGACTGGGGTTTGTCTTAAATTGTTTTCAAGTTGAAATAGCTGGCGTCACTTAACGAATCTTGCCAGTCAGTCAGTCGGTCTGTCTATTGTACAGGAGAGATGTCAAAGTCTGGACTTTAGTGTTCTGAATACATTTCAAAAGCCGACAGAAATTGTTTTCATTTCTATTTGGCTTATATCGAAATTTCTAACAATTTGATTCAACGCATAAGGAAACACAATTTATATTGTGTTGAAAAACAACGGTTTGTGGAGGAGACTAACTGGCGGTTTCCATAAAACGAATTTGTTCGTTGGTTACAAATTATCAAAATTGAAGGCGTAATAAAATGGATTTTTTATCAGTCATAAGGGCTTATTCTTTTGAGATTGTGCTCCATATCTGGATATCTGAGATATATCTGAAAAATAGAATTGAATAATGTCTGAAACCGATTTTATAACGCTTCGAAATTTTACGATTTGTAATGAACAAACTAATTCAATAAGAAGCCTATGAATATAGAAGCTGCGGGAATGCTAACCAAATACGGTAAACGAATATTTCGCCAACAGAAAAAGACAGATCGAATTGCTTTAGTGCACTTGAGTGCAGAATGCTGCCCATAACGCAACAAAAACTAAATAGGAGAGATATCCGATTGTGGGGAACGTTTTAAAGCCAGCTTTCTAACGATGTAATAAAAGAGTGTAACAAAAGCAGCTACATGATTGCGAAAAGCGAAGAAAGCAAAGGGAAATATAATTTTGCCAGGAGTAAAAATGATGTCCGTCAATTGTTTCGAAAACTCAAACACTAGACTGAGGAGCTTAGCTTTAATATGAATGGGGATCGGGCGATCTATTGGCGCCAGAAGCCAATGAAGACGAAGAGAAAACCCCATTAACAGTGAGCGTAGTCGAATAAATGCCTAAAATCGCCAATGTTCTATTGGTCAATATCTTCAGGGCTAAATGCATTGAGTTAGGGACAGTCATTAAGTTTGCCGAGCAATTTAAGTGAAAAAAGCATGGCTATCGATTAGAATGTTAGTGTCCTGGAGGAAAACGTAATTTCGCTTCGTTGTAGAGTGGTTGAGACCTGCACCACATCTAAGATAAAACAGAGGCGTTTCGATAGCCTACTTGGTCAGCTGCAATACTATCTCAGAATTACTTTCATATTCCATGGCAGCCAGTGTATCTATCAGAATCTTCTAGACAACAATGCCTTCAAACTATTGTCACCTTACTTCAATATTCGTTCGCAAGAAATCATAGTAAAGGGTGTTTTTTATATAGAACTTTAAGTTGGCATCACTTTTTAACTGGCGGCCATTTTGTCAGCTGTCAAGTGATTAATATTTAGTTTGGTTTGCCATTTCATCATGAACAGGTTGACAAAAGAACAACGCTTGCAAATCGTGCAAATTTATTTCGAAAGTAATGGTTCAGTTCGCGAAGTTCACCGCAAGCTCCGTCCATTTTATGCCATTACATCCACAAAAACTGACTGTTTGGTGTGCTCTATGGGCTGGTGGAGTCATTGGGCCATACTTCTTCCGAAATAATGCTGGAGAGTCAGTTACCGTTAATGGAGACCGGTATAGAGCCATGATAACCGACTATTTTGTTCCCGAATTGGATGGCATGAATGTGGATGAGATGTGGTTCCAACAAGTGGTTGAAAATTGGACCTGTAGAATTGGCTTTATTCGAGCCAGCCGCGGCGGCCACATGCCCGAAATCATATTTAAACATTAATGGCATAAAATTATCCTTCCAATAAAGCCAAATTGATGGACATTAAAACGATTTTCTTGGGTTTTATTTCAATTCGAAGTTCTATACCTCAATAAAAAACACCCTTTAGAACTAACCTAATCATGGGGTCTTAATTCATATGGAAATTGTTGATATGTGTTATACATAGTCATTTAAAGCGAAACTGTATCTACATACTTCCAAAATAAGGTAAAAAGGTCACAAAAAAATAATATACAAAAAAGGTAAAACATCCTCTTTTTTGATAAAAATCAAATTTCATGTTTATTTTTTCTTCTAGATCGATTGCTTTGGTTTCATAGACAGAACAAAATAAAAATCAAAACAAAATCAAAAATAAAGACAAAAACAAAACAAAACCAAACTTCTACCTTTCATGAGGGTTTCATGAGTAAACTCATAGCTTGATTGTTGTGGTCTACTCAGACCAAGAGGTTAGTTTAGTGGTAATTTTTTTCCAACGGGAATTTCTCCCCATTAGCTTGCAATTTTCTAGTCAAAATTGAATTCGTCCGATTCAGCATACTTCCCTTATAGATATCAACACCCTCAATTTTTTAATGTTTGCCTTTAAAAAAAATTGTAAGCGCTCAAAGTCAAATTTGGTCTGGCCAGACCAAGTAGTCTATCCTAGGGTTAAATTGTCTTTTATTATTTTGACGATAATTATGGATTTTTTTTTTATAAAAACAATACTTAAAGAGTTGTGGGAACAAATTAAAAAAAAATATATTTAACACTTACTTCAACCTTTAAAAACAAATATCTGTTATTCCCTTTTTCCCCCCAACGTTTCATTAAAAATTTAATTTAAAATGTAGAAAGAAAAATAACCGGAGACCAAAGAGTGTTAATATCTGGCGGCACAACGACTAACCACAAAAAGCAATTGTGAAAATTTCTTTAACGAAAAAAAAAAAAAACAACAAAAAAAAATATAAAAGAAAACAGGCATTCTGACTGACACACACAAACAAACACGTAGCTAACCTAAATAACAACAAAGAAACTGTGAACCGAACGCGACAGCCGCGACCACAAAAAATTGAAATTGGAAGATGAACCATAGGACGAACAGTCAAGTCAGGACGAGGACAGCATCAGCAGCAAGGACAACAACAACAAAATATATCAACTAATTATGGACATCACTTTTTAATGAGTCTGAAAACGCCGACATTTATGTACGAATTATTTTAAGTTTAACACAAAATGTCTACCCGAGAGCCTGACTCTGGCTGGTAATGTCAGCAGCAGGAGCAGCCTGTTTACATTCACGATACAAAAGAGCTTTCGATGTCCAAGTCCACATACAAACGCACACGCTCGCACACACTCTCCATTAAGAGCGACAGAACCAGGGCACGAGAAAAGAAAAGGCTAATGGGCAACAATGCTGCTCCGCCATCGCCTCACAAAAGCAACACCAAAATGTAAAGACTCCCAGCCTCACACTGTGATAATATGTGAGGATAAAAGCGAGACGTGGCGGGGTTACAATACAACAACATGTTGTGTATAATAAAAGCAGACGCGGCATCACTAACTCCACTAATTATTTCGACATTATGCAGGCGATTTCACTTTAATTATAAAAAAAAGAGGGCATCCCTTTCCCCACTGCCCGGTGGCCGGATTGTCTTATAACAGTCACATCGCTGCAAAGGCAGGCAGACACACACAAACATGCATAGTCGATTTTACAGGCATACCCATACACACACAGACACACCTTGATCCTTATTAACACATACACAGGCAACAAAACAACGGTGTCATTAAGTAGTAGTAGACCACAGTTCGAAGATGGTCTGATGAGTTTGGTGCGCCTGTTCAGCCTATGGGTAGGGAATTATTTCACGACGATCATCCAACAGATGAGCGGTTCGGGTCAACCAAGAAATATAAGTGCCGCCATCTGAATAAAATAACCCAAACCGAAGCAAAAAATAAAGGCCTAACATTCAAGTATTTGATATAACGAGAGGTTTTAAAACGATTAAGGTGAAGAAAAGGTAGCAAATGTAATTGGTGATGCCAATTTCAATAAAAAGGAATTCCAATTTGTGAAATACTCGAGGTAATAGCTTTTAAGTAATGATTACTAATCGTACTAATTACTAATTAAGTTAAATTTCTTTAGAGACTCAGTTTTTTAAGACTTATAATTGATTACTATTACAAATAATCTAAAAGTCATTAGGATTACTTCTGATTACTATTACAAATAATCTAAAAGTCATCAGGATTATTTCTGATAATTTATAAATAATCAAAAAGAATCAAAAGTAATCTGAAAATAATCCGAATACTTTCAGCTACTACTTTTGATTCTTTGTGATTATTTTGAAGTCTATTGCATTGCTGATCGCATTCTTCCTGATTTCTTATAAAGGGTTTTCCAACAAGAGGTCTTATTTTGAATCAGCCGGTATTTCGGTAGCTGTCACTTTCGAAGCTTTTATTCTTTGACATTTAACAAGTAGAAACTACGTCATTACTAAAAATGGAACGATACACGCCTCAACAACGCATTGAAATTATGAAAATTCACTACCAAAATGGTGAAAATCTTGCAGTCACAGTTCGCAAAACGTGTCCGACCGCAATACAGAAATTGGTGGACGAATTCGAGTTGTTGCAACAAGTTAGTGATGTGAAGAATAAAACCCGTGCACGTCGCTCAAGCACAACTGAGAATATTGCTGCTGTAGCCCAAAGTGTTGAAGAAAATTCAGGTTTGTCCATTCCTCGTCGTTCTTGGGAATTGGGCATTCCACAAACGTCATTACTCCGCATTTTGCATAAAGACTTGGGTCTTATAAAGTTCAGTTAACACAAAAACTCAAGCCGGTCGATCATCAACAACGTCGTGTCTTTGCCGATTGAGTCCTTGAAATGCATGAAAACGATCCGGAATTCCATCGAAAATCATCCTCGGTGGCTACGTCAACCAGCAAAATTTTCGAATCTGGGGCTCGGAAAACCCAAGAGTTATTGTTGAGAAGCCTCTCCAACCTCAACGTGTGAATGTTTGGTGAGGTTTATGGTGCGGCGGGGTCATTGGACCTTACATTTTCGAAAATGTGGTTGGATCAACAGTTACGGTGACTGGATTGCGCTATCGAGAGATGATTTGTGATTTTTTATGGTCGGAGTTGGATGATATTGATCTGGACAACGTTTACTACGTGACACACAATCAACGAAACCATTGCTCTTTTACGGGAAAAGTTTCCGGACCTTGTTATCTCTCGAATAGGTGATCACAATTGGCCACCGAGATCTTGTGATTTAACACCTTGCGACTTCTTACTTTGGGGCCTCGTGAAAAATAAGGTCAGCGTCGATTCAAGACCTCAAAGATAGAATTCGTGAGGCTTTCGAGGAAATAGGACAGCCACTTTGCGATTTGGTTATGGAAAATTTTATGAAAAGGATATGGTCTTGTAGAATTACATAATTGGTGGCTAATGTTTTTTTTTTTATTATTATTAACGGCATACCTTCCTCTTTACAATGAAATACACATCCGATAATTTATCTCAAAAAAAAAGTATTTTTCTTTGAATGCTAAAATAACACCTGTTGTTGGAAAACCTTGTATAACTCAAACCAAATACTGGGTGAATTTGATGTGGACAAAGAATTGCATCACTATATTTTTTAATGACAGTAATGAGGATTACTTCAGATTACTATACACAATCAGAAAGAATCGAAAGTATATCCGAAAGTAGTCGGATTACTTTCTGATTACTTACTAGTAATCGCAAGTAATCCTAACTACTTTTGGAGTATTTATAAGTCTTGAAAAACTGAATATAATCGTAATTTGATTATTACTGCAGGATTACTTGTGATTTCATTTTCATTTCATTTTTATTCATCTTTACTTGTAATTTGAAGCCTTACGGCCAATTTAAGATAAATTACAAAATGCATTGATAAAACAGCAATTCGCACCTACTCAACAAAAACATATATATAAATAATCTGGCAGAATCAAAAGTGGTCGGATTACTTTCTGATTCTTTTTGGAAGTAATCCTGATTACTTTTAGATTACTGGTAATTGTAATCAATTATAAGTCTTGAAAAACTGATTATAATCATTACGGCACCTCTACCAAACATGTAATTCAGTAATTATTCCTCAACAGCTAAAGAAATATTTATAAAATTGTCAAAGAAACGAGCAGCTTTCGAAATAGGGACAATTTCATGTTTGTGACAATTCAGACTATCTAAGAAAGGCATTTAAATCGGCCGGTTGTTAAGGCTAGCCTGATTTCCAAAGAATGTTTAAATTTCCATATACTTTGTCATTTTGAATTATACGTCCAAGAAAGAAACACAATGCCGCCTCTACCTTCAATCCACCTGCTATTATAAGGACTGGATTCCCAATTCGTGTGCTACCCTCGCTCTGATTACAACATTATAATACGGTGTTATTGGATGTTGTTTGGAACATTAAAAACAAGAACAAAAAAGACACAACAAAAATATAAAAATAACAACAACAGAATGTTGTATACAAACATTTTAACCAACTGACCAAAGAGGGAATGAAAAATTACCAAAAGCTGAAAATGAAATACAGCCAGTGTACGAGAGGTGGAGGACATTTGGGAAAGTTCGCGAATGGCAATATTGTTTTTCCCTTCCTCTGGTTCTCAGGCAAAAAAAAGCTACGAGTATCTGTAGCGATAATAAAAAAAAAATACAGTTTACCTGTTCTTCCTTTGTAATACAGCGGAATTATATAATGAATGCCGAGCTGTTGTTGTTGTCGTAAATGAAATCTTTTTGTATGTGTGAGTGGCAACAATGTTGTTTGCTGGTGTTGTCGTGCTTTCTTGATTATCTGGTTGTTTATGGCACACTCACATACACACACACATATACATGGACACCGACACCGACAGACAGCCACATTGAGGCAACTGGCCACAGTGCTTCATTTGATCTTTTTCGAGTTGTGTAATTATGACACCAGCCCCAAACGCTGAATCAATTGAACTGAACTTTTGGGACAGAACAATTAAGACAACTCTCTCCAAGCCTAGGTAGGGCACACTTAATTGAAATTCAGTGTCGTTATGCGCATATGAGAAGGTATTTGGATACTGGCCGTGCGGCCTGTATTAGAAACTACATATACAATTTAAAATTTCAAGCAACGATTACTTTGAAAGGAAGAATAAGATTAATTTTTATTTCTAGGTTTATGTTTGGAATTTGTGTTTTCGTAGTTGGCACTGTTAACCACGTTAGCAGTGTGGAATGAAGGAGATTTTCAAATGGAAGCAGCAAACGCTAACTGCACAAATCATGTTTGGGACAATCCTTTTAAACATTGAAATACTTCAGTCTATCTTAAATTTCGTTTGAATCGGCCAGTTGACTTTGGAAGGAGATGTCGGATCTAACAATGCAATACCGTAAATTAAAGGTAATTACACTGGTCTGCAAATTTGCAAATTGACTACAGTTTTGTAACTAAACAGGTGTTCCAGCGTTTCGCTGGGTCTCATCTAGGAATCGAGATATATCGATTTGAAGTTAGTAAGTATCGTATAGGGGAATTTGTCACGTTTTAGGCTCTTTTGTTTGACATAACTCGAGAACCACTCGTCCGATTTAGCTGAAACAAATTTAGAAAAATCAAGAATTACAATTCCTCTAATCTGTTCTTAAACCGTTTTCCTACTTAAGCAACAGTTTCGCAATTATAAATAAACTAGTAAGTTGTAATGCGCCTATGGCGCCCGTTAATTTGCTTGAGAAAGTATTTGTTACTTAATTTTAAAAATTTTGTAAAAAATATTTTGAGAAAACTATTTTGTAAAAAAAAATTTCGAAAAAAAAATAAAATTTGTAGAAAAAAAATTTTTGCTAAAAAAAAATTTTTTGTTGAAAAAAAAAAATTTTGTTGAAAAAAAAAATGTTTGTGGAAAAAAAAAATTTTGTTGAAAAAAAAATTTTTGTTGAAAAAAAAATTTTTGCTGAAAAAAAAAATTTTTGTGGAAAAAAAAAATTTTGTTGAAAAAAAAATTTTGTTGAAAAAAAAATTTTGTTGAAAAAAAAAATTTTGTGGAAAAAAAAAATTTTTTTTGCCTAAAAATTAAATTTTTTTTTTTTTAATTCATAAAAAATCCAAAACGGTAAAAAGTGTCAAGTCCTATTACTTTCACGTAAAGTCACATAACCTATGAACAAACGAAAATAAATGTATTAAAAAAAAATTAAAAAAAAAAGGGAAAATAATATATGAACAGATTAAGGGAATTGTAATTCTTGGTTTTTTAAAATTTATTTCAGCTAAATCGGACGAGTGGTTCTCAAGTTATGTCAAACAAAAGAGCCAAAAACGTGACAAATTCCCCTATACGATACTTACTAACTTCAACTCGATATATCTCGATTCCTAGATGAGACCCAACGAAACGCTGGGGCACGTATTACCTTTTTTTGACCGATATAACTTTCCCCGGTGGTTTCATCCCAAACCGATTGTGGCTGTCGCACAGTGTTATTAATTCGACAGAAGCCCACAATCATTCTAAATTTTCATAACAGTAAAAAACATTTTTTTTAACTCGAAAATCCGAAAGTGTTAGAGAACAAACAATTACAGATTCGAATTCGAAATTACCATGGCAAAGTCATTTGGTGATTTCAGTCCAAAATTCTTGTTGGCTATATGTATTTATATATATAAAAAAAAGGTTAACAAATAATTGGCAAAAAATATAAAAAGAAATGATTTTTGCTTTAAAAAAAACTACAAAAACTCTGCAAAGTGTTTCCTTTTTGGGGTTTGGAAACATTTTCAGATTACATAGTTGTTGTGAATTTGATAAATTGTATTGGTCGATGGGATTTCTCCTTCCAAAGTTATAGTCAAAATGAAGGCACATCCAACAAAATTTTTTTTTAAAAAAAAAAGTGTACATATTTTTTTCTGATTTTTACGAAAATTGTTGGCTCACGCGAAATAATCTTTTTAGTTTCCATACAATCATCCTGATGGGGGGATTTGAAGGAAAAGGTTGCTGGCCGCTTCATTGTAAATGGCTGTCATCACGAACGATTGCCGAGGCTTCACTCCACATTCAATTACGTTAATTTAATTTGTTTTTCACATATTGCAGCTTCAATTCGGAATATTCTCAAAGGAACCACTGTGTGTGTAGCCGGGAACTTCCTCCACATACATAATTTGTAAGCTTTCATTTCTTCTTCGTTTTCTCTGGGTTTTCTTCCATTGGGTTGTTGTTTTTTTCTTCTTCTTGTTGTTGTTGTTACGGCGGAAGAGTTGATTACCTTGAACATATTTCATATACACACACAGGCACACACACGCAAAAGTGCCCAGGTTTACTACATTTTAACAGATTTCTTTTAGTTTCATTTTGTTGGTGTATGAGCGTTTTGAGTATGCGTAAGTGTGTGTATGCATATACATATATTTGTTTATTACATCAGAGACGTAAAGAATAACAAAAAAAAAAAAAAAAACGCAAATAAACGCCAAAAGGAAAGATGGCAAACAGCCGAAATAAAAAAGAGGAGAAGATGAACAAAATGAAATCAAATTACAATTAAGTTTTACGACATAACATGACACAACAACACTCCATACACACAACAACTGACATAAATGCAGGCATACATATGCGAGAAAAAAAAAGGACATCTTAGGCGCCCCGGTAGGCGAGTTGGTAGCGTGCTTGCCTATCAGCGTGGGGGTTGTGGGTTCGATTCCCACCAGAGGCTTTGGTCTGTCGCTGCAAAAATCTAAACATATGGTCTTTGTCACCCGGTTTACCCTTGGACCCAAAATTAGAATATAAATTTACTTTGTATTGTAATTAATAATAAATAAATAAATAAAAATAAAAAAGGACATTGTCCTCACGTGTGTCCGGTAGTCAGAGTGTGTGTGTGTGTATATGTTTACATTTTCGCTTACATCAACAACAATTGTAGTTTATAAATTGTTAAAAATGGCTACAAAGTGAATAATAACAAAACAAAAGTGGCAAACAAAAACGTACGACCAGCGGCAACCGTTCAGCAATGAAGAGATGAACACAAAAACAAATAAACAACAACAACAAAAGAAGCGGTTCCCTTTAGAGATGTCATGTTGTCATCACATGTTAGCCCGGCTAACAGTTGAGGCAGGTTCGCCCAAAACACCAACCAAGCGCTGCCTTGCGCAAGGTTCATTCATGCGTGCAAATAGTTAAAATGTTAACAATATATGAAATTTTATTACAACAAACAAATTTATTTTATGAGAGTAGTTTCTTTGCGTCACGCCGAAAAAAACGAAAGATTGGACAAACAAAAAAAAAAGAAACAAATACATATACACAGCACTTCTGTTTGGCTCCTCCCCCACAATAAATGGGAAAATATTGAAAATGCTTGGAAAAATGGAAATAAATGGAGTCTTTGTAGGCAAGTGATGTAAGGGTTCGGATGGACAGTGGGCCAGATGAATGGTATAGGTGAACAACAGGAATTTTAAACAATATTCACTCCAATTGTATCTCACTGACTCAACATTGAAACTGAAATGCAATTCAATCCATTTATTGTGCCCCGATATTTCCAGCCTGACATTAAAAGAAAATACATTTCTACCAAATTCAAAACAGAAATACTCAGGGAAACGCCGACAATTGCTGAGTGTCTGAAGTATTCACAATTCAAATAGAGTAAGTAACAAGGATTGTTAATCCCATAGACAAGGACATTTACAAAGTCCAAAATGAGCGATGGCATGACGCGGGTGTGAACCAGCATTTCAAATGCCGTGGGCCGCAGTCTTTACTCGGAGACGTACAGTGGTTTTGACAGAATCGAAATGTATGAAACTACAAAGCCCTGAATTCGTGCTGAGAGGCTTTTTTCAAAACTAGGGAACAAAAAACAATTGCAATAATTTCAAAATTCTGTCTATGGGTAAGTAAACCCAGGTTCAAAACCGGGTAAGTCCATCAAACATTTTTTAGCTGCTGATTTCCATCTCGTAAATGCTGGCGACTTTTTTTTTTATGGCAGACCAACACTGTGTTACACTGTGTATCGGAAAGAGGAAAGTCTCTAGAAATCATCTTTAGAAAAGCATTTAAACAATAGGTCTCGATCAGTCGGTATATAAGTTATATCGTCTAGAGCTGACTGAGAGGAGAAATACGTAAGAAGTAACTAAGTCTATGGGGTTTGATTTGGATGCGGAGAAAAATACAGCTGCGCCTGAACTATTGAGCCGAACGGGCGTCAATCACAATCTAGAGGTCAGACTTGGGTTAGGTTCGAGTGGCAGGCTGTATAAGCGGACTCCATTGTACCACTGAAACCGGTAAAAACGTGTCCATAGATCCCGCCGTTTAACCATATGGACCACCCCAAAAACGTAAAAAGAAGCCAGTGATGATTTCTGCCTGATTACCAGGGCAGGCCACGTACAGACTAGACATTTCGAATATAACTCTTTAACCCTTTGAGAACCGGACATAACATAATTTACAAAATAATTCAATTTAACTCATATCAATAAGGTGATCAGTGTTAATTTCTTTTGGGACATTTCGGTCCTCTATGCGACTTCTACGTAATATGACAATATGCAATGCTGATCAAAATTCAAATAAAAAAAATCTGCCAACCGGTTATTATTTTCTATCTGAACTATAATCACCGCAATACATGACTGTGTGGATAGACAGAAATAGCGAAACGCAGAAGTTGATGATGAGTCAATCGGTATAATAATTATAGGGTTTACTTTTTAGATGGAAACACTGCTACACATATAAACACAGCTGTGTAGATTCATTTTACAGAGGTTTCGGCTAGAGAGAGTTCTGCTTTTGTTTCTCCGGCCATCAATTCCCGCAATTCTGTGAACTTCAGCGATTCAGCCATTCCAGCTGTACAACTAGTTCCATAGACGAAAAAAATAAATAACAAAGATTTGCACTTATTGCGTTATATTAAGAGTGTGTTATACTCGAAAGTGGTTTTTGTTGTGAAATGGAGAGAAATGATAATTTTTTGCTGTTCTAGGCACTTGTAAAACTTGGGTATTTCTCTTGACGGATTCAAGAAGAAGAAGAATTTGGGCTTTTTCATATGAGCAAGGAATAGAGAAATTTTACATTGATCTGAAACAGACTCATGGCTGTCCTGACACAAACAAAAAACGTCGCGCAGTGATTTTCTTTTATTCAAGTTTTTCTTTTATTTAAAATAAAATTAATTTGCTCCTAAGTTTACAATAGAAATTTATTTATCAGACATAAAATCAAACAAAGTGGCAACGCCGAATATTCGAGACGTTGTTATATCCTCTTGGAATAGGTTTACCATTGAGGACATATAAAATGTTAATAAAACACAGAATATTTAAGAGATAGAGTTCAAATTTATTTCAGATGTAGTGCAAATGTTACATGTTAAGAATGAAATTCGATTTCGGTCGTAAGACCACCACGAGCCCGTCTACCACTCAGCTTCATCGCCGAATATGATTTTTCGATGATATTCTGGATTTTCGTGAAAGAGAAGTTTCCAATAATCATGTGGCTTTTGTTCTTGTGTCAGTTTGATCTTATAAGGATGCGGGCCAAGATCTTTTCGCAAATACGCCACAAAAAGTTGCCCAATCACTCAGACCGATCGCGAATCGACTGATTTGGCTCATTTTGAACGGATACACTTATTTTCGTCGCTTCTAGCGGTCCAGTGTCTCCTTGGCGCCCGAGACAACCAAAAGGGAAACTTTCAATTCAAATTTATCCACTATAGCACACACAGCCGGTCGGCTGGGACAATTATTACGACCGAAAATTGGAGTAAGCGCTCTTGAAGTTGCGACCACCGACACAGAATTTCTAATGATCCCAAATGATATCCTGTGAGATGTTCACCTTCAAAGAATGTTCCAGGAAATATGTACATTTAAAGATTGCCTTGTATTCAATAAATATTTCATGAGTCGTATGCAACAGGGACATGAAAATCCACTACATCATAAAGACGAGCAGACTGGAAAAGTTGGTACGAGAATTCAATAAAAAAAAACCTTTTTAAATCGTTTTTATGCAGCAACACACGTGACTCACTGTGCGTCGCATTATGTATTGTTCATAGGAATGTGTGTGCATACTTTGGCGTAGTTGTACATGTGTCCGGAATGTTCATATCCCAACTGCATAAATACATGTGTAGATGTAGATGATTTTTATTTAGGGATCGTTGTTAATGAATGCATAACAATTACATTCATACTCGTACAACCAATAAAACAAAGGTAATAATGTTTGACGTCCTTCCTTTCTCTGTGTGCGTGTGTGTGTGCGTGTGTATATGTGGTCGGGCCAAACACAGCAGCAGCAGTAGTCCCTTGCTCTCTCTCTCTCCCTCTCTCTCCATCTAACAATTAACATTTGTATACACTAATACACACACGCAAGCACATGTGTTTAAATGGGTCTCTGTGAGTGTATTTGTGTGTGCCTGGGTATCCTTTAGGAATTTATAAAGCTTGTAATTTTATTAGATTTCATTTTAATGTGATGTGTTGTGTTGTTGTGCTGTGCAACGTTACGTTGCGTTGCGTTATATTATTGTGGCAATTTCTTGTGTTTGAAATGTACATAAAATAACATTTAATTTGGGCAATTTGTAGTTTCCTACAATCCCGTTGGTTCGTGTTTCTTGTTTCGTCCTGCACTTGTACATTTGATGTTTATTTTATGAATTCTGTTTTTGTTTTATTACTTAAGTAAACTGTTGCTGGCTGGCTGGCTGACTCCGGCCCTGGCCCTATTATTGCTGTTCCAGATCCTGTTGTTGTCCTTATTGTTCACATTATATACTTCCTGCTGTATGTACTACATGTATGTATGTATGTGTGTGTGCCAATGAAATGCGGTAATAAGTTTATGTATATATGGCTTTTAACACAATTTACTTCCCTGTAATAATTTCCTTTAATAGGAGCACATTTATATCTGTGTATGTGTGCGTGTGTGTGTGTTTATCGGTGGAGATATGTGTGGTCTTTGTTCTTCGAGCATAACGAGCACTAAGATGCGGTGCATGGTTTATGGATGAAATTGAGATTTAATGATAATTGTAGTGGCCCATAAATCTTTTAATCTTTTTGATTGAAACTTGATTGGGTGCTACAGAGATTAATAGTTGTTGGATTTAGTTGACTGAGAAATGAAATAGAACCACGGAATTAGGCATTTT